>JAODLI010000015.1:1918276-1960232 GCA_027575585.1 Percopsis omiscomaycus | reverse complement strand
CCCCCAAAGCGAGATGTACAACAGAGAGGAAGAAGAAGAAGGAACAGGCTGATGAACTCTTGGAGGATGATCTATTATTTTATTTTATTTTTTTAAATTAAAAGTTTTAAAAAGGACTTTATCTGAAATTAAATGTGAATTGAACAGTAAAACTTCAGATGCCTTCTAAAGGCCACTGGCTAAATTGTCCTTATTTCCCATGCACCCAATTTAAACCAACAGTGCTTAAAAGTATGCGTTGCAGTAGGGGGATGGGTAGAGAATGAGAATGCCATGTGGGGGAGGAGTAGAGAGGAGCACACGGGTATGGGAGGGGTATGGACAAGAGCTACTTCGGGCAACAAATCGAGCAGTGTACCTTTAAACTTTAAACGCTGAAAATGCTTTAGAAAAACAGTGAAGAGTGTGTCTGAAAGGAGGTTGGAACTATATTATAGCCATTTTCTTTTTTCACCATTTGCAATGCTAAAAGAGTATTGAGCATTCTACTGTTCATTTTCTCACTCTACATTTCCTGTCTTTCTTCTGGAATTGAAAAGAAAAGTCTATCACACAAGGGATTCATTTACTGACAACTCCGCCGTGCTGTTCGGACTGCTAGAGCCTTTCAGCCTGCCTGATGAGAGTTTTTCCTTCCTGTCTTGGGTCAATGGGAGACACAAGTTTGCATTGCTATAGGATATTGACCGCATCAACCAATGGCGCTTCGACAACACACTTTTACTGCAGTTACAAGCCCATATATTTCTGTCATGTAACAGTTGGATGAATACTGCCACCCAAACTAGAGAGAGCTAGCTAGAAAGCTCTGTAAAAGGAGACATAAACAGAGACATTCAGAGACATAAACTTATCTTGTAAATAACTGCACGATAGTATGTATGTGGACTATTTTGTTTGTTCTTTTATCCCTGTGCAATGGTTCTTTGGAATTTGATGACAATAACCAGGTTTATGAGCAGAAACTGCTTATTGGACCTTTAAATATCTTTTTTTTTAATTTCAAATAGTTTTCATTCAAATGGGACATTTTGCACTGCACTATTTTAGCACCAAATCCTCAATTGTTATTTATTTGTTTAGTTGTTGATGTTGATAGCATTTAGTGTAGAACACATTCCTCTTACGGAGAACTCCTTAAATGACAGGTTTGCACAGGATACCTGTATTTCTGTGTGATAGTGATGGCTCCGTGTCTTCCTTTGTTTGACAGCTATCTGACAGACACAGAGCTCCCATGGGTTTGCCTTTCATTCCTGCAATCATTGACCTGTCTTAGCTGTGGAGCCTAGGGAGACAGACAGCAAGACTTGTGCTCGAAGATATAATCGTCATCTAAACGCTTATTTAATCTCAGCGTTATACGTATACGAATACGGACGGAGCCTTCTGTCCATTCTCTGCGTTCATTTTGTCTGTATTTGTGCACATTTTCTGAAAGCTTACTGATACAAACCTAACGGAGCAGTACCACCAGAAATCATGGGGGCAGTGTAGCCAATACTTCAAGCGAGACACGACCATAGACAGAAGGTAACTGCAAAGAAACCTTAAAAATTGCGCAAATTCTTCACATTGGTAATATGAGTGTAAAGAATTCTCAGTCTACATGACATGATGTATATGGCCTCACAGACCATCGACATCTACAGTGCTGCCTCCGCTCTTTTGCCTCTTTCTCTTTAAGAGGTATTATCACAACATCCTACATGTCGCCACGTTTGTTGTTGTTAGAAACTTTTGACTGCCCTCTAGTGGATGTATTGCTTAACATCCATGCCAACATAAGGAAGTATGTGGGCAGTGACAGTTATATCATTTGAAATGGATGTATTTATTTTAGTATGTAAAGGGATCATAAATGATCTTAAAGCTGCATTACCTAGTGTGGCACACAAAGAACAACAGTGTTTGTCCACGCAGCTCGTTCTAAAGAACGCTTTAGTCACAGTTTTTACAGGAGACAGCTATATTTCTGAATTAGAAAGTGTTCCTCCAGAAGAGGTTCGCACTCCACCATCCTCCATGTGTCAATCTCACGCTCTGCGCTCATCTCCTGCTTATAAGGGGGACAGGTGATTACTAATCCCCCACACCCCACACCACTCCCAATCCCGGGAGTCGTGTGAACCACACCCCCAACATTCTTCCACCCACATACATTGCTAAACCACGCCCACACCTCCACACCTAGCTTGGAGTATTCCTTGTTTGACCATTAGATGGCAGCACATAAACATTATCAGCTATTATCAGCTATCAGCTATTAAATCGCTATAAGCGTTCTTTCATAACTACTTTTTAAGTTGTATTTTTGTAACCAGTTTAAAAGGGTGTCGCTACATTGCAAAAACCAATAACATCAAGTTTATTGTTTTAATGAACCCCTATGAGACTTTAACCCAGCAATTAAAGAAAAGTTTCACTCTAATGCACTCGGCAGGCAGTAGCACGATCGCATGACATATTTCTGTTCACAAATATGGGAAACCATACTTAGCCATCACATCCTGTCAGCCCTGATATGTTGATCTTGACAAATCACTTTGACTTGGTCTGTCCACTATAGCCAATATTGCGTCAGGAGGCTGGCGACGATGGGAAGAATATGTCAGTCTGGAATGCAGATGCAATATGCCAGCTAGGGCCAAACAGTTCTTAATGCATTATTGGATTACAAGTAACTCTTCAGGTATCTACAATAATAGCGGCTATTATACCGAAGGATTCTATAATTCTTAATTTCCCTATTAGCGTCTTAAAAAACATTACAAAACATTTTAGTGTTTAGAAGCTTCTTCATCCTACAGTAAAACAAGTGAAAAACTAGTGGGTGACATAATTTTTTTTCATTTGTGCAGATGAGCTAGAGCTGGCTAGGAAGTTATTTTGTCTCCAGTACTAAGTGATTACGTTAGTTAGCCCAAAGGGTTTAAATGCCCGTAACATTGGAGCGGCCTTAAGCTTATAGCTGGTGCTTACACTGTCACTCAACGTTTCTCCTAAACAGAAAGCTCTGATACAGTGGTGCAGCTGTGATAGGAAAGCAGATGCCATGACTTGAATGTCACATGGGAGTATCTCTGAAGCCCGAACTTCAGAGAATCAACTTTTCTTTTTTCATTAGGGACCATGACTACTTCTCCTAAGCCCTTCCAACCTGTTCGGCGGCGGTAAGGTGGAAATATCCGTCAGAGAAGGACTCGCATAACCCTACTAAAGGCTCACAGGCACTGCTGGAAGAGTGCTGTTACCGGCAGCTTGACTAGGTCAATAAATAAAGGATCAACAGCTGTGTCGACCACATCATCAATACCTCCCTGGAACCAGAGACACTCAAAAATAAATCCCACTTGAATTCATAGAGTATTGTCAAAGGAGGAAGCTCAGGAAAGACAGCTTAGAGATTTACTGGGGCTAGTTGCAGTGCCAAAAGTGAGGATGGAGGGTGAGATACACTATGTCTGTCTAATCAAGTCACATGGCATTGGAGTTCACTAGCAAGGCCTAAAATAGACCGCTTGAACCACTGGCTGAGTGTGTACATACTCTGCTTGGTGTGGACACGCAGTGTCTCATTGGACAAGAACTCTGATATCTTTACCTCTTCTTTAAATCAATGGTGGATGAAAACAACTGCAATTTTCCTGTCTAGCACTTACCACGAACAAAGGGTTATTTAATGCCCAATAATACCTAATATTGAGATCGCTAAAAGGTCGCTATAGAAAGTTTTTAACAAAAGTTTAATTCAGCTTTATGAAATAAATTAGCAAGTATAAATATTTGAGTTTTTAGAAAATGTACTAAAATATATAATTTTTTAAATTATATGTCAAGTCCTAGTTAAAAAGTAACATCTATGAATAAATCTAAAATACAGGTTAGAATTGGTTCAAATCCCTGTCCTTTGGAGCATGGTACTACTGTATGATATTTTTGGAGTATTTAGTTACCAGGATAACTCAATCTTCCATGGTCTTGAAGCAGAGAACATAGGTGAAAAAATAAAGATAAGACCAATCAAAGGATATTAATAGACTGTATCAATATAATCTATATCAATATAAAAAAGCTCTGGAGAACTGAAACTAGTCTTAGCATGATTTATGTTCTATCTGCTTATACTGGTAAGAACACAGGAAGAATTCCCCAAAAACATGACACAAAGCAACACAACATGTTTTACTGTGGATTGTGGCACCTTTTCCGCCACCTGCTCGTAAGGTGAGTCTGGTGTCAGCCTCTAGTTATTTCAATTAGACGTGACTGTGATGTTCCGTGAACTATTGGGTGCAGTTCCATGTTTTAGTTCTGTTTTCCTGTCTGTGCTTTCCCTGTGTTCCATGTGGTGTTCCATGTGGTGTTCCATGTGATGTTCAGCTCCTGGTTTTCTACCTTGTTGTCTTGTGTGTTGATTTGATTATTGTTTTCACCTGTGTCTCCCCATGTGTATTTAAACCCTGTGTTTCCTGTTTGTTGGGGCTAGATTATTTCATATCCTATTCTCAAACTTGTTTGCACGATTCCTGCCCGCTCCCTTTGTAGATTTGTGGAATACCCTGTTGCTAAACCCTGCCTGTATCTCGACCTCGACCACGACCCTGTCTGCTCCTTTGTACCTTTACTGAATATCTTGTTGCTGAACCCTGCCTGTACCTTGACCACGATCCGACCTGCTTCTTTGTACCTTTTTACCTTGTTGCCGAACCTCGCCTGTATCGCAACTACGAACCTGCCCAGTAAATACCTTTTTCCACCCTTACTACCTACATCTCTGTCTCGGTGCCTCCCTGCGTTTGGATCCTCTAGACCAGACCATAGCAGTGACAGCCTTTCTCTATTTGATATAGCAGTGAGGTTGAGTTTAATCAGAGCTGCAGCTCACAGTCCCCAGAGGGAAATAGTTTAACAATGGTATATTTGATTTCATGCATCTAATCATGAGTGAACACATCCAGTTTAATTGTGCTCATATGATTGTTTTCAGGTGGGATGTCAAAACATAATCGCTTAAGTCAAAATTCTTCTCAATGCCAAAAGTAGATTCTGACATATACACCAAAAAATATTTTAAAAACATTTAAAAATACAATTAAAACAGATGAAAATTGGGCTTTTTTTTAACGGTTTGTGACACTAGAGGTCAACCACTAGAACAGACCACAGATTAAATATATATTTAGCAATATTCTCTGAAAGAACTGCTAATGCAGAGCAATGAGACTGAAAAGTGAAAATACATTAAAAGCAAACAAGTAGAAGTTTGTGAGTGATAGAGACCCAAGTGAGTAAGCAAGCGTGAAAGCACTATTTTGTCTCCATTTCTGTGTGTGTGTTCATCAGTGATCCTGTGACACATGACTGTGATTAGATTCAACTGTGGTCACTTTACCACCCCTCTGTGGCCATTCTCTCTCTTTTTTTCCATCTATCCATCACTATTCCTTACTGCGACCCTCCATTTATAACGCTTTATCGCTAACTTTCTCCTCCTCACAAACAAAAATAAGAACATTTTCTCTCTCTCCCTCTCTTTCTGTCTTTTCTTCTCTCTCTCTCTCCCTCCCTCCGTCATTTCTTCTCTCTCGGTAAAATAAACAAGCTTTTGACAAGCGCCCCTAATCACCCCCCCCCCCCCCCTCATCACCTGACAGCTTGCTCGTGGAACAAGCTGGTGCACTGACAGCTCATGCACTTTTCTATTTAGGCTGAAGGCAGGAGTAGTAGTAAGATGGTAGGATTCACCAAATGGTAATGGGGCTGCGTCTGAATTCTCCATACTACATAGTGAAGAGACAGCAAATTTACACACGTTCTTTATATTGGCATTGAACACACATTTGCAATTTGTTACAAGAGTACAAGAAGGAACCTTCTTCTTCTTCTTCTTCTTCTTCGAGAGTCACTTCCTGTGGGATTGTCAGCAGTCTGCCAAGGATGCTGGGAGTAGTACGCGAGGCTTCTGCATTTTACATACTATTGACGCACCAGTGTATGTGGTACACATTTAAGTAAAAGTACGAGGCACTGTCAATAATATTGACAAACTACCAACACTTGCTAACCAGCACACCCACAGTATACCAAATGTACCCATTAGTAATTATCATCAGCTGCAGCTGTGTTCATCCTGCCGTAACACGATGTAGGTCCATGGGTACACAGTAGGCTAAATTGGGGATCCAAGACCAAACCGGCCCACTGACGATGAATAGGGCTGACTGGGCAGATTAACTGGAAAATGTTTGGAGTTTTTTGTGTATTAAATGTTGAATTTGCATATCCTTCCTCACATCAGGGATATTCTTCATTACACGAGTTGGCTGTGCCATGGTTGCAGTTATTGCATTTCTTATCCGAAGGAGAAGATAGAATATATTGTGCCCCTCCCCACCCCACCCCCCACACCCACACACAAAAACATGCACGCTTATGCGCACACAGGCACACCAAGTGATCCGACTAGCCCACCCACCTGCACACACAAACCACACATATAAAAGATGTTTTTTTCTTTCAATATTGTTTCTTGTTGCGTCGACAGGAAATGAATGCTCCCATATCACCCTGTAATAACAGCCAGCGGATGATGATCCTCTGACCAGCGAGAGCGAGGAACACACAATGACTCAGGAACATTCTTCAAACACAATCAATAGGCACCCATGCACTGTATCACATCGACACCCACAATAGCAAAGCACCTTATTTTGTTTATAAAGACTACACTCACACTTGCAGCATGCATAAAACGATTTTCTCTACTTTATTTGAAGCCAAATGTGTATCTCATGCACGCTATATAGCTGTGAATGCCATGTAACCTGTAGATTAAGTGTCTGTAATTGAAGTGGCAGTTGTTTCAAGCAAGCCATGGGAAGAATAAGAAAATGCTATGCTATTAGCATAATCGCCTGGGGGAGGGTAAAGGCAAATTACCGTTCAAAAGTGTCAATTAAAGTGGTTTCTCATAGAATAATTAACAGACCTGATGATGTGACTGTCACTCATGCCTTAAAATTAAATGGTGCATTTGTCTCACATTCATTGTTTTACTTCTACAGTTTGGTTTACAATCTTGCAAGTAAACATTGAGACACTTAAATTTGATTTAACATCATAATAGCCAATAGATTTCTGTGTTAATTATAAACACCATAAGAATGCAGGTCTACAGTATGCATTGAGTGAGCATGAAGTAGCGTCCTCAAAACGTCAACTGTCACAGTTAACGAGAGGGCTTTTTTTCGATGTAAATTGAGATACCACAGCGCCACCCCAAGGTAATAAATGTCTATTACAACCCATTGTGTGTAAGCTCAAGAAGGGGTCGCTAAATCCCATTCAACTAAAGATTTTATGACTTGAACCTAAACTCCATAAACAATTAACTCAACAACTCTGAGCCGGCAATAAAATGAGAGAAATAATCCCCATGCAGGGTATAAAAATGTAGTGACAGGGTATACAAATGGTTAAAGCACACATATTAGTGTGTAAGAAGACAGAATAATTTATTTTAGGAAGAAAGACGTAGCTACTCTTGTAGTGTCATTATGTACTGTTATTACTCACAGACAAGCTACCCCAAACTTTGCCACAGTAGTTGTCCTGGCCTTCCTCTTTAATTGAATAAGCAGAATAAACAGATGCTAAATAATTAAAACATGGCAAAATTACTCAGACAACTTCATCAATGTATTTTTTCTTGAAGTGCAATCACGCAGTAACCCGATGAGAGAAGGATTATTACACTATTGTTACACTTGACGTAAAATAAAGACAAATAAAGTCATTATTGATTTATATTATTCATGGTTGTGATAAAACAGGTCATACAAACAAATTAAATGATCAGAATAGTCTACTGTATATAAATCCGTGAAAAATGGCTTGTATCACAAATACTGTAAAATAGAAGTATCCACCTAGGTAAAATCAATGACGTAGGCGATGTTACTAACTTGCATAAAGTTTTTTTTCTCAGCACACAATTGTTTAGTTAAAATGTATTTCAATAGAAAAATCAACAACGCGATTGGTTTGAATTCCTCTTTTTATAAACGATGCAACACTGCCCTCTTTTGTCAATCGCAAGAATTGCATTCTAGAATAACCCAGCATTCAGTAGGTGCCAGAAAGTGGACTACGCAGCGGTAAGTTGCTCACACACCACTGCGATCGTAACATTTTCATCGGGAACCACTTATCTTTTTTTATCTTTCTTTCTTTTACGTTATCGGCTGCCGCAGAGACATAACGGGATGAGATCATCTGAAGGTTAAACTTGTCACATGGTGTGGACGGTCAGACGTGAAGTATACAGTAGTGTTCAGTTGACAGACGTGTACGGGATACACGTCAGGAAGGCTTCCTCTGTCAGAGGGCGACCACAGAGCCGGGCGGGACTGTGTGATAAGAACCCCTCATTGATACCTACAGTATACCTCAATATGCCACACAAGAGCAAAAAAGAAAAGGTAAACATGCCTTTGGTTGTGATTCAATGGCTGATAGACACGAGAAAGATACGTGTTCTTATGTTTGATTTGTCATTATTCAGGAATCCTCAAAGTTGGGAAAATCGAACAAATCTGGGAGTAAAAACGGCCCTGCAAATGAGCAAGAGGTAAGGATGACATTTTATTTTTTCTCTGTGCAACAAAGATTAGACCTACAAGCCTACCTGGTCTTAAGGAAATACACACTTGAAAATCAAACAGTTCACATATTGTATACAACACTACAGTTTAGAAGCAGAGGAAAGAGTTAGCTTTAGATTTAATTGATTGGTATTTAGGATAATTAGCAAACAGGGTTAAACGGGAAAATCTTCTTAGGGCCTTTAGGTAGGCTATCTTTAGACCCTAAAGCTTAATGGTGTGCTGTGTGGCTCTGTCTGGCAACCACCCCTCACCCTAAAGTGAGCTCACATTATTTTGTATCCTTGTGCATTATAAACAGTATAGAAATAATGCATATTTCACACTCTCAAAGATGTGCAGCTCAGACCGTAGCTCGTGTTAACGTATCATTTATGCCACATTTTATGTATCCTAGTCTTCTAAAAGCAGCAACAGTACACAGTTTTACTCATGTGACGTTATGAAATGATCTTATGACTTAGGCTATGTGTTTAAAAATAATAATAATCATAAAACAGTCTTTGTCTCCTCTGAGTACCAGTGAATACTCGTATTATAATTGTTGATGCCATCCTGGCCCTCGCTGCCTGACACATAACTCACTTCACTTTGTCTGTGGCGATGTGTGTATGGTACATTGGGACCAGAAGAGACTGATTGAGTTGATTACTGGGCCTGATGCCCATTTCCATAGACAGCGGGTTCAGCAGCGCTATCTGTTCTGGATCATTCTGTCGATTGAAGGCCATCACGCGCTGTCAACGGACGCAGTGTTTTTCTGAGGCGGCCGGGATCAGGTTCCCTTCTCTGGGAATCACCTGATCTGATTCGGAAAGGAATGTGACCCTTAACCACCACACACGTGCACACATCCAAGCACACACCTACGCACACCTGCTTGGCTGTCTTTTCTTGGTCCTCCCCCATCGCTTCTCCCCTTAACTCACCTTGCCTTCTCTATTTCCCTCTTTCCTCTCCTGTGCACTCCTCTCCTTGGTGCTCTACGTTGAAATTGGAGTGTTTGTGATTCCTACCTAGTTTTCTCTGGGACAGGACCTGCCCTGCCTCCGCTGCAGTAATGGGAACCCTTCCACTGTTACTCTTGTTTCCGCAGGGATCCAATAAGAAGGCCCCGCCCGCAGCTCAGCTGATGAGGGTCAAGCAGCCGGGCTCTCACTCAGCGGTGAAGAAGGAGAAGAGGTTCAGCACTTCCTGTTTCCCCCTCAGCACCAATAGAGAGCTGCACAAGCTACCTTCGCTAGCAGGTACTACACCTTGCGTATCGCCCATAGGTTAAAGAGACACTCCTCGGTTTTTTTTTTGGTTGCAAAATAGTATATTAGTTTGAAACTCAAAGAGTGCATACCCCTTGTGCTTCTGTATGCTTATTCGCTGGAACACCTTTCTCTACCCATGACCCCGCAGCTCTGTGCACAGTTGTGTTTCAAACATAAACAGTGAGAAGAAATATGGGGTTCTGGGGACACTATATAACAAACAAACAGTGTACCTTTAACATCCATTCAGGTGGGAAGTACACCTCTGATGTAAGCTCTTTTGCTACTGTTTATTTATTGTTCAGGTACATCTTCCATATACATAATACTGTACTGTCACAATATTTTCCTCTTTTTTTCTTTCATTCTTTCTTTCTTTTTTATGTTGTTTATTCATACATACTTACACAAACCAATTCCTACAAGGTCTGTCTCTGTCTTGCACAGTATAGCCCTTTTCTGCCATAAACCTTCACACACATTATACTTTACTTTTCCTCCATTACAAACTCAGCCTCTGCATCCAGCTGTAGCCCTCCTTGATTACATAGAACAAACAGCTTGCCATGGATTAGTGTTGACTCTGTTCCTGTAAAACGCTACATGACCTCTACATAAGACGGCATGGTCGGCCAACATGGACGAGGGGGGTCACATTAACAATTCATGGTGCCGTCGGATCCTCATAACCCTCTTTTTAACCTTGACGGCTACATAATTTATAGTGTGGCAGACTGTCCATCAAGTTTATCAGGGATTGTGATCGTGCTGCTCGCTTGCATCCTCTGCTTTGCCTGGATGAAAGGGATATATTTCCAGCAGAGGGTTTGCCCCTAAGATAACCATGACATGAAAGGGACTGGAGAGTCAGTGGGTTAGAGTTAGCAGAAAGAGATCTGCCACACGAAATAACTGCCGACCAACTAACGTTAACTTGCAGACAGTATTACAATATTAACTTGCAGACAGCCCAGCACTTAAAAAACAGTTACAATTATCACCATATGTAATGTAAAAATGTCATCATGAAATGTTTAAAAAGCCTATCCATTTTACAGTACTGTCAAACAGTACAGCGGCCGCTGTGTGTGGGGTGGGGGGGGGGTGGGGGGGTTGGGGGGGTAACATGTTTATTGATTAATGTAAAATATTTCCTCCTCCCACTCGTAGATTATTTATGCATGTGTGAAAGACTTGCTGCTGGCGTGCGTTATATGTAATAATAAATAATATAATTATTTATAAGATTGGCCTATAAATGGATAGACAGACGTAGGACCCCTCATCTTGGCAGTTATTGTTTTGATGGTTAGGAACCAACCAATATAATGCACTACACATTATTTTACTCTCTCCTGTACAATAATTCTGCTTCTACTGATAGTGGGAATGTAGCCTAGATTCAGCTTTAGTTTTTATTTTACCAAGGTGATGGTCATTCTGTGATAAGATGGTAAGGTTGAGGTTAGCACGTTTACATCAATCTTTCATGGCTTCTTTGTTTACAAGCTGCATTACAGACAGGATCTCATCTAAGTGGTTTCCTGTAAGCTATACTATACTAAGCTTCGTTCCCATATCTGGATGACAGTACAAAGAGACAGGATCCACAATGTACGATTAATTAGTATTTTACAAAAAACAACAATATATATATATATAAATGATTTAATTATTTTTGCTCGTCCTGATGGTAGATTACCAATCCCTCATTCCTGTGCCAGATAGTTGATCAGATAGCTGATCAAAGTTTGTACTATTGGACTGACATGAACTAGGCTAGCTAGCTCGTTATACAATGACATAAATTACTCTGGCGGGTTACAGAGCACTCATTGGTTTTAGCACAGAGGTCAAATGAGGTCAATCACTCACTAACACACTCATGTTTTCTCACTGACCTGATCGCTGTGTGTGTTCAATATAGTAATTTTAATGTATTAATATTCTCATCTTCTCAATCAGGGCTGTACAAAAGCTGTTGTGGCATTGACAACAATCTTTTTAGAGTATCTCATTGATTTTTAACCCAAATCAAGACAAACGTTAGGTGAATTGGAAACGTGTACATGCATTTAGGTAGGCTATTTACTACCAGAGCTCCATTATTCAGGGAGCAGCCTCAAAACACCCTTTAATAGATGTGGTATAAGGTTTAAACCAATTAAAGTCAGTGTCTGTGTATACAATTAGTGCACACTTGAAAATTTGCACATTTGTAATATTAAAAATTTGTCAGTGAATAGCAACTGTATCTTGTGTAACCTGGAAGTAATTTTGAGTAACATAAGTCATTTGTGTGGAAGACCTTTAGGACAAATGTGTTTTAGGGACATAACCCTGCCCTGCCCTATAGAAAAAGTGAACCAGTTACCTCACAATTATGGCTGTGCTGCCATCTTGTGGTTGAAAATGGTTTGGCTAGTTTTAACGCCATCATTAGCCATCAAGCCAGCTTTCAGAATAGTCATGTTTTTGGTTGTTATATTTTTTTACTTTTGGTGAGGTTTCTGAATGTATAATGATAATAATCCAAGCAATGTCTGAAGTGTGTCATTTCTGAAGGGAAAGACATCATCACCTCCACACCTTCCAGCCAATGGGTGGAAGTGTCACCCTAATGAAATTCTGGTCCGGTATAGCCTCTCCAGTAGGCTGTCCACGCAGTTGTCATGGTTGTGGAATGTAATGGAACCTCTTGGGGGGTGCTCAGCTGCCACACTGATCAAATGCCTGTGAGGACTCCTCTCCGATAAACTCCTCTCCTCAACATCAAATGGAGGGAGGGTAGTGGGCCACAGTGATCTTGTGGTAGCATCTGATGCAGGAGTTTCACCACCGTCTCGACAGATTCCTCATAATGTAACGCAGCCCTTTTTTATTTAGGCTAACTGCTGTAAGATAGCGTCTTGACCTATTGGTGTGGTTTACTTGTAGGCGTGGTCTCCCGTAAAACATATCAACACAGAGGATGTGACTCAAAGAACAACTGTTGGTTATGTTCCATTTGGGTTAGGTTCCATTTTTAACTAAATGGCAGAACCACAGCATGCTAATTAGCATGTTGTAGCTTATTCCTTCCACTTGTTTAAAAAATAAAAATAAATTGATAGTAATTTATTACATGCGCTCATGTCCTACTGTTATACACTGGTCATGTTTAGGTTTTATTTTCAACAAAATAGCATGAAGACTACAGGCTAATTAGCACGTCGCAGCTTTTTCCTTTGACTTTCTTTTTAAAAACCCTTCCTTTTATAAGAGTTAATTTATTCCAATTAATTACACGTGCTGATGTCATACTGTGATACAAATTATGTATGACACTTTGGCCTAATTGTTAAAAGTAAACATTCAATTTAATCCTTTAGATGTCCCTGCCAATGCTATGTCAGGGGTCACCTGTTTCCAGTTCATTCTAGCTTCCTATTATATTTACATTGTGTTTAACTGCAACCAGCATGAATAATGTAAAAGTTCCTAAAAAGAATAATCATATATTTACAAAACCTTCACTTTACATGGAAATCAATCTTCCTCGGCTGTATTATACAAAAGCCTCATATAAGGCATATCATTGAACTATTTTATAGTGTAAAGTTATTTATTAATAGTAGGAAAGCAAACCTATGTTTTATTATGGGGGTGGGTAAGGTGGTTTACGGTAAACCATTGATATAAATACACTATTTAGAGTAGATGACTTGATGACATTCCTGTTCTTACATGATCTCAGTTCCATTTGCATGTGATTTCACATCCTTTTTCCACATATTCATTTTTACAATACAGTACATCACGGCCTCCCACAATGCATCGTGAAAATTCACACTGTGGTTTAAAGTCCAATGGATTTGCAAGGCGAGTAGAGGTGGCTGAGTCTCGAAAGTCTTCTCCTTATCCTCTCATGTTGTTTCTCCTTGTCTCCTTCTGTTCCGTCATTGAAGCCAAACAGCCATGGCCCCCTCCCTTCCGACCTCCTCCTCCACCTTCTTTTGAAAAAGACCCAAGCAGAGAGAGAGAGACACACACACACAGAGAGAGAGAGAGAGAGAGAGAGAGAGAGAGAGAGAGAGAGAGAGAGAGAGAGAGAGAGAGAGAGAGAGGACGCAAGGGAACAATGAAAGACTTTGAAGATTCAGCCAGGGTCTCTCTCTAAGCACACAGAGTAAGTCACTCCTAGCCTCTTACCCTGGGTCAGATTACGTTTTAAACCGTGCTAATGTTTAAACTGTGCAATAGGCTTTAGCCAATCTGATCTAAGATCCGTAGGCGGGCCTCCCTTAAAGGCTGACACCAGAGTAGGGAGGAGGGGCCAGACTGAAAATTCCACTGTATGCCCCACCCCTCTGCAGCCTCTCATCCAATCACACGCCCTTACCCTCGGCAGCCTTTGCCTGGGCTGCTTCACAGAGTCCCTAACTCAGCCAATCGGCGAGCTCCTTCCCTGCTGACATCACTAACTAGCCAGTTCCCTCCAGCAGCAGAGAGCTTCATTTTCTGATCTGCTTTTGTGCTAAAATGGAGGCTTGCCTCTCGCCCTGAGTAGCTTGCCTTCCTGGTCGAGGTTTAGATGTTGACATGCAATAAAGCTGGAGACAAGATGGTTGTGGATGCACCTAATTCTAATGGGCCTTTTCAGCCGGTGGCCCTTATGCACTTCAGAGGTATGTAAAGAAAAATGATTTCTCCTTATTGTCCTAGGGAATTAAGAGAGAGAGAGAGGGAGAGCTGTATGCTGCTCTGCTCTGCTCTTGTAACCCTGATCTGGTTACTGCTTGGTTAGTCAGCAACCAAACGTTCAAGATCACAGCTTTTTGTGTGTTATGAGGGGCCATTTCGAAGGCAGAGTGATTGCATTAGAAACAGAACAGAGGGCTGCTTATGTGTGCGGCTGTGAGACAGGAGAGCTACATAAAAATCTGGTTTTACTAGCTTGTTTCTGTCGTTGCCCATCCCCCCGCCAGCCCAGTGATGTCAAAGGAAGTGAGGTCATAGCCCAGGGAAGGGCTTTCTCCGTAGCTCTTCATGTGTATATGAATGCAATTGTGTATAGCTGTGCGTGTTTTCTCAGTATTTTATTAATGAATTTAACCTTATGAGGAAGAAATGCCAACATTTGCCCCCACATCCGGTCCCGTCTCAGTGGTTACAAGGGACAGTTTTTTTTTTGTTGTTGTCACAATCCAGTTGATCTTAACTCAAATTGGCCACATAATGTAGACTGTAGCTCTTCATCCTCCATCTAAACCTCCCCACCCTCTTCCCCTGTTGAGTAAAAAAAAACTGTAGGGCACCTTCAGACAGCAATATAAGAAAATCTGAATGAATCCTGTAAGGTACACTGTATGCAGGAGCAAAACACTCCTGCCGTGCGAGCCAGAACACTAACATCTTTTGAATGCAAAATCAAGCTTGACCTCTTAGTGTGTGTGTGTGTATCTGGAATCTGCACTGTCCTCTTTGATAGCACGTGTGTGTGTGTGTGTGTGAGACCACTGTTGCCTGGTGCAGTCCAGTGTGAGGAGAAACCATGGGCAGTTATTGATTACGCTGTCTATTGGAGTCACACGGGCGACTGCACTGAATGGCAACTCGTTTGTTGAATGACGATACTCCCGCCTCCATCACTTTCTCTCAAAGACTGTTGTTTTTTTGTATATCTGTCTTGCTGTATGTATTCCTCCTAAACGTCGGGATGTGATGGTAGCAACTAATGACGAAGCCCCAGTTCGTCGCACCAATTATAGACAAAGTGGAAACTCCTAGTGGCATAAAAATGTCTACAAGTGTTGACATGTAGCAATGGTGCCTGCCTTCACAATTCACGGCCAACGTCTTTCTAATAATACTAAGCCTAGAGCAGTTTGGTTAGCATATTGTTTTAAAAAAACTAGCCCTTAAGGCCAAAAATTGGTTATACTGATATAAGCAATATTGAACTTTGGTTAAACTCTAAAGATTCCTTATTTCTATTCTGCTTTAAAAATTGAAATATTATTAACAATTTGATTTTGCATACAAAATGTACTGCAGAATACATTCTACCAGTAGAGTAATTGATTGGATGTGTACGGTATCCAGTCAGAGGAGGTTGAAATAGGCTACTGTTTTAGATTCATCACGTAACGCAAACAATGGATTATTTAATTCTGAACGACATATATTCTGACCTATAAAGTATATATTAGACATATTGAGATAAGAAGGTGTAGAGCTTTTAACAAAAGTTCAATATTGGTTCAACATACAATAGTAAGTAGTTCAGTTTTACAATAAACGGAAAAACTTTCGATAAGGCAGTACAGTGTTTCCAAACAGCCCTAACAACTGGCTGGTGGCATGTTTAGTCTTCACCTGTATACAGAGAGTAGTCCCCGTAGCCCCCTTGTGACTCCAATTATTTACAAGGTTCGATTTTTAACAGGGGCAGCAGAATACTCTATAACCAAAGAAAACCTCCTTCGCCACACACAAGCCTGCGAACGCGCTGTCAAGTCGGGCCTTTTCCGAGGCTTCTGAGCTCCCGTAATAAGAGTCACGCTGTGGTTAACATCAATATTGGCATCACAACACTAGGCCTTTATCTGTTACACAACAATCCACTGTGTATTTAAGGCCTGCTCAGAAACGTTATGACACACACAGGCTGTCTTATGTAACACGAGCAACCCAAGCCTGACATAGGTAAGGTGGGTAAGGGTTTCCAGCCATGTCAACACATTCCTGTCAAGTTCCAGGTCCTGCTGCAATGTCCCAGAACATGAAAATGGCCACGAGCTCACCCTAGTGAGACAGGAGGCTACTTGGTTGTTTTGAAGATGTCATTGCTGTTTTTCAGTTGTCTTCTGCTGTACAGTCAGAGATTTAGCCTAAACAATCAAAAAAGCATTATTTGTAATTTCAAAAACCAGTTGGTCACTTGAATATAAATTGTAATGCATGATTTACAATATACTTGTTAACTGTATTCAATAAGGTGACAGTGACTTCTGTATATGACGCATTTTTCCAGTTTCTGAATTGTTTTTGTTTTATGAATGAAACATTTTTGTACTATATGCAACCATCATTTAGAATACAAGTTGAATTAGCTTTGGGTCTGGGGTTGAATGGGTACTGGTACTTTTCCCCCAGTTTGACAGCCATAACACCTTTCGCTGTCCTGTTTCATGACCAATAATGGACGCTCACACACTTAGCCCCTCTCAAACTCTCACTGTCATCAAGTTGAAACTGACACTGCTCGTGCGTGTGTGCGTGTGTGAGGCAGAGTCAGTAAGTCTGTTTGACAGAGCCAAGTCTCCATTATGTCTGAATAGGATAACTCCTTTAGAGATTCTACCCATCTGCAAAAATGTCAAGGTGTGTGCTGTATTTTATAGTGCTGTCATTCTGTCTCGCCAAAATTAGGGCATAGGTGACTCACTATTTGGCTATTATTTTCCAAACAGGGTAAATATTCTGTTTGTTTTTTTCCCTCATCTTCCCTCCATTGTGTTTTTCCCCTTCTCATTATTTTAAACAGTATGGTGACTTTTGGACCATAGTAGTTTAAAAGTAGCAAGTGCTGTAATGAATGTTTTGTTTCTCTTTCACTCTGTCTCGTGGTTTATCTTATAACGTGATTTGGTTACTTTGCTAATTGGTCATGCCCGGACCTCAGGTGGCACTGTTAATGTCACCCTGCTTGCAGTCTCCAGCTTAAGGCACGCAGGGCCCGCTTTTGGCTACAGATGTCTTGGCTTGACCACTTCCCACCAATGATATTGATTATTGACCATTAATACTGAATGCAGGCTAGTTTAGTTCTAGTCTATGTAACTTATGTAACGGGTTGTGTAGGAATTAAACGGTTAATGTTTGATCACCACCATACCTGGTCTCTGGCACAGGGTGGGCTGCGGGTTGAGGGTGGGGGGGGTTGGCGATACAGAGGACCTTGAAAGGGCAGTTGCCAAGCAACAGAGACAACTGAGCATGTTGATTTGACAGGCCCCTTATCTGTGCCACATAAAGCTCCTTCTCTATATTAACGCCACTCTCTTTTAATGCACACAAGGGATAGATTGGCATTCTGAAATCTATTAGACCCCTCCATCCCCTTTTGTTATGCAATTCCCGAAGTGCAGTACAAACTTTATATCATCTTAATTTAACCGTGGCATTTTCAGCGTTCCCTATTTTTAATTAAATTGTATAGTATCTAGAGGGTAGCAATATTTTACTATTTTGGTTTCCAATAAACTGCTAGCAGAGAGCCACAGAATTAGTTTTGCATTGTCGTGTGTGCAGCGGAGTTGTTTGGCTAGTAATTTGCACTTCCTGAAAGCTGGACATGAACAGGAAGTTGTGTCCAACATAAACAATATTGGTCTGTGTCTTTCTTTTATATTTGTCTCTCCCTATTTCTTTGTTTATTTCATCTTTCTGTGTCCTTCTTGACTCGGCATCTTTCCAATATGGTTGCCCCCGAAATTCTCCCATGATCCCCCCCCCCTCTCTAACCTCATCTTGTTTTGTTGTTTGTCCTACTGTTCCTCTGATCTTTTCTCTCTTCCTCCCCAGATGTGGCCCCGGCGGAGCAGGAGAAGCTGTTTATCCAGAAGCTTCGGCAGTGCTGCGTCCTCTTTGACTTCCTGTCCGACCCGCTGAGCGACCTGAAATGGAAGGAGGTGAAGCGAGCGGCGCTGAGCGAGATGGTGGAGTACATCACCCACAACCGGAATGTCATCACAGAGCCCATCTATCCAGAGGTGGTGCACATGGTTAGTGGGGATGAGGATGGCAATTTGGAATGTGGTCTGAACTGGGTCACGTGGCTTAACATGGGTTGAGTTTATAAAGTGGGCTCACGTTTATGGCAGGGGTTTACGAAGGGTGTGACAAAATACCTTGCTTGAAGTGATAGAAAATATTGGTACAACCCTTGACTGGATCGTTTTTTAATCTCAGGACACACGCTGATGTCTGGGATTAAGTATTCCATTTGGTGGCTGTATTTGACTAACCAAATTTATATTTTTTTCTCCATCTCCACTGGATTCCATGTTTCTAAAAAGAAATGGTTTCAATCATGCAAATCAAAATGTTTCCTGGTCATGTGTTTTCACAAGATTTGTCGGTACCGTAGCTCTCGTTGGTTTCCAGTTCATCATAGTTGAGATACAGTGGAACCCAGTGTAAGTTGGGGAAAAAAATATTTAATTTTGAGTATGACTACGAAGGTGAATATTTTCTCCCATACGTTGGTACAGCTGTAGGCTCAGTTATAACAGTCAAGCATTACAAAAACATGTTAAAAACATGTCAAAATAACTACAGGCACTGGGTCCATTCCTGTCGGACATTAAATATGAGACCAAAACCAAACCAAAAATAAATTACTATAAGTTTAATATAATACAAATCCTACTGTAAAAGCCACGAATATAGGTAGAAGTGTATACAACATAAAAACAAGATGGTCTAATGATTGTCAGCTCTTTGAACAAAAGCTGGTATTGCAGAGCGTTATCTCTTTATCATCAAAACCACCATAACAGAATTGCTAATGAGAGGGCTATGTAGTTCTGATAACAAACCACCCCATGGTACATTATGTACCATTGTGAATTATAGCAGTATCATCTCCATATCCTGTTGGTTATGGAACATCGGAGGACAAACGGTATCTCTACCTTGTAGCCCTAATTTATTTTATTTTATTTATTTATTTATTTTTCAACAAGGCTCACTGTGTCTTGTTAGGCCACCTGCATCATCCCGTGATCTGTCTAGCAAGGAACAGCCGCCACAGGGGAGTCAGTTGACACTGAAAGAAACAAACACAACTCACTTTGGAAATTGTGGGTCGAATGCTTTGGAAAACAAACAAAAACATAAAACATACAGCTATTCTTAAGGACGTGGCTTACATAAAGCCAGACGTGCTTTTGTTTTCATCTAGCGGGAAACATTGAAGCTGTTAATTTAATAAAGTTTGGATTAATCTCTGGACATGCATAATTTCTGGATAATTAAGTTTGACTACCGTATTTCCGTCTTGGAAGCAACTGGTGGATTCAGTGAAATTAGTAACTTTTTATATGATTTATATAATGACACATTTAAAGTTAACATTTTTCCTCTAAATAGGACATTAATTGCTGTCGGCTGGCTCATCATTAAAGACCATTCTGGTCTTGGCCTACAGTATAGCTATTAACTAAACTAGTTATCCTTATACCTGCTAAAGTGTTATCTGTGTAATATAGTGCCCCAAGAAACCTACATTTCTGCTGGAGATCACTGTTTGTTTGAAACAACTGTGTTTGGCTATCAGGGGAGATGTATACAAAAGAAGGGTCTAGGTCTGTATGGGGAGGTGTAGAGAGGAATACCAGCCACTAAGCACTCCGTTGAGGGAGGGGCATGTGCAGTCAGAGTTGCAACTACAGTTACAACTTTTTTATAATGCTGGGTTTAACCACAAAGGCAATCCCTGAATTTAGAAATACACCATTGACCTGAATGGACTGTTATGTTTCTCTCATGTTTACTTTAGGATTAGACACATCCAAAAATGTTTTTAAAAATTGTTTCCTGTGCACATAACTTCACCTTTGACATAATTGAGCTGTAACTATGATTTATAGAAGAGAATCCATTGCAGAGATGAATTTTCTTCTATTTTATAAAAAGTAAATTTGAATACCGATGTGAAAAGAGGTTATTTTGCATTGGCTCGGCCTTGAATTCCGCTGGCAAACATGGGAAAAGACATTCTTATCCTGAGAGGCTGTTAACCAAATGTGTTTATTCATTGTATGGAAATAAAACTCAATCAGCCAACTTCAATCAGGATCTATATACAGTAACCTTACCATGTATACAGACTATCAGTAAGGCAAAACAAAAATCGAAAGAGAGGGTATACAGAGCAGGAAGTAATTACAATATACAAAACCATAATCCTATCTCTCCCTCCAGTTTGCGGTGAATATGTTCAGAACACTGCCTCCATCGTCCAATCCCACTGGTGCAGAGTTCGACCCAGAGGAAGATGAACCCACGCTAGAGGCTGCCTGGCCTCACCTCCAGGTGGATAAATCAACATTTTAAACACAAATTACTTCCTACAAGTATTGATTTATACGATCAACACCCATTTCTATTAATCGAAACATTTTAAAACGTGGTTTAATCATAAAAATAGAACTGATAAAATGGCCAACACAGAACAAAGCAATTGGTGGCTGGAATGACTCGCACATCAGAAAAACACCGGCAAATAGAAAATGTTGTTGTAATCAGGAGTTAATTCTGATATGAATAGGGGGCAGGATAGTCTAGTGGTCTAGGTGTTGGACTCCCAGTCGGAAGGTCGCTACCTGTAAGCATCCTTGAGCAAGATGCCTAACCCCTATCTGCTCCATGTAATAGCACCATGTAATTGTAAGTCGTTGGATAAAAGCGAAAGCAAATGACCTAATTGTAATAATGGGACACCTACACACACACACAATACTGAAGGACTTGTTAATAAACAACTAGAAAACACTTGTGTTATATCGGAAAGTTTGGACATATTTTGTTTGCCAATCACACTTTGCATCAATTCCTGTTTGGCTTGTTGTCATTACAACTTCTTTGAATGTTTTTTTTTTTCATTTCTTTTTTTTTCAGCTCGTCTATGAGTTTTTCCTTAGATTTTTAGAGTCTCCGGACTTTCAACCCAACATAGCGAAGAAATATATTGACCAGAAATTTGTAATGCAGGTAAGAGCGTTTTTACAAACTTAGTGCAAAATGTAAAAATTAGCATTCAAAGGCAAATAATACACACTAATTTAACCTTTTGTTGGATTGTAGCTTCTAGATCTATTTGACAGTGAAGATCCCAGGGAACGGGACTTCCTCAAAACCACCCTCCACAGGATTTATGGGAAATTCCTTGGGCTGCGAGCATACATCAGAAAACAGATCAATAACATTTTCTATAGGTGAGTGCTGCTCCTACTGCTGGCCTGCTCATTATTATAAAATATAATGTAGCCTACATGTGTCATAACACAACACCAAATCAATGTTGAGATTGACTCACCTCCTCTAAGACTTTGGCTGCTGAACAATGAATCGGCATACTGCCATTCTCACTATTTATTTTTTTAAATAAATTTTTTTGTTATAGGTTTATCTATGAGACGGAGCACCATAATGGTATAGCTGAACTTCTGGAAATACTTGGAAGGTATCTTTTTATTGTATTTCTTTATTTCTTTATGTGTCCGATTTATTTTGGGAGGAACGCACCGCGTCGTTGATTTTGTTGCATATTTTAATTGTTATTACAAAAAGTAACAAGCTGTTTTTTGTTGACACTGTCGATCATTTTAAATGGCTATTTCATTATGAAATATAAATAATTATTTTGTGGTATTTGCTTTGCTTTATCTTGCAGTATAATCAATGGATTTGCCTTACCACTAAAAGAGGAGCACAAGATTTTTCTGCTGAAGGTTCTTTTGCCCCTACACAAAGTCAAGTCCCTTAGTGTTTACCATCCACAGGTAACATCAGCGCATGTGACACTGGACAATTTTGTTTGGATAATCGGTCTGTGCCATAAGCCTCTCAAAAATACATCAGAAATATGGGTTTATGTAGAAAAATAAAAAATCCATATTTTAACAATGAGAGAAAACTATGTTGTACCCATATTGCAAAGCTTTCCTAATGCATACCTACTGTTTTTAACGCATAGCACGCCAAGAAACGTCGTTTTTGGATACCTGGCATTCGGCTAAAAAATAAGTAATGCAGGTCCTTGCCAGTCTGTTATTCAGACGTGTCCGTCTTGTCCGTCTGTGGCTTGGCGGCAATTATGTGTCAGATGGCTTATCTCTCCCAGCGCTACCCTCAGTTTGCTATTGTGTGAGACGTGTGGTACTGTCAAAGGTTTCCTACTTATGTTGTGTGTGTGTGTGTGTGTGTGTGTGATTCACATTTTGTAGCTGGCCTACTGTGTGGTTCAGTTTTTGGAGAAGGACAGCACACTGACTGAACCGGTATGTCAGAATAAATATGGTTTCTCACTGCTTATTCACCATAACCTAGATCTTATTGAATTCCATTATTTTCCTTTCATTTTGGGATTTTATGAATGGAACACCTTAAAAAACCCTATAATACACAATTTAATTAATTCATTGTTTGCCCCTATGAACCCTGTTTCACATTTTTATATTGCCATCTTCAACAGGTGGTCATGGCTCTCCTCAAGTATTGGCCGAAGACCCACAGTCCCAAGGAAGTGATGTTCCTCAACGAGTTGGAGGAGATTCTGGACGTCATCGAGCCCTCTGAGTTTGTCAAGGTCCAGGAACCTCTCTTCCGACAGCTGGCCAAGTGTGTCTCCAGTCCACACTTTCAGGTAACGGGGCTGAATGCATCTTTACATATCGGTGTTTATACATTTTTGTGGTGTTCAGTTAGTTATCATGTACTGCGCTGTACACCTTCTTTTTGATTGGTTCTTGGTGACCTCAACAAATTTGCAGCATAGCTGTGCTCAACTTGAACTAGGGATGGCAATTTCAACACCCAAGCTCGAAACTGTTAAGATCGTTTCGGCACTAGCAGATTGGACACAAATTTCAGAGCGGTGCTTTAAAACGTCACGGCCAGGGTCCAGGGTTTGAACGTCATGGTTGACGTGTTGAATGTTTCGAAATGCTTAACCAATTGTTTTTAATGCTTTAAACTGTTATGCTACGGTTCAAGCTTCCATCCTTAACTTGAAGCGGATTAGCGGGATAAGCCAAACCAACTCACAAAACGTATTCTTGGAGATAAGTAATATTGAATGCTGGTGAATAAGTTGTGCTATTCCCTGGTTTAATTCTTTGATGTGTGTGTTGTCTAGGTGGCAGAGAGGGCTCTGTACTACTGGAATAATGAGTACATCATGAGTCTCATTAGCGACAATGCTGCAAAAATTTTGCCCATCATGTTCCCTGCACTGTACCGTAACTCCAAGACCCACTGGAACAAGTGAGATACTCGCATTATATAACTTGCATAGATATGGTCTAACAATCTTGTTTTTGTACTGTACTGTATCAAAGTATGTTGACCAGGGTGGAGAAGAACAAAAGAGGCTGAATTGTGAAACACAGGTTTATTTGAACAATAAACAAATAGATAATCAGAAAGTTGATCTTTTCAGTCCTTCAGCAGAAATGAAACAGCCATTGTAGAGTTGTAGAGTTAGTCTGTGTGTTTGTGTGTGCGTGTCAGCCCAGCCTCGCTGCAAGAAAGAGCACGTTGGTTAGCAAGCTGCCTGTATGCAGATTAACTCAAGATTTCTGCATTTATCACAACCTTCAAGACTGTGTGAGCTGTGAATCATTCCTTTAATCTGATCCCGCCTCAGGACAACGCCGCGGCAACACTGATGCATTTTGGGATTTGTGTGTTGTTTTGATTACAGGACCATCCATGGCCTCATCTACAATGCTCTGAAACTTTTTATGGAGATGAATCAGAAGCTGTTTGATGACTGCACACAACAGTTCAGGGCTGAGAAAAACAAGTATGTACCAGTCATTATGGAACCTTAGATTTTGCTATATTTTAATATTTACAGCATTTGGCAGACTCTTTTATCCAAAGCGACTAACAATTAGTACATTTGTCAACAGTTGAGATATATATTTTAAAAAAAATAAGAAATACATATATTTCTTATTTTAAATATCCTATTGAAAAGGTACCTTGATTGTGTTATAACCCCACATTTTCACCCCAGCTCACCTCCCCCTACATGGCTGTAGGGGGAGGGGTGAAATGGTGTGAGCCGAGGAGAGCTGTAGGGGGAGGAGTAGAGAGGAGCACTAATCATTTAGTGGTTAGGTGGGGGGCGTGCACTCTCTTGAGTTTCAAAGCAAAGCAAGAATACACCTGCAGCCGGCGGTGCACTTTGGAGAATGGTTATTGGGGCGAAATGAACTCACAAAGGTCCAAGCCACTGTCTACTGTATATTGTTGTTTAAAAGCCCTCATTCCTTCATCCTTCAAACATGGCAATCAATAACAATACTACTCCGACGTGTTGCGGCCTATTCAGGTCAGAATCAGACCTATAGGTAAGACCCTGGGTGGGTGTGTGTGTGTCAGGTCACCCCAATAGTCATGTTACCCCTAAAAACTACTGAACATGGGAAATCTTAAATCCTCTTTGAGACCTGGATACGAGGTAGCTTTGGTTGAAATCCAAAAAAGTCTCTTTCTCTAAAGTACTGTAGGTGTTTCAATCGGGCCGATTGTTTTGGAAATATCTTCCAATATAGCTGTTATTGTGACGATTGCGTTTCATCCATTATACAATCAAGACACTATACAATCAACACACGTTTAGACCAGACCATCCATTATACAATCGACACACTTTTAAACCAGACCATCCATTATACAATCGACACACTTTTAGACCAGACATTTTCTCAAAAGGCAAGAACAAATACTTACCATAAAATCACAAGATGGGTAGAAAGTAAAAGACAACAGTATAGTTACAACAGTAATAGCATTGTCCTTTACATTTGAGCATGATGCTGTAGAATGATGGTCCTCATCCAGGTACATTGTATGTATATTAATATTTCCTAAAAATGTGTATCAAATAGATTTAACACTGATGATACCAATCACTAATCACTAATAATACACTGATTACTGATTACACCGGCTTGCGGATTTGTTTTCCAGAGAGAAGGCGAAGTCAAAAGAACGGGAAGAGGCTTGGATCAAAATTGAGAACCTTGCCAAATCAAATCCACAGGTGAGCAAAGTGAAACCATGTTCTGCAAACTGTCATCAAATCATGTGTATGTCTCTTGTATTGTCCTCTAGAAACTAAGTGTCTGTTGAATGCTGTAGCTTTTCTGTTTCCAACAAGACTGGCTGTGTCCAAATTCTCTGTACCAAATGCTGTACTAGTAGTGTGCAAGTTCTGTTTGTGATATTGTACTACTTGAGTTTAGGATGCAAACGGTATTGCAGTTCTGTGCAGAAGAATGGTACATTTCCTCAGTGCGTCTGCCGTACACTACACAAACTAAACTGCCCCTTTTTAGTCATTGACAGTGAAGTGACAGCAAATATGTTTATAAAATATGTTTTTTTTACCATGGACACTAACTGAAGACACAGTACACTTCTGCTTTCTATTCAAGTATGTAGGGCATACTAAGGATTTTGACACAACCTGTGACTAGTGGTTTCATGTTTTACCCCGCTAAACCAAACGCTGTTGTTAAAGCGGAATATAACTTTTGTTAAACCCTTGACTCTGTGGCCCCTCAGACCGAGTTGTCATTTTCCGTCCAGCGCCCACGTTGTTTAAAGAGTAAATGCACCTGCACCCTTCTGAGTGTCCATGAGTTGGTCTTAAAATGAGGTGGTGGGGTCAGGTGCATTGTTGGCGCATCACTATCCTGAGGCAGCGGAAAGCAATTGCGCGATTGACCAACATAAACCTGGTCTGAAGTCAATGGTGCAGTATCAAAAGTGGACATGCCCTAAATGCACGCGCCATGCGTTCTAGACCGTGCGCTTAGATCGTTAAAATATAGCTCCGTATCTTCCTTACCACAATATTATGTCCTCTTGCTGACTTTCACAATAAATTAACCCCTTGTTCTGTATTTTGTTTCCCAAACGCTAGCTTGAGGACCTAATATTGATTTTAAAAAAAGCTATAGTCGAGGTTTAACGAAAGTTTAATTCTGCTTGATAATTTAGTATAATGTCAATCTTTAAATAAATCTGGATGTGCCCAATGCCTATAGAGTTGACAAATGCAAGATAATCAACATATACTTCTTTTTATTTGTCTACAACTTCGTGATTCAGTCTTTGCATGCAACTGAAAATCTTTTTTTTCCATTCTGTTGTTTTTGTTTTGTTTTTTTGTTTTGTTCTTTTTCCTTTCTTTTCGACATAGTTCCTTATGTATGTTGATTCCTCTGACCTCAATAGTCCTGTAGCAATGGAGACGGATGTTCCGTTGATAGAAGATGTTCAGAGGTTAAAAAAGACAGTTGAGGAAGGCGCCACTCAGGTAAACCTGACTTCTCTCCTGTCATTATACTGTATACCCACCTCTCTTCTCACCGTAACAAAGCTTGCAGATGCGTCATAACTAAAACAACCTGGAGTACAGTGATCTATTGTGCTTGTATACCTTCTGTATACAATTTCAGTAGGCCTTGGTGGGATTTGTTCCGGTCCAAAAGAGACCGTTGACAGACCGAGCAAGTTCGGACTGAACATGGGAATCAAGAGCTGTCTTTGTTTGTCTGTCTGCTTTGTCTTGCATGTCCGCTAACTGGTAGAACTGTTTTTTTGTCACTGAATCCTCTTGTGTTATGCTGATTTTTATTTTTCTCTGGGTGCATGTCTGGTTTATACGGATCCCTAGAAGGGACATGGAGGGGAGAAAAAAATTGATGGTTTGGGTAAAAGAAAATGTACTTTAGCAGTTTTTTTTTTTCTCGCAAACTTTTTCATTTAGGTCAATCTACTTCCGGATCAGTTCTGCAACATGGAAACCACAACAATTAAGCGCACACACACCCGTGGGAGTGGTTCATAGAACTTTGAGATTGGCCCCAAATATAAAGACATTAAATCATTATACCTGGATGCTAAGAAAAAAAAATCTTTTTTTTTCCCCTCTGCAAAATTCTTCTGTGTCCCCTTGTGTCCCCTGAAGTATTCTCTTCAGATGTCTCTCACTTATGTGAAATCCGTGCCTACAGCTAAGCTATAGGCACGGATTTCTGCTGGAAAAAAATGCTTTTTTATTTCTGCTGAGAATTAATTTTTCTTAGCATCCAGGACGCCAGGTCAGAGTATGTTTTGCAACGAGTGTATCCTCTTGCGCTAAGTATTCTCTTCAGATGTCTCACTTATGTGAAAAACAATTATTATTTTATTTGAAGCCAATCTCAAAATTCTATGAACCTCTTCCACGGGTGTGTGCGCTCCATTGGTGTGGTTTCCATGTTGCTGAACTGACCCGGAAGTACATTGACCTAAATAAAATAAAAAAACAGATCTCGCAAAAGTAAGCTATATATCAATAAATATATTATTATGATGATGATTTATTTATTTTATTTCTCCATGTCCCTTCCGGGGCTCCGTAGGTTTATTCCTATTATAGGAAAAAAATAAAGCTGTTTGTGCTTTAAGTCCAAATAATATATTCTGGACAGGGATTGTTAGTAATTTAAACTATTAGTCATTAAAAGTTAAGATGTCTAGCCTATATTTGTGGAGCTAATTATTTCTATCCCATAAACTCCCCATTTCCTTTGTTATTGTGGCCTTTGTCTGACTTTGAAGCGATATTGAACTTTGGTTAAACCCGTGACTAAGAAGCTTAGCTCTACTGGAGCTAAAATAGCTATAGAGTCATGAGTTGATCTGTATCACTTTAAGATTGGGAAAGTGGAGGGTGTTGTTGGGGTGTCTTTGTTTGGATTTGGACTTCTTGTGCATTCAACGAGTGTCAGTCATACTTAGTATACCTATTAAGTAAGAAGGATATAATATTATATATAAACATTCATTGTCAACATCAACAATTAAGCCCAAGTATCCTCTGTTTCTTATGTCTTTTACCC
The DNA here is from genome assembly GCA_027575585.1 of Percopsis omiscomaycus. Classification (NCBI taxonomy): domain Eukaryota; kingdom Metazoa; phylum Chordata; class Actinopteri; order Percopsiformes; family Percopsidae; genus Percopsis; species Percopsis omiscomaycus. Next base: position 1,931,633 of record JAODLI010000015.1, on the reverse strand, counting down.
CACCTTGTCTGAATCCGACAGTTGCAGCGCGAGCAGAGGAAAGAGCGGCCCATGGTGCGACGCAAATCTGAGTTGCCCCAGGATATCTACACCGCGAAAGCCTTGGAGTCCCACCGCCGAGCCGAAGATATGTTGACCACCCACGATGGACTCTAGGTCCTGTGACCTGTTGGCTTTAGTTTTTTTTTGTTCAACTGGTTCCTGCCTCCCTCGAAGAGCCCTCAGGGGCCCGAATAAATGGCTTCTGGACTCTGGCGTATTTCCATCATCATCCCTGCCCCCTGGCTCCCTACCGCAAACCGCCCGAGCTCCGCAGGTCACGTTGGGCAAACCGTGGGCGAGCTCTTAATCCTCGTCTCCTCTGCCCCCGAGAGATATGTCCAACCTTTCTGTCCACAGCTCTGCAACCCTTCCCCCCCCTTTTCCTGGTTCACGCACAAGCATATTCCATACACCCTGTATGACGATACCGGAAGCCCAGTATCCACCATCTAATTTCTGCTTTCTCAGGTGTTTTTATTTGAATAGGAGTGCAAGTGTGTTTTTAATATTATTTTCCATTTTACCGTTACCGTAAGCCCCCTCTCCCCCACTCCCTCCCCTTTGACCTCCGTCGCTCAGTGTCTGGGGTATAGACACCATGACATTAAGTAACTATTTTTTTCCCAATCCAGAGAGAAAAGGACCTAAAAACGGTAGAGGCAGATTGACTCATTGTCTAAGGATTCTCTGTTCGTCTCTACTGTACGTTTCTTTTATCAGTCAAAGGGAACAATAAACTACAAACAGAGTGTCTGCACAAACAGAGGCCGATGATTAAATGAAAGACGGGGACTCTTTACTTTTTATCTTTTTTTTTCTTCTCTTTTGCTCAATCCCAGGGACATCTTGTCAGTGCCAACACTGTTGTGTTCCTTAATGTTTGTTTCATGGCTACGGTTTTATTTGTGCAACTTCAACAGGAACACTCGCTAAATTGCCTTTTTGTTTTGGTCGCTGATGTTTCACTGAAGCTTTTGTCGGTTAGCACACAAAGACCAAGATGGGGCCTGTCCGCCGCCTTTTTAATGTTGAGGAAGAGTTCGAGAACTGGGGGGAGGGGGTTGGAAAGTTGTCCCCCAGACACCTGACACTTTACATTTTATTGTTTTGTGCCATATGCAGCTCTTTTAGCATAGGCTATGCTTGCGTCCTACCAACAGGTTTAATGTCCATTGGCAATATTTGCAAATCTGAACATAGTGAGACATTGATGGTTCAAACAATGGTACTTATTGTAAGCAAAGCTTAGTGCATGGGGATGTAGATTATGCTGTATGTATACGCCCACAGATGAGGTCTGTGTGTGGCAGACTATATATAGAACGGAGATGATTCATTTGGTAAAGTAGAAATTGGCATTGTGTGGGCTTTTTCTTCACTTGCGCCACAGAGGCAACCATATGTACTAGCACCCCTGTGTCGTACAGAAATTCCATTCAGTTATTTGGCTATAAATATCCTTGTTTTGTGGAAGTTGAAGAGGGTGTTTGTCAGTTGTTTCTTTACAGGGGCATACTGTGTGGATGCCCCAGATATTAAAGCTTTTAGATCTGAATTCATGATCTGTATTATTGGTACAGAAATAACTTTCTGTGTACATGGATTTTATAGACTCACTATGGAGGAGAGCGGTGATAACAAATGACACACATAATTTAATAATGCAATTAAACTACCTAAATGCACTTTCTGAGAATTTGAACGGTGTTGGTGTGTTGCTAGTACCAATCCTAATTGTATTTCTTTTCTAAATCTACCTATCACTACATGTATATTATGCTCTAACCTATCCCTCAATGGCAAATTGTCTCAATCAGTACCATTGTTTGAACTGATGTGATTTGGTAGTTTGTTTTTTTTCCTCAATCTTTGTGTTCTATTTCCTCTTTTGTCATGTTCCTGGAGGCTAGTAGCCTTGATGTCAGTTCTTGGCAGTCTTTAGTCCATTCACAATGTCCAAGGCTGGTGTTAAATGACCACACAAAATGACACCCACTGAAAACAAACTGGCATCATGACTTGGCTTGTACCTGTATTAATACTGTATTCGTTGGAATGCAAGAAGATGTAAATTAAAATAACCATGTTAAACATGTACCTTTTCCACTGGAGGAATGATGCTCACAAAATAGATACATTTCTCTGGTTAAGGCTATTTCTTTTCTAGAAAAAAAACAACCCTGCTTGCTGGGAGAAATATTTTATTTTTCTTGGTTTATTTTTCTTTTAACTGAGAATATTTTGTTGTATTTGGAAAAAAAAATTATCCATGGTTTCATGCGAGAGATTTAAATCCAAGTTTGCACCATCTTCTAGTTTTAACATAATGTCCAAGATATGGTAACTTAACAAAGTGTCCTTTTGTATGTGACCTGTACTATATTGCTTCATTTAATATTGTGTATATATGATTTACTTTGTTTCATGTAGTTATATATCTAGATTAATTTTGTACAAATGTCCCTCTGTACAGAATAAAACATCGATAGCAAGTAAAACAAGTCATTCTGGCACATACCTTCTTATTTTCCTGTTTTAGCTGTATTTTCTGCAAGTACTATATACTTTTCAGTTTAAACCTCGGATTTCTCTGGCAAATGTTCATACCCATTGTGCACTCCTATCATTGTCTTTGGTGTATTACCATATAGAATGAATAAAAGAATATTCAAATTTATATTTTCAACCATACATCCGGTTTGGCTTTACTTGACTTGAGAGATAAATGGATGACACTTATTGCTATTTATGGTCATTGAATTCAGTAAAGTGCAATAAGAAAGTCAGCCTCATAAAACCTTTATTTTATTGACACTTGTGTTTTATGTACAGTATCTTACATTATAAATTGAGTACTTTCTACAAATTGTGTGTACACTGGACAGTTTTAAACACAGGGGGGCAGTATATAACTAGGAATCTTCATTCAACTATTGTAACCCAAGCAAACAAATGTTAAATAATTGCACTGAATAATATTGCAAACCCAAAAACAGAAGAAGGGCCATATATCAGATTTATATACTGTATATAAAATTAAGAGACCACTGCATATTTTTTTAATTTAATATTTTATTAATAAAAATATATATTTCATATAAATACACCAAATAAATATTTGTAAAAAATGTGCAGTGGTCTCTTAATTTTTTTCCATTGCTGTAGGCTATGATGGATATTTGATATAATATTTAGTACCAGTTATTCAGTCCCACATAAATCTATAAAATAATAATAAACCTTCAAAAAATAGCTTACCTTTTATCTCATCGCAAGAACTGCAATGCACAATTCTTACAGTTTTTCCTGAATTGTTAAAACGCTAAACCCCATTCTCTGAACCAAATGCTCAGTGGCCTAAACTCATTTGTCAAATCAAGGTCTTTTGGCAAAACCTTAAAAAAGTTCACATTAGACATGTTTTGCAAAACTCAATAAAAACACATTTCTCACTTGTGTTGCAAAATGGTCAACACGGGTCACAAAGGTTAAACAACACAATTGTCATCGTTCACACAAAACTACTCAAAATTGTTCACACTTGTTTCTAATGATGTGATCAATTGTACAGAATATAAGCCAGGTGGCACAGGTGAGTTGAATGTCCATGTTGTGGTTTTGGGAATTGTCAGCTTTCACCGTGGTGTCCGGATACGGAGTAGTTCAACATCAACCAGCAAATCATAAATGTTTGCCTTTTACCATACAGTCCTTTCCTCAACCCAATAGAAGAGTTTTTCTCTGCGTGGCAGTGGAAGGTCTCTCACAAGGCAGTGGAATTGGTCAAGTGCTGAATATACAGACATTCCATATTTTATTACTGTACATACAATATAGCCTTCAATTTAATCACTGTACTAAAGGTGCGATTATTATACTTTTTTGAAAATGTAAAATGTGTTTATGTTTTTCTGTAACTAAATGACCTGGACACCATTTTCTGATGTAGTGTCTAATGAATGTTCTGTAGTGTTTATATATTGACTGCCTGTGTATAAGATCTGAAAACATGGTTTGATTTTGAGCAGATAAAATGGTTTTGAGGAGATTGATTTTGCCATAATAGTCAGAGGCTTTGTGAATGTAGTTTGGTTTTGGGTTTACAGTTTTGAGAAAATGGGTGAAGGTTTAAAGCAATTGTGAAAAACTAATAAAAAAGGCTGAGAAAATATTGGTATAGTCGATGACAAAACCAGCACTTGGTTTCATGATTGCAAAATGTGCTGCATGCATCATCTTGCTTTATTAACTTTTGATTTGTTTGGTTTTCCTGTAACCTATGGATCTTATCTTTCAACGCAGATAGAGTATTAAATCCTGACGACACACAAACGGAGGGTGAAGCCATGAGTCACTAGGATTGACGAGTATTCAGTCAAGTGTAAACTAGTGTTTACATGTTCCCCGTTTCCAATGACGCTTAACTTTTAGTTGTCCTTAGTTGACATGGTTTAAACATAAATTAGCCTAATCCCAAAGTCATGGCTGTTTTGCTCCATGAGCGAAATATAACGTGCAGTACATGTAATTAATTTATAGGCCTCCTACATGTATCTGTTAAACATTATTTGAATATACTGTACCTGTTTTTATAGGTTAATAAATACAGATACAGTACATAACGATAATGATGCTATTCAACTATTGGCCGAGTTTGCCAAAATGGTCATTTAATTTATTGTAAGTCAATAGACAAGCATAGAGAGACACCCATTGATTGTATAATACGACAAACCAGAAATCCATATTTCCATCCCATATCCAATCAAAGTGTAGGCCACATACAGAACTACGGGCGTAGAAATAGAGGATCTATAGTTGAGGGTTATGTCAGGCAATGTATGTCAATAGCCTAAATAAATAAATAAACAAACGTGTCTGTTACAGGCAAAGTTTAAAACATGAAGAGTGCAGTGGGCATAAATCGAAGAAAAACTTTACAATCCATTACAAATCCATACAAACTAGATGCAAGTGCCAACATGCTTGGGATTTTCCAGTGACATTACACTCAAGTTATAATTCTATTAAGTGCAGTAAAAGCTATTGTGACCCTAGATGGTTAGTAGATTAAATGTGAACATTACTTGCGAGTGTTTGAGTATTCTTTGTGTTCTTACAGTACTGTAAATTCCGGCTTGGATATGTATATCCAAGCCGGATCGGAAGTTGCTGAGCAGCGGCTGTTCTCTAGCCTACTGTACTATACAACTATAAGTAAAGATTGTGAAGGACACTTTATTGGACAGTTGTTTAGCAACTGCACATTAAAAACTGTAATCTCTAAACCTGTTCACTGCTCCCAGACTTGACACAGGGAAACAATTTATTAGTAATTGCAACAACAACAAAAAAGGCTTATTATATTTTGTGATAGATTATAGACAGTCCTGATCACAATTATGATTTAAAAAAATTATTAGCAACAAGCCAACATGGTAAATATTAGAAGGCCTGTCCTCTTGCTAGTCATCAGGGGGCGTGGCTTAGAAGTAGATAAAATACGCTACCTACTGTACCTTGGTATGTGGGGACATTCCAGATAAATTGGAATAAATCTGAATTGACGTTGGACAAAATGGAGACCTGGTAGAGATTACAGGCAGATGTTATGTAGAGAACAGCTAAGACAGTGGCGTTTGCTCCCAGAGGCCAGGTTTTTTTTCAGATTATAAATATCAAACTATAAACACAATGTTTATAGTTTCCATAAATCTTCTGCGCTGCCGTCGTCAACTCTTCAAAATTGTTTCTCACTATTTTGCAATGAGTGAAACAGCGGCCCTCTAAATTCTATGCGTTAAATTTGTGGTCAAACGCTGTACTGACGTTTACGACTTCGAAGGGAGGCCAGGTAGAGCTGGCATCCCTTTGTGAAAAATATTTGAATAATTAACCTATCCTATCAGAGGAGACCACTGTCCTGTCACTGCCTAGCTGTGATTAGTCAGAACGATGCCAAGGGAAGCAAACCGCAGTCTGGCTTCCCGCCAATCAAATCACAGCATGGAATCAAGTTTTATCAACATCACAGTCAGATAAAATGTTAACTGTTAACGGAGCTATTAGCAACTGTACAGGTGGTGGAGATTTGCAGTTTTTAAAAGTAAATACTATTTTATTAAACTACCATCAGCGACATGCTTATGGTACATCTACCGGGGTAAATGTTTTGGATTTGTACAGAAAATGTTAGCGTTGCCCTGCGCTTAAAGATAACTATGCCACCTGTGGCATCAGGAGAGAGGAGTTTCTCAAACCTGTGAAGAACTATATGCGATCAGCAATGTCACAAAATCGTTTGAATGGATTCGCCGCAATTTCAAATGAGCACCAAATCTGTCGCAAATTGGATTACTCCAAGATAATTTAAATGTTTGCAGCTGCCAAAGCAAGAAAGGTCCTCTTTAAATGGTGAGCCACCGCTCAAAGAGCAGATTTCTGTTGATGACCAGGAGGCTGCAGACATGGAAATGGTAAACAAAAGGGCAGCTCTAATCTAAAAATTGGAGGAAAAGCTCTTAGAAGAGCAGGCAGTATACTGTCTGTTGAAACGCAAGTAATCAACTGTTCCTTTAGTCGTCATACTGTATATCCAAACATAATCGCAAGTTTCAGACCAACTCCTCAGCTAGACTCATAATGAAGTTCTTAACAGTGCCTCCAAATGTTATTTCCCCATCTCCATTCCGTGTACGGCCCTACCAGCACTCATAAGAAGCGTGGGTCTGCACCATGGTTAGCACGCACCTTGCAGACTAACCCACAAGAACATCATACAATATATACACACTGTAACATATCAGCAAAACAACCAGTCTAACAGTGCCCTCCTATGGTGAAATAGCACATATATAAAATACATAACATGCTAATTTGTTTGTCCACTGGAGAGGTAAACAGCAAATTTTTAAATGGAAATCTAGATGATAATGAGAGAATGAGGACTTCCATTTCATCAGGAAGCAGCCTGGTGCCTCAGATCGACTCCTGGGTGTAATAATACAGTGTTCTGTTGCCAAGCTGTCCTCACCTGCCCTACCTGAATCAAGAGTGGCTCGGTGCCACCAATGACAGACTGTTGGATGGGAAAACTGCATCCCTTTGAAACATCGCACAATGCCAATAACTTACCGGTTACCAGCCAATAGGCTACATAGCCTATAGAATCTAGTACTGTACAGGCTACTACCCGTAGCCTACAGTAGCAAGGGCTCTTTATGCATTTGTGAACACGCGATCACACACGCTACTTTCGTGTATGTTTGATATATTTCGTGAATAATTTAGCCTAACTAATGACTACTGTCCTTAACCTTTTTGAACACAAAAGAAAATATAAGCATGGTGGTTTATTAGACGTACAATATTTGAGCACTTGGCAAATGTGCACTTCCCGAACAAGACATCATTTTTGACAGGTTCTTCCCGGGCGAATCTTCCCTGCCGGTCTGGACTTTTTCGATTTACGAAATTGGCAGTTCGCCGAGACAGAGAGTGCGCTGCTGTTAAAGGGGAAAAAGAGGAGCTGATTTTATTGGCTGTAATTGAAGACAGCCACAACCACTCCTACTGATAATTTATTCATTCTAAGCCAAACCTTTTATGATTGCGCCGCCGTTGCGCCCGTTTACCACCGTCCTGAAAAAGTAGGCCTATTGTCCACACCTTAGAGATCGACTTGCGCCGTGGACTTGCGCCTTGACCGTGAAAAGAGCCCATTAAATTAGCAGCTGGGCGTCATTTTCTGGATTCATTACACAACAAGCAAATGAATGTGAGTCTTCTAGCTATTCCCAATCAGGGAGTGGGAATATGGGAACCTGGGCAGGTTCCCATACACAGATCGTGTTATTAAGTCATGTCCTGAACGACTCTCCAACTATTAGGCCTACCGAGTAAATGTCTGAATCTATTGTCTGAATAAATCTGTCTTAAAAGACCATTGCTTTTCAACCATAATACATCTGAACTCTTATTTTCACTCTGTTATGGCTAAGAATACTTTCTGCCACAAGAATTTTGCACTACAAATGTGGTTCAATTGATTAGGTTGCAAGGATGAACGGATAATATCCTCCTAAAATGACGAATAACTTGATGTGACACTAAGGCTCAGTAAAGTGTAATGTTCATCATTTGATCAAGCTTTAATAAGGGGAAAATCCAATGTCAACCTGATTACATCACTTGAATGGAACATTTGAACTCATTAACTCACAATTATTCCAATGAAGATGAAAGTGACAAGACTGCTTGCAGTGCTGGGAACAATGAGTGTATGGAGATCCTAATGTTTAATTAATCAGCTTTGTTTTTCAGTGATGTAAATGAAGGCCTTTTCCTTTCATTTTTTTCAAACGTGCACTTTAGAGAAGACTTTTTGTTTGTTTTTTGTTTGGCAACATTTTGTTCCAGCATGCGCACATAAAAAGCATTTTGTGCTTTTGAGGAACTCATTATTCTGGTACTAATTAGTGGTTTCTGGTCCTTTGCCAGTCAGACTTTCAAAGAGCTTTTTTTGTTTCCTACATTTTTACAAGCAAATTTATTTAAAAAATAAATGTTTATGGCTTAATGGCAAGGTTATGGTACATAAAGTATGTACATGCCTAACCATCTTACCACCTCTTCAAAAACATCTCACATGTAATGGAAAGTTGGTAAGACAAGAGACACTGCCTCTATTATTCTATCTATTCTATTATTCTAATCTTGCATACAATACTTGCATCTATTCATTCATCAAGTACATGAACAGTATGTTGTTCTTTCAAGGATTATTACGGCCAGCAAAACTAAATATATGAGAAAATGTATACAGAGTGACATATTTTCAGCATATCAAAATGTCAAAATGCACACACAATATATATTATACATGTACAATATACTTTATGTACATTATATGTATAAAAAAAAAAGTACAAACAAAAAAGTATATGTACAAAAAAAAAATGTCTAAACTCTATGGCAATGTTGTTTCTGGCATGCACTATGGCACATTGAAGCAGAAAATGTGTTGGACTGGCAGCCTAGATGAGATCTTGACATTTGTTGGCAGTGAATCTAATGGGCCCCCTATCGCATCACTTGTATTTGGCCACGGTATACTGTACCCTCTGGAGTCAGACCCAGTGCTTAGCACTTATTGTCCTCCAATCAGACATCATAATCATCATACTCTCCCTCACAAGAAACTTGAATCACTCAAAGTCAATTTGCTGTCTTGTGTTGGAACTTACATTGCCGGCATGAACGTACAGTACATTTAGTTTGAATAGGGTAAGTACAGCGGAACAAAAGGGTCTTTAGCAAGGACAGTAAAGCCAGTTTGCTACTCTCTCTAGGAAATTCAGAGAGTCTACGTGCAGGCAGTGACTGGATTATCTGCCCCACCCTAAAAAGGCACTTCAAAATTGAAACAATCAGATCTTCAATTAATTTATGAAGCAGGGTAACTGTACTGACTAACTGAATGGTAAAGCCATGACATAAAAAGCATTCCCTTACAGTTAATACTTTAAAAACCAATCAATTTAATTAAATAAATATTTTAATTTACACAAGATAACCTCACAGACTGGACGCCCCTTAAACTGTAGTCCGTTGGAGGGCCAGTATTTTAAGTTGAAGTAATGACTTCTTCCTGCAGGGGGTGGTGTCGCTCTGCTGGGCTTGGATACACAGAGAGGAATGCAATGAAGAAGAAGACAGAGAAGAGGGCAGCTGAGGTGAATGGTAGGACAGCAGCTCCAACCTAAAGACTTACACAGCCCCAGCGGGGTAATCTAATGAGTTATTAGTTCTCTCTGTTCTGGCAAGCGCTCACTTTTCTGAAAATGGAGAAGACCTCATTCCTCATTGTGAAGTGACATCCCCTATATCATTACCTTTAATCAGGTATGTAGGGTTTTGAAAACAAATTATAATCACTGCCTGTTTTTCACTGGAGGAAAACAATGTTTGGTGTGTACAGTGATTTAAAAAAAAATGTATTTCATTTTTTATTAGTTTTTGGAGATAAGCGTGAGCCTTTAGCGCTTGTTCTTTAGGATAATGTAAGTTTTGTGTGAGGGATTAGATATGGGTGAGGTTGCCTAAGGAACACCTTTTCTTCATTAGGACAGTGTTTGCTAGTAAAACACCATGTATTTGAAAAGTAGCAATGCTGTAAAGTGCTTCAGTACTTGATAATTACCTTTTAAATATTGTGCTGCTCAATGGTCTAATCAAAAAAACATTTGACCATTGATTTGTCCTTTTTGTTCTGGCATTAACTTTGGTAACGCAATTAGTCCAGTAGCAAAGCATGTATTTCACAGTGTACAATACAAATAGTAGGCTAATAGTACAAAAGAGAAATTGATCCTGGACTGTGTAAATAATGTTGCTACAGTATGTGTTGATATTACTACTTTTATTACTCTTATATGGGACCCTTAAGCTAGCCATGAAGTCATGTAATAGAGTTCACCCATGGATAGCAAAAAACAGATGTGTGATTGGGGGGGAAAGAGGCAAAAGGTAGACAGTGTTGTATATTTTTCTTTTACATGCAGCTACAATAAGCCAACAAAATCAGGGATCGCCTGACTTTGAAAGTTGATATTAGTATCACGCTATTTCCAATTAGTCTCTATCCTGATGGTTTTACATCACCCAGTACAAATGCCAGAATGCATAAATATTTGAGGGCTAAGCAACCTATTCTCTGGCCAGAGGATACAAGAATGCCTTCCTATTCAGAAATCTAGTTAGTACTGTATATCATATTTTACAGCAAAATTAATTCGCTCTCCTATTCATTGCTAGAGTACTGTAAATGCAGGCATATACCATTTGAGATGCCTTTACAGTTGTCCTCAGGAGTTACTTCTTGAAATTAACACTTTTTCTTTTGTACATAAAAAGAAGTAATAAAATACAGAGCTACTAACTGGTACATCTGCTGGCATGTTTTTGTTTTTTTTACTAACTTTATACTATGCAGTGGAAACAATATTCAGTTGTTTTGTGCGCTACATATATGGAAATATATTGGGTTCCTGCTCATCTGACGATGCTCAGAACAGTGTTTATATTAAGTTCTTAGTGCCGAAGTGGCACTAGATAATGACCCCTTTAAATGGTTGGTCATAAAAAAAAATCCCACCATATCAATACATTTCTCCATAGTAACATTTTTGACTGACTATCAACCTGACTAATCGGTTCTGGCACATTCTATATTTTATTTGTCACCACTGTCAAAATATTGCTTCAATTTATCCAATTTCATTACCAGAAAATAAATTTGCGCACATATGCAGTCAATTTTTTTTGTCATACAATTTTTGTCATACAAGTCATACAATTCAATTCTGTTGAGTCATTCAAATAAATTCCCTACATCACAGATTTCAATTCTGTGTTCACATTGAATGGAAGATCTTTTTAAAGCGCTGATGGGGGTTCATAATTCACATTTTACTGAGGGCCCTCAGACATCCCTGCAACAAATGAACATTTTGGAGCCATAGTCGCACCAAGGGCTCTAGTTTATGGACGGCGCAGGGCCAGAGGTATAGCGCTAACGCAGACATATTGATAATTTCGCTGGGCACAATGTGTTTTTTTTTCTCTCGCCATGGGCACGTTTCCTCATTTCCCGGCGCGCCATGACATTGCTTGTGGGAGCGCAGTAGGAGGTGTGTCAAAATCAGGTGGCGCAGTGCTAGTTTGGTGTAAAATAAAACCAAATATTGTGCAAGTGTCTCCGCCTGGTCAGACCACGTGTAGGCGCAGACGCAGGCGTTGTGTGGTAGTTTCCGGGCTTTAGTCGAATGTACACTAAGCACAGACCTATCCAAAATCGCATACACCACTCATGTATGTTATGTGATCTTTTTTGTGAATAATATGGCTAATGACTACTGTACTTTTTAATCAGAAAACAAAATATATGCATGTGTATCATGATGGTTTATTTGATATTTGAGCACTTCCCGAACAAGGACATCAGTTTTGACAGTTTCCTGCCGGGAGAAGCTTCTCTGCCGGTCTAGACTTTTTTGATTTACGAAATTGGCAGTTCGTTGCTGTTAAAGGGAATAAGAGGAGCTGTTTTGACCACCACCAAATGTCCCGAAATTAGCAAAAAATTATTGGCCACACCTTGGAATCCTGCCTTTACTAATGCACTCATCAGTCATAAACTACACATCTGATCGAACACTTTTAGATGCTATAGTTGCAGAGAAGGTGCCCTATCTATTGTCAATGTTCAAGGAAACCATTCCATGCTATTTACAGTATCTTATGTGATTTATATATGAGTAAATTGCATAATTTCATTTTACATGTTTGTGAACTTTGTTGGCAAACTGTAAAATACAAATCAGATAATGACATAAGTTTATTGTGAAAATTGGCAACCACGTCATCTGCCGCACACTCGTACCAGATTGCATTACTTTTTTATTTTTTTATTCCAAGTTCTTTATATGTGCGTCACTTGCTTTCAGTGACGACAGTGGACTGAGGCTTATCCCTAAAGCTAATTCTAATTTCTGAGCCATGTAAATGGAATAATGTTTTTATAATGCATGCCTTCCATGGCAAATGTCACCGGAAGGACCACGCATTTAGTTTAGTAACAACATAGTGCTTTTCAAACCTCTCTTGGATGACTGGCTTATCTCCTCGGAAATAACAATCTCAGTATTTCCGCCTTTTTTGTAAAATTTTCAGGAGGAAAAAGGGAAAATGTTCCACATAATGACTAATGGTTATCTCAGCCCACACACAGCCTGTTTTTCAGACGGGTGTACTTTTCTTTCCCCACCTCTCCTGCTGTTATCTCCATATGGTGTATACCTTTTGAGCTGCACCTTTTTGATTAAACAAAAAAAAACAAACATTTTTTTGCCCTGCACACATCTCCCTCATCAGGTATGAAATTCAGATAAATAAGATGGTTCAGGGTTCAGATAAAGAACAACCGCTGGGATAGTGCTTAGTGGATTGCATTCCTCTCTACCTCCTCCCCTACATTATTCTCAGGAAAGTTGTGTTTCTAACATAGTGTTAGAGAGTTTTGGGGGCGCTACTGTATAACTACTACTACTGCGGTTTTGCTGAGCTGAGAGGAAAACTAGCTGTACTACTGTAAGATGGTTTATGTTTCACATTATTACTAATTTCGATCATATCTATATTATGTGGTAATGGCTCACCGTGTGTGTGTGTGTGTGTGTGTGTGTATATATATATATGTGTATATATATATATATATTTCACATTATTACTAATTTCGATCATATCTATATTATGT
>JAODLI010000015.1:1902464-1915464 GCA_027575585.1 Percopsis omiscomaycus | reverse complement strand
TAATAACAATATTAATATAACTCATGGTTCTAATAATTTTAACTTATCTGCCATATCAGACCAATGAATCATGCGTAATGATACAGGCATAACAGTGTGTCATATGTTTCATTGTGGTTGATGTAATAGCCCAGTGGCCTAAATGTTTGACACCAGCCAGACAAGATTGCCAGTTTGAGCCCTGCCTTCAACTATGATTCCTTCAGCGGGATACGTACCTCTTGATAATACTTTATTGCTTTGGACAGCAGAGGAGGTGCTGAAAATGGCCTTGTCCTCCTCCACCTCTCCTTTACAGTACTTTTTTTCTCCTGAATAGATGTAGAGTAGGTGCAGGAGAAAATAATGAATAATAGTTAATTATAGCCTTCAAATAATATTACAACCAGCAATAGTGTGCTTGCATAGCGACCATACTAACAACTGCTGCTGCTAAGTAGATTCAGGTTTAACGTTTCATATAAATTGACTGTCTGACTAACTTGGCTGACTTAATCACCAGGAAAAAGGATTTCACAAAAACATTGAGAGCCAAATATTTAGAGTGACCCAGACACAAGTGAAGATTAACGGATCCGGTAATATAGTCAAAACAGTCAAGCAAACAATTTGCAAGATAAACATTGTTTTAGTGTTTATTTAAAAACTAGAGAAATAGAATAACACCAGTCCCCAGCTCTTATAATGTTTTATATCATATAATGGCATTAGGCCTACTGCCCTGTTTAAATACATATGGACTTTGAATGCCACACACACCTTCTAGTTTTTGCTTATACTAATTCCTAACTTGATGAATAGAAGATAATTGCTGTTAACATTTACACAATGATTCGTAAGGATGGACGTACATGAGGCAATGTAATATACAATCTTATTTCATAGAGGTAAAAAACAGTAAGAAGAAATATGTTCCAGGTTCAAAAGTCCTGATGAAAATGTGATAATATCGAGTAAATTAGTCTTAAAATGTTACCCTATAATTCCAGTGCAAGTATAATATTTAATCAACCTGTGATAACTGTGTTTGAGGACAGACTGCACTGTTGTTAATAGGTTATCAAAGGAATGTGCAGTTAAATAGGTAAGTATTTCTCCCTGAAATACAGTACTTTATAAAAAAATGTTTTTTTTATAAAGATACCCTTACAGATTACCACTAGCAATGTAACATTCAGAAATATTACAGAACAGTACTGGAATGGCCTTTTTAATATTTAGCAGCATTAGAAAAATACAGTGTTATCAGTTATTAAAACACACGCTAGATACAGTAGTCACAGCACTCTTGAAGAAACTTCCTTTGACTTCCAAATGTTTTTAAAATGTTAAAATGTTTTTAAAACACCTCCATCGTTACCACGCCTTACTGTTACAGTAAAAGTAAAAATAAAGAAAAACTTGGCATATGAGGTCATGAGGTGATATGTAATGTTAAACTGAGGGCTTTACCAGACGAATCACTAGTTCGTACATTGCGAACACTGACATATTAACGGGGAAGGCACGTATGCAGTTGAGACTCAGTCCTTTGAACAGGACGCCAGGCCCCTCAGAGCGCACACTGTCCACAATGCAGTGGAAAAACCCTCTGTACCTCCGCTCGCCCATCCAGTCCATCTGGAGACGGGCCTTGATCAGGTCCATCGGCGTGCCGATGCACCAGCCGCACATCCCTGAAAGACCGCCTGCCAGAAGTATCACTTTCCACTCTGTATTGGGGACATTTAGATATACACGATACAGTTTGTACTACATATGGAAACAGAATAATGAAACCTCCAAAAAGCCTATCAAGACAAGATTAGACTTTATGATTTCATGGATTTCATGTTGCAAACCCCAAATATATACAAATATATTATGACTTTATCTGCTCAATTAAATGAAACAATTGAACGTTTGGTTTGCGTTCTTAATGGGTTAAACAAATAAATGTAACATTTCATGGGTAAATAAAGTATTGCTTCATTAATTTTTGCAAAATATGAATTGCAATACGATATTGGAATGGTGTACCCAAGCCCATGTGAAACTGGCAGCATGAGCATAAAAACCTAGGATTTGTACTGGATAGTTGGCTAACCAGTGGTTAACCAGGAGGTTCAAAAGGGCATCTTACATACTGTGTGTATTAAATGTACCTGGTTGGGTCTGCCCTGGGGTGGACAACTGTTCACAGATAATATTATATGTAGTAAAGTAGGTGGCAAAAGAGGGTCCGTCTCTCAGAGCCAGGGCCTGGGCTCCCTTGTACAACCCTAGAACGCCCTCCTCGCGGGCAATGGTTAGCAAACAGTGGATAGGGCTTCGATACTTTGGCTTTGGGGCATCCACTGGGGATCCCTGGTAGGGAGTCACCTGGCACTGCAGACGAACCTTCACAATATCAGCTGGGGACATCACTGACACCTTCAAACAGCAGAGAAAGAGAACCAGTCAAATCACATGGAGAGAGAGAGAGAGAGAGAGAGAGAGAGAGAGAGAGAGAGAGAGAGAGAGAGAGAGAGAGAGAGAGAGAGAGAGAGAAGTAGTTTTCAGGACAACTTTGAGCCAACAACAAATGTAAATAAATCCACACAACAACACCAAGTGCAACTCTAACAGAAGGAGGAATACTTGTGCAACTCCTCCAGCCATCCCTGAGATGAAGATGTCACTCTTGGCGGGCCGGGCGTCTGGACTCCCATGTCGTATCTGACAGAGGCACTGCAGGAGGTTCCTGTAGGTCCCGAATACCACTGAGGAGCTCAGGGACACAGTTGTGACGGGCATGGATATGCCCTTGTAGAAGCCATTCACCTAGCGGGCGATAGGGTTAGGCACAGAAGGAGACTGAGTCAGCAAATATTATTATTTATAATATGTCTGACTGTTATCTGAAATAGACACAAGGTTACCCAATTAAGGAAAACAACAAAGTGAAAGCCAAAACAAAACTTGTTTTTAGCATGGACTTGTGCTTTTACTGTACTGTACTGTTTAATTCAACTCAATAGCTCCAATTGGATGGGGTTAGGTGAGCTTCATAAGCACTTGTTGGAAACAAAGTCTGTTTAAGGTACACTCCTTTGCTGCAGGCATTATGGTGCCTGCAGCCAGAACCCCACCACCCCACAGGTATCCTCAATAAGGCGTGACTGTATAGAAGGGTGTGAGCCTATTAGTTCTGTAGGCGGAGGGGTAAAGGAATGCGAACCACTCAGGTGCAAGAGGAGAATGCACTGTTGAACTGCAATTGCGGTGTAGTTCAGAGTAAGACCACTATGACCATTGACCAATGTCCAAACTGGATTGCAATAAAAGATATCTGGTGGTGCGAACACCGAAACACTCACCCCTTCATTCTTGCAGGTAGATCGAATACAATGCCAAACGCCCCTGTATTTGTTTTGGGTTTGTATCCTCACCTAGTGTCACAAGCATCAAACAGTGACGATTTAGCTCCACAAAATCAATGACTCTTTACTGTACGATAGAGGTCTGTTTAAACATACCTTCACTGTATCCAAAGGGTACCCAACCGCCACACCAAATGCACCTGCATGTTAATAGAGCAGATCATGAGCCCAACGTCTGATTATAAACACCCAAATAGAAAGGTCGGGGCAGCTCGGGTACACGGACAGCGGTAATGGATAGTGAATAACACTGTAACAACGCACACTGTAATGCGGCATATTTTTTTAAACATAATATAACTGTAAATGTAATAATAAATTACCTCCTACAGAACCAGCAATGAAATCAGCGAAGTGCATTCTTCCCTTGGCGATTTTGGACCACTGGCATTAACTAGCGAGCTAGTACGCCAAATATTTGACAGCTCAGGTTCAGACATAAACAACCAATACAGTATATAATATATACACACAATATTTATAAAAAAAATCCATCGTGAGTTAGTTTAATCCAAAAGTGGGTACATTAGGATTTATTCTAGAGATCGAAATGGCAATGAATGACCTACACCGGCTAGCTCTAAAGAACAGTCTGCTGACGTCAACTGTCAAACATCAAAAAAACCTGCGTGAACGTTCCGTGCGCGTGCTGTTGTGTTACCTTTAAATTCGCTCGTGGTGCTACAACGTAGAAATTGAGCTCAGCAGTGACCGCCCACTTTTTTAACGGCTCCGGTGAATTTCCCATTTATTTATTCCCATTGACAATCCTTATATAAAGAGTTTTAAGCCTGGAACCAAGCAAACAAACTACGAGATTAATCGTGACCATAAAACATTTGATTCGAAGCAAAAAAAAACTAATAAAAGAAACCGGAAAAAAGGCAAAGGTACAAGACTGTATATAACGTTACTGATTTTAAGAGCGATTGAACTTTATTTACATTTTCAGCATTTAGCAGACGCTTTTATCCAAAGCGACTTGCAATTAATACATTTGTTAACAGCATCATGTAACAAGGTTACTTCACCTATGCATTTGCATTACTCGAAAGTGTATAATTTGCTCCACAAAACAGTTAATATTTACAATAATCGAAAGTTATCACTCTTTAAACAGTCAATAATTGCTAACTGCAAAGTGCTTAATATTTATAGATCTAATCTCCCATAAACCGTCCATTGCCAATGCTTTTCCAAAGACTTTCAACCTAATTATAGTTTCTTCTTTAACGTAACCTCCCATTATTCGTTTATATTGTTGGTAATAGTGTTGTCATATATTGTAGTTTGTGTTGTGTGTATAGCCTATAGAGTTTTTCATATAGTACAGTGTATAGTGTTGTCATCAACATGCGCGTTTCCACTGCAGGAACTCCGAGTCGGGACCGGGCACTTCCCAGGTGGCGCGAACGTTTACAGTGGTACTGTAACTACTGCCCTACAACGTTTTCTTTGCTCTTCTATCGCGACGTAAATTCCGAGCACGACAAAATAATTATAGATTTCTCCAGCGGCAGCACGACTGCACCAACATTAGAATGTCACACCAGAGATTTTCCAGATAACGTTAGGCATGGTAACAACATGATTGGTACGACTCGGTTGTAGTTTAATGCAGACTCGTTATATCTAATGTTAGCTAATATTAGCTACCAAATAGCCAGTCTGAAAAACTGAATGTATTTTCTTTGGGCCCTAACAGAACCCACAAGTTGGGCCTCACAAACACTAGACCTACACTCCAGTAACTTACATGGCCTGACTTGTAGCGATTTTCACCTCTTTGGACACTCATCCCTAAAAAAAACGCAGCATGTGAGAGGGAAATCATGGTTGCTCTGTGTTAAGCGGTACATAAACAATCATACAGTTCAGTGCTAGCAGTAAAGGCCCAAAGTAGAGGTTCGCTGAAATATGAATTTTTATTGCAACACTTAGCCTACACTCTATTCGTGAGTTTAGCAGGACATCCCTTGCCATGTAACCTCACTAGCCGACATGGCGATCGCAGGTTTTAAACATTTCCATGTTTACAGCCAGCTCCACCAATCAGATACGTCGTTTTTACACCTTAGGATTGTGGGAAATGTAGTACTTCTCTGTGACATCGCGAAGAAAAAAGTTTTTTCTTAAAACAAGTTCGATATCATGTGACTTCTACAGGAGCATATTCCATAGTTTCACATGTTAAAATGGTAATCATATTATTCTTTAGTATACAAACACAAGACAGATCATTATATTTCCATACACCAGGGAACCCTCTTTGGTAGCATACAGTTGATTATTTTAAGATGTTTTAAGCATTTTTATTTGTTCTATTCATATTTTAATTTAACATTTAATATTTTTTTTCTTCCATGTTTTTATTTTATTTTTTAACTTGGTGGCTACACATGGTTAAGCATACATGAAAAAAGGGGTTGGCCTATGTACCACGCAATGTTGTTGAATCATTGCAGCTAACGTTAAATGTTAGCAATCCGAATCAGCTGTGTATTTTCTGTCTGAACACACCCCAACAAATTACTTAAGTGAGTGTATCCCTGCGAACGAATTACTTGCATATTCCTTCGCTCAACTGAACTGACAAAATGAACTGATCGTTTCTGTAAATTATTCAGTTCAGTTCGTTCACCCCAAAGAGTCGTTCTTTCGAACGAATCGTTCGCGAACGACTACACTATACACTACTATACCTGATGCATTTTATGTGAGGCCGTTTCGCCCGATGATCTTTCATCTGATGACTTTTTGTCTTAGGCTGTTTGGTCTGATATATGCCTTTCGCCTGATGGCTTTTTACATGAGGTTTTTCTGATGTCCAATTGTACTAGACCTTAGACTTAACAATGTTTTTTTCATGAGACGTGAAGCCGTTTACTCTGAGGATGTCCTAAAATGTAGGCTATACCAAACAAATGTTGCTGGTCAAACTGGAATCATCTCAAACTCAACTGACCATAAGGTTTTAGTATTAGCTTGTCAACTAATTTTCCGTCAGTAGTGTAAAGCTACATTCTTGGCAATCAAGTTAAAACATATTGTCAATCTACTGAGAGCAAGATGAATGTTAGTGGAATCACCTTTGGCTACAATATTGTGACACATTGTTGCTAGGTTACTGGTACCCTATTGATAGGATGTTGAGAGCCTGCAGTGGACATAAAGTGTTAGCATGTCTATACGCCTCTAATGGCAGTAACCAATGAGTTAGAGGGGCGGACAGCAACAGCTGGGGGAGTTGTCCAGTCTGAAGCGATTCGATTGGGCTTCCTCAAAAAGGCAAACACGCTCATGCTCTGTACCCAACCCCCACCACATGATAGAAATAGAAAGGTTTCGTAGACGGTAAAGTAGAGTGTGAGCGATCTACACCAACTGAGACCCGGGCCAACATTTTCAGTAAATTTAAAGCTCTCATATCGATATCACGTTGTTTTTAAGAAGAAAAAAAACAATCTTAACTAATAACTTTAATATAGATTCAGCAGCTAGAGACTCTGAAGAAAGATAGTGATTCGAGCCACCATCCTGGCTTAACATCGAGCCGGGGTACCGTATAAAAACTATTTCCAAAGCATATTTTAAGAACTAAATAACTTACTCCTCAAAGAGCTGCGGATCACACTTGCTTTTAAGTTAGCGGCTCTACAAATCTCAATTTGGGAATGGCCTTAGACTTCGCTGCAGGGTGTATTGGAGGTAAGTAACTCCTGTGGAAACTAACGTTTAGCACACATTAGCTAATCGAGCTTTAGCTTTTGCTGTAGCTAACATAACTAGCATTATACCCACCTTGTGTCATACTGGGCTGTGCATTGAATTATTTTATGTCCACCTCAAATTCCTAGCGTTCCGCGACAGGTTGCATGTACTTTGTTTGGTACATTTCCAGCACCCGCCTCGCCTTTTAGGTTTGTGATCCAGCATTCCTTGTCGCGTAGTCACATTAGGAGCGGCATTTGTGATGTGCCGCTTCTGTGCCATGTTAGTATGCTAAAATTAAACAAAGCTGATTTGCACTACTTGTAGTAAACTCAGCGTACTCTATGATATTACTATCAACATGCCACGTGTTTCATGCCACATTTAAATAATTATTTATTGTGTGTGTGTGTTAGCAGGTTTCAGTCTTAGTCAGTGAGTTAACTAGTAATTCATTGGTTCAATGGGAATATTAGGCCCAGAGTCATGGTCCTTTTATAGTAGCAATGTCTCAGTGGCTGTTCAATGAATACTGGCATTCTCATGTTCCAGCAGTAGAGTACAAGTCTATCTCAAATTATTGTTTAGCTATGGCAATGGAATCTTTCATGCATGCATGTGAATTCATACCCCAAATGCAGCGTTACATGTATGCAACCAGTAACACACAAGTAATTAGCATATTTTAACATTTGTAATGAGTTACCTATGATATCCAGTTGAAAAGCTTGCCTTCAATTCTATTTGGCAAATAATCAATCAACCCTGCTGGCACATCTACTCTGTTGTATAATACATTTCGCACTTGTGGGAGTAAGTCAAGGACAGGACTCTGTCGTCACTGAGCACAGCCCAGGTGATAAGGGGGGCCTTTATAGGTTTCCATTTAAACATACTGTACCTTGCTAGGTATCCATGTAGATAGTCTTTTCATATTACTCCCATGAATAGGCTACAGGCTGGTGGAGGGGAACAGGAAATCTAGCAATGATTCAACAAGGACATATTTTTGTCTTTTTTAATTATAAATCTCTTTCTGATTTGACAACCTTAACTTTTTTCCAGGTGCTGCAGGTGTTTTGGTTGGACATCCTTTTGATACTGTAAAGGTGAGTTATTGTCTGCATCGCCATATATTTTCTCATCTTTTAAAGTGAGAATAACCAGTGCTTAGGTATTATATCAGACCACTTATACAGCAGGCTGTTTAAACCAGGTGATGCTGCCGATTCATTCAAACTAAGACATAGGCACTATGTACTTTTATAGTTATCATTAGGGTGAATATACTTGCAGAACAAAAACATTCCATCTTTTATACTTTTAACCATAATAGATGGTACCATGTGGAAAAGGAAGTATACGATATGCCGCAAATAATATTTTTTTACATATTGCAAAATAACAAACTTCAGCTTGTGTTAGCCTGTTGTCATTTAAAGCTATTACCAAACGCCTTGCCTGTTTGGTAGTGATGACTAATGTTTTTTTGTTGTTGTTGTTGCTTGATGCATGTTCTCAGTGAAAGACCTTGAGTGTTAATGTTATCATAACAGGGCTATAGATGCAGTTATGCTGGAGCCATTTGTCCTTCATTTCACACATTTTGATCATTTTGACTAATGTGTTTAGGCATGAGTTGCAGGATGGTGGTTACAGTGCTAGGTGGTTAGCACTGGTTTACTCAGCATCCTGAGGAAATCAGTTTTGGCCGTAACTCGTAGCTACATTGTCAGGTGCTGAATTTAGCTTGCAATTTTGGCCTTGCTAAATCTATTTAAGATTTTAATAAAAATGCATAATGAATTAGAATCTGAGATATTTCATTTTTGTAGCTTTATTAAGTGTCAGCTTTTGTTTTGGCGTTAGTTGAATGCAATTGTGGTTGAAGCTCTTCTGCCTTGCTTTGTCATTTCTCCCCCGAGTCGGTGTGTGTTGAGGGCTGGGGGAGGCTGTCTTTAACAGCAACAGTGTCACTTTGTTGTAGATGAGAGAGAGAAATATTCAACCTCTCCACGGAAATGTGACCTAGTAAGTATATAGTCAAGGTCTTCTATCATCCCATTTTCTTCCTCGAGTTATCAAATATACAAAGCACAGAGGACACTCATCACCACTTCATTTTTAGTTAAGGCTGGAATCCACCAAGCCAATGGCGGCCAACCCAGCCATAGGTGGCGGGTGGTCAGACTCCAAGCAGTCTGCTTGGTGGTTTCTGACATCACGGAGGTAAATGGTGAAAGGCCTTAATGAGCGTTACCGGTGAGTCAACATATATTGAATTGGTAACTGTCGGGCAATGCTGTCTGAAGTGCTGTTGGAAAAAGGCTGGAAACCGGTTCTCACACAGATGTTTTTATCCAAAGAACCAGTTATGTATTTACATAACAAATGTATTTACATAACATAACCTATATAACATAAATATTTTAAATGAACCGGTTGCATCTTTTACATCACTGAGTGTTGCCTGTATAGCCGAAACAGTGTTTGGTTTATTTATTTGTAGCTAAATTTGAAACAGTTTTTACCTATTTACATCCATTCCCTCAATATACAATACCATCTCTTCAATGTGACAATGAGTCACTGTGAATTCAATGGAGGTTAGTCTTGTTTAGACACCTCCCAGGGTGCCTCGAGAGCTGTACAGTCGGTGTCTGCTGACACCTTGGTGGATTCCAGCCATTCTTCTTCTTTTCTTCTGTTGCTCTCCCCCTTAACACCCCATTTTGAAAGAGCCCCTTCCAAAGCACTGATTCTTCTTCTGTATTGGCTTATCTGGTGTGTAGTTTTGATGGTCCTCTGTGACCCTGTATCTGAGCGACTATTCCTATTGCATAGGACTCTAACATGTGTGCTCTAAAACCTAGGTGAGACTTCAGGTTCAGAATGTGGACAAACCTCTATACCGGGGAACATATCACTGCTTCCAGTCCATCGTACGGCAGGAGACGGTAAGCAAAAGCATTGATTAATAACAGGATTGTTTTTAATTAATTCTCACTCCCAGTTTAGCCTTCACGATTTGCTTCACTTTCAGTCAAATCAAATCCTTAGCAGTTCATTGGACCACCTTCAACTAGTGAGAACAAACGTTAACACTGTAATCCACATGCCTTCATGCGGTCAGTTTGCAATGCGGGTTGAGACGGGTATTGTAATGTAGATGTGTGAATACTTAGCCCACAAGTGTTTTTTTAATGATACTACACCCTAGAACAACATTATGTATGGGTCTGGAGGCGCTGTATTGTATTCGTGGAGTGTTCCTTTTTAACGTCCATTCAGTCACATGTATAGAACATTGAATGATACACAGAATGTAATGCCATTTTTAAAAGTGTTCCCATAGCACCCGGGGGAGAACGAGCTTGCGAGGGTCGCGCACAACTTTATTTCTGCTTGGGCTAAATTAAGCTTTGTCCACCTTTCTATTTGAGCCATGTTGAAACAGTCTGAGCTAGGTCTGTCATACAGTAAACGGTTTTCAATTACAGCATTGGTGAAGGCAATGTCAAACAGTAACCACTAGAAGGGATCATACAGCCCACAAGTGCTAATGCTGTGTGTGTGTGTGTGTGTGTGTGTGTGTGTGTGTGACGAGTACTTCTACAGTTACTACAAATTTTCAAAATGGCACTTTCTTTTTTATTTATTTCAATTTAAATGCACATTTAATTAAACTGTTAGTGTTGTCCTTGAGCCAGTTGTCTGTCTATTCCTATTAAATCTTGCTTTTTAATACATAGTCTTATCTTATATTTTCTTCTGTAGTTGTATTGAAAACCTGTTGTAGACTGATAAAGGGATGCCCAGCTATAAGAATAACTTTGAGAACCTCCGCTCTAAGCCTCCCCACTAATGCACATCGTTCTGTCCATAGATGTTGGGTCTTTATAAAGGCATTGGTTCCCCCATGATGGGCCTGACCTTTATCAACGCCATCGTGTTTGGCGTCCAGGGCAACGCCATGCGCAAGCTGGGCCGCGACACGCCACTCAACCAGTTCCTCGCGGGGGCTTCAGCCGGCGCCATCCAGTGCGTCATCTGCTGCCCCATGGAGCTGGCCAAGACGCGCATGCAGATGCAGGGGACCGGGGAGAAGAAGTCCACCAGGAAGATGTACAAGAACTCCCTGGACTGCCTGGTGCGGATCTACAGGCGCGAGGGGATCCGGGGGATCAACCGGGGCATGGTCACCACGCTGATCCGCGAGACGCCGGGCTTCGGCGTGTACTTCCTGGCCTACGACATCCTGACGCGCTCCCTGGGCTGTGAGCCAGAGGACCCCTACATGATCCCCAAGCTGCTGTTCGCCGGGGGCATGTCCGGCATCGCGTCCTGGCTCTCCACCTACCCCGTGGACGTGATCAAGTCCCGCCTCCAGGCGGATGGCGTGGGTGGCGTTTGCCGCTACAGCGGCATCATGGACTGCGTGCGGCAGAGCCTGCAGAAGGAGGGCTGGATGGTGTTTACGCGCGGGCTCACGTCTACGCTGCTGCGCGCCTTCCCGGTGAACGCCACCACCTTCGCCACGGTGACCCTCTTCCTGATGTACATGCGCGACGAGCGGGGGCGCGGCGTCCAGGACTGCGAGACGCAAGCTCTTCCCCTGCAGCCCTTGCAACCGCAAGCCCAGCCCACCAGCATGTAATCCGCGCCGCGGAGCCCTTTGCACAGCAGTGGATAGCAGTCCACTGACCAGCCGACGGTAAGGTTTTCTTGGCCATAAGGAAGTGGGGAGGAACGTTGCCCCTTCGCGCCAAACTAGAGTTTGTAAAAGGGATATCTTACTTAAGCGCAATCCTCAGCTGTTTAGCTTCCTTACCTCAATATAAGTCCAAAAGGTTATGTTGTTCAGTATTTATTCCTCCCTGTCTCCACTGGATACAATTGTTGTCTGTAGTTGGTTTGTTATATAAAAGTTAAAATATTACATTTTAGTTTATTAAATTCAGCAACCATATTGCAAACCTCAGTATGTGGACTCGTATTAAGGGAAGGAAGATATACAGTCAAAAAGTTTGCTTTAATCAGCTTCCATAATATGTGAAAGTTGAATTGATTGCCAATGATCATGGATTCTGAAGTGAAAAACAGCTTTAATCTAATGGGAAGCGTATTTTTTTAATTAAAATTTTTAAGATTGAAAAACTGCTTCTAAAATTAAGTATTATCTCTTTTTGAAAGTTATTCTTTTTTTGTACAAAGCATTTCTTATGCTGTAGTTTTAAGAAGAGAATTGATATTTACGGTCACGGTTACATGCTTGGATGTACCCCTGAGACGTCAATCATTTTACACTGTATGAAAAAACATTTGAATGTGAATTGTGGACTGTTACACTTGTGACACACACCAGTTTGAAGGGGCAATCTGAAATTTTGTCCCACTGTGTATATAGCGCTGCCAAAACAGTTTGAAAACTGCAGACAGGGTTGGGGGAATTTCAGGAAGGGCGGGCTGAGTTAAGTGTGGGAGGGGTTCCTCGTGTTTGAAACCAAAACGGCATTGTTTCGGCTGCAAAAATAATCTTCCGTACCCCTTTAATGATGTACTCGCTGTTCACCCAACTGTCATTGTATATTAAAATGGCCCCTCCTGTATGGTCAAAATGCAAAGCCTTTGCACACCGGCTACATAATTTATGGATGAAAAATGTGTATGATGAACACTCTAAACAACGATGTATTCCACCTTGCACACCAAATCTGTAAATGTCCACATGAAGTATTCCCCTTACTATGTGTCCCCTCTGTGTATCAAATTGATATGTGTTTACAAATGCCTTTTTACACATACAGTTCATGTATGGTGTGTGTGTGTGTGTGTGTGTGTGTGTGTGTGTGTGTGTGTGTGTGTGTGTGTGTGTGTGTGTGTGTGTG
>JAODLI010000015.1:1880744-1893856 GCA_027575585.1 Percopsis omiscomaycus | reverse complement strand
ACACACACACACACACACACACACACACACACACACACACACACACACACACACACACACACACACACACAAACACGTGTTTCTAGGCAGGGATCAGGTGCTCGAGCCCCGCGCCGTCGGAAAGGCCCCGGACACAATCGAGTCTCTCTTTCAATGGATGGGAGAATTCCGAGCCTGGCGTCAGTGTGTCTGCCTCTCTGCGCGTCCCCGCCCTCTCCTCTCCCCCGGTCCCCGTGCAGCTGGACGCAGACAATCAAGCTATCAACAATCGCCATGCATAATTAGCAGTGCCCCCTCCTTTCGCCCTCGGTCCGTCAAACGGCCCCCTCGCTCCCCCCTTTTAACCCCTGACGCCTCCCCATAGCCTTTTACCCAAAGGAGAACCTTTCAAGGCGCTTTGCTCTTAAAGCGACGACGACAAAGCCTCTCTTTTCCTCTGGTAACAACGGAACAGAGTGCGGAGGAATGAGAGTAGATCTTGTGAGATGAGGAAAAACTACTGAGAGAGAGGATGGTGGGGGGGGGCAAACCACCATACTGTCATGTGGAGAGGCACTTTGTATAGAAGGGTATCTCTTTCTTCCACAAGTGCAAGCCTATGTTTGGGGGGTAATTAAGTGACAACAAACAGTGAAACTTCATTCTTTGCCTTTGATTCATTGTCATTCAGTAGAGCTTTAGTCTGTTTCATTCTGTCAAAGGAATGTTAAGTCTTGTACTTTCTCCCTCCGATCATTATTATTGATCATTGATAGCCTATAAACACGAAATTATGTATTCATTAAATAAACCGGTCGTGCCACGAGTCAGGCCTACTTTTAGAAGCTGCACAAGGTGTTATGAATTAAGCAATTTGCTTTGGTCAATGATGCTAGTGTGCAAACAAAATCATCATCACACACAACCAGCTTACACACCACGAGGTACTGTAGACCGTCGGTTTGAGAAATAAAACAAAACTAATAGAAAGTAATAGTGGCCTAACTGTTGTGTCCTGTAGTAGCAGCTCTTCCCCTAGGTCCTCATATATTTAGGTAATAATAAAAACGGCAATAATTCTGCGACTGCTGTTTGCGGGAAACCTTTGTTATCATTCCTATCTCGTTGTTAGATGGCTTCGTCCCTGGCTGTGCATATCTGACATACAGAAAAGCAACTTGACTGTACGACCACAGAGGACCATGAATCTGGCAGCTGGCTATAGTCAGGGGCAAAACAAGCTAATTGTACTGCTCACCGTGTGACTAAGCGAGCACAGAGGCCATCCGCTATTGGTCACACCTTTGTCTTTGTCGTTTTCCATCGTCCCTGACTTGGAACGGTCCGTTTCAACCCGCAGCCGTCCAATATAGGATAAACATTTACCGTCATGTAAACATTGTTAAGGCCAAAGTTGACGATAATGGTTACTACCAGTTAGCCTACCTTCGTTGGCGGTGATCTCATTATTCAAGTTGAAAAATATAATAATAATTGAATCACATATTAACATACAATCAGATGTGACGACATCAGTGTATTAACATTTACACTATTGCCAGCTGTGAGCTTATCCTACAGCCTTCACGGTATACCAGGCAGCCCCACCCACCCACGCACACACACACAGGTGGTGATATCCTTTTTGGCCAAGGGATATCACCGAGGTAAAACCGAGGCGAGTCCAGCTCCAGATGGTACCCACATTGACCTTGCTGCTAGCGTACGACTGGATTTCCATTAATGGAAGCATTCTTGGCCCTAATCCCACTGCTAAAACAATCCCTCTTTTTTGAAACCGCAAATAAACACACAGGCGCAAGTGTGCACGGACGGCCAAGAGACAAACGGGCAGCGGGGCTGGCAGTGACGGCTAGACATCTCTGTATTGCCAAGGTCTTACCCAGGGAATGCGTAGATGTCGAGGTTAGCCAAGGTCTGTTTCACCTCCAGTTACTACCCAGAATGGAGCTACAGCCTCAATCACTCACAGCATTAATGATTACCTTATGATGGGCCTGTGAGAAGTTTTACTCTTAGTGCAACTATTTGTTTTGCTGTTGTTAGCCAAGAGTGCGGTTCATACACCCTAAAGTCACTAGAACTTGAATGTTGACGTCGTAACAAGCGGCCGTACCGCGCGAAGCCCCGGACGTCGCCGCTGGACGCCCGGGGCTGGGACTATGGGACAGCCCAACACCAGACAGCAGATGAGATCATAAACTCGAACACAGACATGGGGGAGAGAGGCGAAGGCTGGTCGGGGGAACAAGTAAGGGGGGGGGAACGTAAAACGAAACAGAAAGTGGGTCAGTGCCGGATCACAGAGACGATTCAAAGTAGAGGAACATCTGAGAGAGATAAAAAAAAAAAAAGCAATAAAAGCGCGCGTCAAACGCACTAAATGGCTCAAGGGGGAGGGGGAAGATGTAGAGATGGAAGGACGAGGTAGAGAGGAGCGTGGGTTCAGCTGGTCAGGCATCAGAGACACACAAAGACAGAGGCCGCCAAGTCCCCGTTGGGTATCGCTGCACCTGTGTGTGTGTGTGTGTGTGTGTGTGTGTGTTATGTGTTATGTGTTTCTAGGTCAAGAGGCTCCCTGAGAACTAAGATGGGCCACGACAGACACTTTCCCCTCCTTCTCTCACCCCCCCCTCTCTTCTACATGCCCCCCCCCTCCCCTCCCCCCAACACAGTGACACACACAGCGAATCACATGCAGGCAAATACAATTAGAAGCAACCAAGTACAAACATGACCCCTCTGCTTCTCTCTCCTTGTACCTGTGATGAATTAAATCAGTGTAGATGGAGAGGTGATAGACAGCTAATAACTCACCCCCCCACCTCCACACCGACACACTCCCACGCACTCTGCCCTCCCCTCCCGCCCCCTCCCAATTTGGGTCAGTGCAACCATGCCATCTCTCTCTCCCTCGGACAGCCCTGGCAGGGCCCTCTGATTTGGGGATTGGGTGGGAGAGGAGTGGGGGGCTGGAGTCCCGGTGACCTGATTAAACCCTACACGGGCTACTGAGCCCCTCCGACACCAAACAAACCCCCGGCTGGCCTCCACACTGTCTGTGTGCGCGCGCGTGTGTGTGTGTGTGTGTGTGTGTGTGTGTGTGTGTATTTCTTTACTTTCGGTCTGTCACGGCTAGTCTCCTAAAACCCCTGCGCTGTTTACTGTCTACTGTCTACTGTGAATCTGATTGTCTGTTCCCTGAGTCACTCCGACCACGCGCCCTTTAGCCACACACAGCCAGCCGCAGACGTTAGCTTCCCGAGGTGGCTGTGGTGCGGTGTGGTTACGACATACGCACACTCCACGGGATGGAAGGGAATATGACAGGAGCCACCCAGCTCAGACTGGACACTCTGCCAGCTGGTCAGATTCTACATTATCATGCTGAGCGCGCGTTTTAATTGGCCTGTGTGCGCAGAGCTGTCATTAATGCATAATGTCTGTAGGGTAATAATGTCATATTATGTTCATGTGCGTTCTTGAAATGTACTGTGGCTGCAATATGGCTGTGACACCGTATTATTATTATTTTACAGTTTGACAGTCCAGTGTGAAAAGGTCTAATTCAGCGCAAACACCTGGCGAAATAAATCGGAATCCCCTTAAACAAGTCTGATCTATTTTGAGTCAAGACCCATTGCTTGAGAACCCAGGGCCGTTGAGTATTGTGTCATGGTGAGATATCCTTAAGTCTCAGTCGATACTGTCATTGTCTTTTGGAGAAATCGCAGAGGACAAAATGCTCTGTACAGCTGCGCGCTATGTCTGTGAGAATGAAAGTTGAAATAAGATGTGCATGACTCACTGCCAAAGAGGGTAACATACTGCCAGGAAATGCCTATATTTGCTTTGTGTCTGTTCTGTGTACTGTACTATGGACATTTCCTGCTTACATTCTCTGGCTACTCTGCAATTTACCAAAAATATCCTTGCACCACAAATTTAGGAATCTTATTGAGGCAAAGGGTCAACGCCACTCAAGATTCCTAAAAATGTTGCTTCCTCCAATCCTCCCACAATGGCCAAAAGAGGACTTTGACCAGTAGAAGCCGGTTCTCACAAACCAGACCCAGAAGAAAAAAAAATCAGCATCATCACAATAAGTTCATTATTATGTAA
Source organism: Percopsis omiscomaycus (assembly GCA_027575585.1). Lineage (NCBI taxonomy): Eukaryota > Metazoa > Chordata > Actinopteri > Percopsiformes > Percopsidae > Percopsis > Percopsis omiscomaycus. Next base: position 1,889,734 of record JAODLI010000015.1, on the reverse strand, counting down.
TATCCTAAATCTGCCTGTAGGGGAAACAGACTGAATTAGTTTGAGCAGTGATTCTCAAGGGGTTGTAAGGTTATGTGTGTGTGTGTGTGTGTGTGTGTGTGGGGGGGGTGGTCATTGTCAAACAATTTCAAGATATTTACATCTATTGTATTTTATTAATATACATAAAATATATAAAAAGGCCGTTCCAATGCCGTATGTGGTTGTAGGCCTACTGTACTCAAGCAATGAGCCAGGTTTGGAGTGGTGGGGTTGGGGGGGGGCTACATTTTCAATAGATATGATAACATAGTCCTGAAGAGAACGTGCTGTCATAGAAATAACAAATGCAGAGAGAGAGGGCGCGTAGAAGAATGCAACAGCAATCTGTATTGAAAGACCATGAGGCATCATGTTGTGTCCCCAAACACTACTGTGTGCAGGGAATATACGCTGTTCCTGGCGAATAATGTATAAGGAGGGGGCGCTGATGACCTTAACACAGATAACAGCGGGCGCTTCAAACAACATTGATAAAAGGTCCACATGGAAGGATGGAGCACGGACGGGCCCAGTTCAAGGGCGTGAGACGTGATAAACTGATAATGACTTCAATTATCACGTCTCTGCAACGGACTAACCGCTGCCTCTCCTCTCGTGCCACTCCCTCTATATTATGGTCGATATGGGAGGGTGGGAATGACAGATAACGCGACGTCTTTATCTATTCAGTATTCATGCGGTCAACAATGAGCCATTTTGGGATTGAATGGCTATCAACCTAAGGTGACACGTGTGTGTGTGTGTGTGTTCGTTTGACTCACAACGGGCCTATAATGGGTGTTAAACAGCCCCAGCAGGGGTTCACCTGTGTCAACGCGGTGAGTGACTGAGAGGGTTAATTATTGTTCTCTATAGACGTCGTCATGGGCTCACAGAAAGAGATTACAAAGCACAGATAAATAGATGCATTGATTGGTAGAAGACAAAGGGGTTTTCAAATCAAGTTTCAATCAACAGCACTCTACACTCTCCTCGTGTGTTAGGCAAATGTTTGCAAGTCATCAAATGAAGACTCGGTTCCCTCTGTTTTCTCAGCTGTTGTTATGCCCACAAGCTTTGAATTGTTCCCATGCCCATTTTGCCCAATATAATTCGTTTTTTTCCAATACATAGCCAGATGTAATTTGCCTTGTTAGGCGACAGATGAGTCCAACCATCTCAACTCAACAACAGTTCGATGTTAGCGTAACCTCCTGGTGACTCGACGGCAGCATCTGGCAAACGTTAGGCCTCACCTGGACCCACCGTTTACGCTGTAATCTGAGAGGCGCTCTTACAGATGCGGCTTCAGGAGCCACTGAGTGTCTGTGTCGCCTGCGCGGCTGCGGCTGCGGGTTGCGTCAATGCAGTGCTTATGCCTGCATGCACAACATGCTTGCATCTGCGTTCGCTCTGGTCTCCGCTCAGGATGGGAACCAAAGAAGCCGGTGCACGCTCAGCAGGGGGTGGTGGTGGGGGGGGGGGGGCTTATTCACATCGCGCACAATACCCACCCAGCCCCAGTGAATACACAGTGGCTGGCTTTTGCCTTTCTGAGCGCACGGCGGCGGCGTGGCGTGCGTGTGGCGGAGCCGGGAGCGTACTGCTGGCTGCTGTATGAAAATAAAAAACAGACAAGACAGGCAAGACAATAATACCGTACTAACTGCACAGCTGGCATATTTTCTGAGAGGCCATTTCCTGTAAAAAAAAAAAAAAAAAAAGAAGAAGAAAATTCTGACACGGGAATAATGACGGCTTTGATTGGGCCCCAGTTAACGGGAGGCACTTCCTGTCGCTTTGTATTGGTTTCATTGTGGGGTGACGGGGGCAGGGGGTTGAGGGAAACAGCTGCTGGAGATGACACAGTCGAGAACATCCCTGTGACCCCCTACCCATCATGCATACAGTGCACACAAACAAAAGAGGAATGGAGGCACACACACTTCTGCACGTCAACCCATGCTCGCAAGCAAGTGCACGCACGCACGCACGCACGCACACACGCACGCACACGCACATCATCCCGTCCTTGTATGGTTAGGTTTTAACCTGCTCCCATTTTCCAATAGTTCAGCAAACAGACAACAATACACAACCTTTTGTATTCACGGCCCGCTAATATGAGACCGTGAAAAGTACTCTCTTGATCCTCGGGATAAAAGTTACTCCCTGGGATCAGATTTCAGGGGCATTTGGGTCACTGGATGTTGAAATAGGAGACCATTAAATCAATCAGTGTAACCTGACCGGTCAACTCTGGCCAGTTGTGACGTTGACCTGAGCCAACGTAGACTGCACGTTAATTACACACACCTGTGATTGTAAACCCAGAGGCACACATTGTCATTCTTCTTCATTCTTACCATTACAGTAAAGCGCACATTTCCACCACCTAAGTAGCATATACTGTAGACTTAAAGTAGTATTTGCTAGAGCTATTCCACCTAGGCCTGGATTACACTAAAATTACAGTTATTAGTACCATACGGTGAGTAGAAAAACAGCTGCAGTCGAAGGGCAGAGGAGGATAAGGCATGTTTCTTTTTCCCCGTCTCTAATCTCATTTGTCACATCAGGTAGTCTAACCAAACAGATTTTAAAAAATCTATAAAATAATATATATAATAATATATAATATTATATATATATATACAGGTATATATATAATATATATACCTGTATATATATTAGGCACCGTAATCTTGTTGTCGTTTATTTTATTTTTTACAAATTTCCTAAAGGAGGACTTGTTGTGCCCCCCTACACACACACACACACACACACACGCATTTAAGTGTACACACCCACATTTTGTATCTGAGTGATTTTTTCCATTAGCGTTTGCAGCGAACGCACGTTTCCTGCCACAGTGAGTGTTTTGCCACAAACGCTAACCAGTGTATATGCTCTGCTCTGCAGGCTGGAAACTAATCAGACTACACACACACCTACCATACACACAATTTGTATACTGTGTGGGAAAAAAATATTGGTATACTGTAAAACAATGACACATGTGCCCTGTTTGTGTATTTCTTTTTACAATATTGCCTGCGGGATAGTTCTAGTCTGTTTTATTCTTTGCAAAAGATAAAATAAAATGTTCTTTATGGTTTCCTTTATTGACAGTTAATCAGTTAACCCCACTTTCTAGTTCCTTCTTGCTTCCTTTTCTGTCCTCATTTTGTTCCCGTCTTCCACACATACACCTCTGTTCACCTTATCATCTCTCTCTCTCTCTCTTTGAGTGCCAGATGTTGAAGTAGACTTGCTGGAGACGACAAGGGCAGAGGGCACTCCTGTGCCTCCTTTCCTCTCCTCTCCTCTCCACTTCTCTGCTAGTCCACCTAGACCTAGTCTCTATTAACTGTGAAAAACAGTCAGAGGGGAGATGGAGGAGAAACAAAAAGATAATGTCACAGTCCAGGTGCCAGACTCTGCCCCTTACGATAAAGAATTTAGTTTTTAGTTTTTAAAGAAGTTAATTTGTCCCATTGTGTACACTTTTTATTCCATACTTTTAAGTTTTAATCCATGAAATGGTTCCTTTTACAAAACATAAAATGTACTTGAGTTCCCAAAAATGTGCTGCGTGACCCCTTACACCGCCTGAAACGCACACAGCTGGTCATGCAACTGTTTTTAGCACCAGGCCTGGTACAGTTTCATAAGAGGTTGCGCTATCTCTCTCCCTTTATCTCAATATCCATCTGTCACCATGGACACAACATTCCAAATATTGTCACATCTCCCCCTACTCTAGAAAATCCCTCCCTTCTGTCCCCCCCCCACCCCCTCTCCGCTATCTCCTTCGAGGTTGCAATCAATGGAACTGGAACTGGAACGGGAGGTTTTCTATTTGTATGTGCTTGTGTGTGTTTGTTTGGACGTGGCTGTAACAGGGGTCCCGGCGTAAAGGCGGTGCTAAATGCCAGCAGTAATTGAACCGAGGGTCAGTAACGCGCATCATTGACCAGTGGGGCTTCACTGTATTGATAAGAGGGTGAGTGTGTGATGGGCAGTGAACTGCAGTAAAAACAACTCTGTGAACACGACCGCTCAATGTGACTGCTAGATAAAGGAGGAGAAGGTTTTAGATCTTTAGGAGGCCCCTACCAAGAGCTCAACCCTGGTTTCACACTGTCGCCTTGACACCACGGGAAAGGCCTTTGTGCGAGATAAAAATTCTTCTACATTTTAAGGAATTTTAAAAGGATAGGGTGGACTAATTGACTGGTTATCATGAATGTTTGTGAAAACATTCTAATATGAAAGCCTCTTAATCAAAGTTATACACAGTACACTGATGCAGGTCTGCCTATACTGTGCCTTTATTGTAGAGTTGTAGCTTTATTAATTAAAACAAAAAGGCTGAAATTTCACACAGATCTGATAATAGACACATTTGGACTGCAAACACAGATAGTCTTTGATTCATATGCGATAAAGTCCTTCTCCAACTTGGCATTAACAAATAGATCTTTGTGTTTTCTCAACAGGAAAGTGACAAAAATAAGTAACACTCAAAATGGTTCACAAGCTAACAACACAGCGCACTCACATGCTAGATGCAAGCTCAAGCACACTCACACACAAATGACTGTTGTTGACTGTTCAAGGTCACATAAGGTAGCAGCAATTGCAAATAGTGAATGTCGGGTAGAATTAACAGCACATTTCACTTATCTTTAATTCGAGCTACCATGACTGTACACCTCTTAAATCTATAAGCAAAGACCAGTTATGAAACAGAATAAATAAATACAGCAAAGAAAAGAAGTACAATACAAACTAGGGTAGACATGCACATAATGTTCAGCCTGTCAAAATGTGTATATTATTATAATTAAACAGTTATTTGATAGTTATTACGTGAGAATATCCAAGCATTAGAATTAGAATTGTTTTTGTGGATATATTTGTTCCATGTTCTCAGGGGTATTTATGGGGGTCTGGTCTATTATATTACACTATTAAAACGAGCACATGCGTGTGTGCACAAGTGGGGGTCAAAAGAATGTTAGCTAGATACTAGCAATGGCACTAGTAACAAATACTACCAATTACAATGGCTAAATTACTGAAGCCTAATATGTCAACGTTAAAGCGTTACTGATACGATATCTTTGTTGGTTGTTGCATGCGGTGAGTGAGGGAGTCAAAGGTCACCCGAGGGAAGGTTCCAGCGTGCTCGTCTCTGGTTCTACTGATTAAACACTCGTCAGAAGCCACGGGCTGAGTGGTCTGCGTGCGTGAGGCTTTTATGTTGACCCAGCGTCCTGCTCTGCCGCTTATTGAATAACCATTAACCTATTCTGGTCACCTAAATGGTGGTCTTGGGGAGCCAGTCGTGACTACACTACTACCTGGACGGCGTGTGTGTGCGTGTGAGAGAGAAAGAGAGAGAGAGAGAGAGATATTCCTCTAGTTAGCATCTCCCCAGTTCAAACTGACAAACAAGAAGACAGAACATATCTCTGTCTCTACTCCTTTGCACATCTGGAGTGTCCAGTGTGTGTGTTTATCAGTGTGTGTGTGTTTGTGTGTTTATAGCCTCTGCTCCTCTTTCCTCCTTTGACCTTCGACCTGGTCACATGACCTTTATACTGCTGACCGCTCCTTGGTCATCCAGCTGTGAAACAAAGCTGTGTGTGTGTGTGTGTATGTGTTCCTTTGGTCAATCAGCCTTACATAATAGCAATTATTCCATCTAAGTTAAAAGCAGTTAAGAGTTGCGAATTAAAGCAATTCAAATCAACATGGAATTCTTAGTTTGGTTATCATCCCATAACATGCTTTGCATAGGCTGTCCTGCGTTACCTTGAGGAAAGCTGCTGCACTCCTTTTCCCAGATATCCCAGATTCCTTGCTCCCTCTGCAGGGAACCAGAGGAACTGCACATCATCTTGGCTCAACACTTTCATGACCTTACCGACTCCTCTACCAACCTCACTATGGAAGAACAGCAAATTAAAATGGATAAAGGTTGAAAGTGTTTTTTGGTGTGAAGGTGTGGAATTTTAAAATTCTTGAGAATTTTTTTCTTCTAGTTTCTACTCCTCAATGAGTATGAACAATAATCTAGTCCTTTGTTGGATACATGGCATGTCCTCCTCTATCATTCCCTAAAATAAATAAATAGGGAAAAAACAAAGGCTTTAAACATGATCCACAAGCATAAGCAAACATAATGCTGTATATCATGTCACATACATTATTACATACACATTATTACTTAGTTATGAAGTAACAAAAAACATTTACTTAATGAAATCCTCTGCTCGCGGTGTGATATTGAAATAGGGCCATGCTCTTTCATGGAGATTTCTGCAGTACAAATTCTACATATCGTATTTAAATATACAAACAAGACTTATTCAAATCAACACGATATGGACTCTAGGAAGGATTATTTGTTTGGGCAATGTTATCAGGTGAAGACCCAACATGAGGGAAAAACCCACACGCAAGGAAAGTTACAGTGGGGGAGAATTCATTTTTCTCTTGCTCATGAAGCAGATGTCAGCCAGGCTCTTGAAAAATTGAGGTCTGGCCATATGACAGAAACACAGGGGCACATCAATTATCTTTATTTCTCCATGAACATTCATCTATTACTCCTCTAATATTATAGTGGGTCGCAAACTTTTGAAGGCACAAGAGGTGATTCATTTCAGAATTATTAGCAAAGCACATTCTCACACACAAGAAAATAGACTTGGTAAGGTTGGTGCCCTTTCACATTTGGCATTCTGTATAGTGCAGAAGATTGATCCTGGATCCAAACATCAACATTTCCATGCAATGTATTGTCAACATAGTGGTGCGTTAGTTAATAAAAGCGCCATAGTGGACAAACACAGGTAATTGCAGTTTGCTATTGGCTGATCGGAAGCAGACTTTAGGCGCTATTCCACTCAATTAACTGGTTTTCCACTGCAGGAAACAAGCCTGTTGGACCTCTTTCAATGCTGTTTTCGGGGGTGAAAAAAACTACTCCAAGGTAGGTACTTCTGAGCAGTCCTGAAAAACTGCTCAAACTGGGTTCTAAGCATATACAAATATTTCTTACCTACACCAATATTGTGCATGTGAAAGTTTGTGCTGATAGAAAACGTATTTATGAAAGATTGCTGATTGTATTATTGCTTATTGAACAACCAGGAGATGCCCTGATCTAGTGAAACTCATGGGGAGTGGGAAGTTGTAGTCTTGGTTAACGTTCAAGGCATATAAAAAAACATTTATAGTTTTTATATGCCTTGATATGCGATATGCGAATCTGTTAATTACACCAAAATTGTGCTTGTGAAACAGTTTGTGCGTATAGAAGACGTAGTTATAAATAGGGCTGCAACTAACGATCATTTTCATTGTCGATTAATCTGTCTGAAAATTGCGAAGAAATTTCGATCAGTGTTTCCCAAGGCGACTTCCTCAATGTCTTATTTTGTTTACACCCCAATAATATTGACTTTACTGTCATAGAGGAGTAAATAAACTAGAAATTATTCAAATTTAAGAAGCTGGAATCAGAGCATGTGGACTTTTCGAAGAACCTAAGCGCTAGGCCACGCGTTTGGTGGTATACTTTGGCCTTAATTCGCCATATATGCTAACACAACAAAAAGCAACATACTGTAGCAACCATCTCGGTTCTCTCCATGTTGACGTCGGTTGTTGTTTTGATGCGCTCAGAATTTATGCCGCGGTCGCAGCTGTCACAAAACTATTATGTCAACTTGTGAGACCGGAGGTTCCAACACCTCAATGGAAACAGAAAGGCTAACAGGCCGATTAGGAGGCCATTCCTGTAAACGTTCACCCCCACCTGGAAAGTTCCCCTAGTTCCTGCAGTCGCTTGCTAGATAATCCCCATCTCACCAAGTTGCGGTTTTCAAACTTGTGTGGGGTTCGGAAACAGTTTGGTTGTGCATTAAAGATTATTAAACGACATTAACAATTAAAAGAATCCCATGGCCCCTTGCGGCGTCCTGACCCACACTTTGATAACCACTCCACCAAACCATCTTGTGGTCTTTTTACTCAATTCTTTTTAGTAAGTAGGTAAGAAAATGTATTTATAAAGCACATTTAAAACAACTTACGCTGACCAAAATGCTGTACAGAAAAAAGCAAAAAGGTAACAAATAATAAATAAATGTAAATAAATAAATAATTTCAAAGAGGGCAAATACTAATAAATGTTATGTTAATTTCCATCCATTGGTTTGGAGGTTTAGTAAAATTAAAATCCCTCAGATACAGAAAGATAGACTACTTGGGTGCACATGTTACTGTGCGGCTTCCTTAAAGCAGAGGTACTGAACTGAAGTAAAAACACATATTAGCAACAAAGAACAGAATTAGATTTGTAAACATGGTAAAAGCATGTTTTTGAGAAACAATGGAAGTCAATGGCGCGCAAACGTCGGTCTGAGGCCTCGTATTGAGAAAGGGAGTCGGGGGTTTAACAAAAGTTCAGTAATCGCCTTAAGACTGACTCTCGTTCTCCCTACATCTCTCTCTCTCCCTCTGTCTGTCTGTCTGTCTGTGCTTGTTGGGTCCCCAATACAGCACACAGGGCCCCTTTCGTCTCCTCCCATCCCTCTCTCTTTCTTTCCTTCCTCTATCTCTCTCTCCCCCCTGCTAGGATCCCCACAGCTGCGCGGGCCAGGTGCGTTCCGCCCCAACACACACACACACACACACACACACACACACACACACACACACACACTCTCGTACAACACACTTGCTCACACACACATTTATATATATAAATATAAACACACACCCTTACACCCGGCAACAGACCCAGCAGGAAGTGCCTAATACCAGTTTTAGAATGATGCCACTATGGAGGTTTGACACAGAGGCTGCAGGATCTGACACGAGAGAGAGAGAGAGAGAGAGAGAGAGAGAGAGAGAGAGAGAGAGAGAGAGAGAGAGAGAGAGAGAGAGAG
>JAODLI010000015.1:1855477-1871200 GCA_027575585.1 Percopsis omiscomaycus | reverse complement strand
CCCCCCCCCCCCCCCCCCCCCCCCCCCCCCCCCCCCCCCCCCCCCCCCCCCCCCCCCCCCCCCCCCCCCCAAGAAAAGGAATAAGTATTAGATAGATAGAGAATGCTAAACTGACAGCAATATAATAGCATAATGTGTTCTTCATAGAAAATGGTTTTTATTGCTTTGTATGTCGTTAGTAGGCCTACAAGTGCTTTTATCATGCATGCTTCTTATTTTTTTTATCATCACACGTCATTTAAGGTCCCATTGCTTCCATTATCGTCCCCACTGTTAAAACATGGACATGTTATTTTTTTATTTATTACAATTGTTTCTCATTCATAAACTCCAGAGTTTTGTTGTGTTTATTATGTGGAGAGAAAAAAAAACGAAATAAAGAAGTCACTTCATGGATTACGTGGACTGTATAATTTAGTGTTTATTTCAAAGTGAAAAAGCCCAAAGCACAACAGGTATAGGGGCTTAATTAGAATAATGATATTCATATGTATTATCTTCTCTCAGCTACATCAGACGACGCACGCCGCTGTAGGCGGTGGAGATGCGCGCGCTGACCTACATCTCAAATGACGGAGGCGGAATGAGGGGGGGGAATAAATAGTTGACATCCATGCACATCACCTCATGTTCAGAAGCTATTTCACTCGCAAAGCTTAAAAAGAAATACAGGAAATTAGAAATTATAAGTCTAGAGCAGACTACATAAGGTTAAAAAAGGTATGGCTATTTGAAAGTAACAATGGACGAATTCAACGTATGAAAAAAAACATGCGTCATAGGCCTATTAGCCTACAAACAAAATAGAAAAAAATATAGCACATATAAGGTACGGAGGCTGGCAACTTTCGAGTTATTCTATTAGATCTATTTACATTCTCCCTCCCTCGTAGGCTATGTGTATTTATTTATCAACTTCGTTGAAGGGTCGTAACATATGTTGGAACAAAGGTCATCAACGTATCCAGGAGCTGGTCTGGTCTGGTCTATAGATCTAGACTACACATTAGGCTATGCATTAGAAATGTCTCAGTCGATTTGGGACAATAGCAGGAATGGGAGGGGCTATATGTTAAGCAGGTGACCCGTGATTACGCACCGCACATTCATCATCATGACATTTCTCTCGGGCTAAGTTAGGCTACGTTTGAAAAGAGGCTAATCGGCGTGGTGATGCAAAATATTCGAAACGATGAACTTTAGCGATCAAGCTACTTCCAAAATATTAGGCCTGTAGCCTATAAAAACGCAAAAAACGCCTAAATGTGAGTGAATTTGATTTCAATCAATCAGCATTATTATTTGAGCATTGGAAATTTTATTTATGCTTTTGTTATTTAGGTTTATTTTGTAAAATTGGTTATTCTAAATGTTTGAGATTTTATCACATAGGCCTAGCCTACGCATGCTAATTTTATTGTCTTGTTTTCTAAGCAACGCACGAAAAGACAGACGAAATGTAATTTAGTTATGCAAATAGGGGTCGGGCGAGACTAATTCAAGAAAGAGATGCACGCCTTATGGTAATCACTGGCACGTGCCTGGGTGAACGAGGGCGCGCACATATAGAACCATGACTATATAAAACCAGGCGGCCTTACGCTGCTTTTATATTCCATATCGCAAAATAAGTGTTTTTCTTTTACAATACAATATGATGACAAAATACATATGATTTGTAGCCTAATTTAGGATCAGCAGACAAATGCCTAGCCTTTGTGCGTAACATTTCACCTGCCTTTTTGTTCGTAGCCTAAAGAAGAGGATTTTTTAAAAATAATTGTCGACTGTAGTTGTAATTTTAATTCACAGAAATAAAAGATGTAGATGACAGATGGCCTATAAAAAAAATACTATTTGATAACTTATAATTAAAGATCTTTGTTTAAACTATATTTGCACTTGAAACGAATTAAAAATATTCAAATTCACGCACAGAAAACGGTCATCAGTCAGAAATTTGGCTATGCCGTTTTTTTTTTTTTGCCATTCTGTCATGCTCTCTACAGTATTAGTGCTGACCTCCTCCCCTGCTCTTTCTCTCCTCCAACACCCACTTTCTCCCTATGGTCCCATTTCTATTCTTCTCCTCGTAGCGTCTCTGTGACCGCCTCTGTCGTGGTCTTTCATTTGCATCCCAGGGGGGGCTAAGGCCTCCCCCCTGGGACGCGCAGATAAGGGTCACTGGAGATCCCCTCAAGCAGCATGTTTCACGCACCCAACGCAGACTCGACACGTGCCGCTTACAAACCCCCCTCCCCTTCCAACCACCTTCCCACCGACACACCGAAGGAAAACTGAGTAACCTATAGCTCTACACACTTTTCCCAACGCGTTGTCCATTAAACTGTTTGTCGCGGACGGATCAACATATGAGTAAAAAGGGCCTACCGAAGTGTCCGTTAACACGATCAACTCGTCTTGTGCTTGACACAAATTCCCCCCATTCTAAATGCACTTCCACCTAACGTTGCTACATGAAAGAGTAGGCTATCTTCACGGTCACCATACATTATCCTTTGTCTCCATCCAGCGTAAGTAGTCTACGATGTAGAGGTCTAGAATGAGGCTTTAATAGTCTATTTAGCAACATTTCTAAAAATAAATATCCTAGAATAGGTAATGCAGTCCAAATCTCACTATACATAACAAAAACAGCACAAGGGAAATATCTCCAAATGTCGTATAACCTGTTTAAAAAACAGCTACTTGCCTTCCCAAATAGTTGACATAATGTTAACCATCAACGTACAGTTGTTCATCTCTTTTAGAGACAGAAATCAATAAAACCCATTGGATATTTTAGTGTTGCACATCTGTCAAGTCCAGGCCCATCTGAAAAACCCTACACGTCGTCCTACTTTCCTCTAAATACGCAACGGCAATAAATTACAGTATACCGCCCTCTTGTGTCCACTTCGTTTTTTACAACTGGATTGCATAGGCTAGAAAATGGCGGTTGTGCCAGCAGCGGCCTCTACGTTTAACACGAAATTAAATACGCAAAACCATTGCGCCCAATATGTACAGATTATGGTCCCCTACACATAAGGAGCAAAAACACTTCACTTTGTGGAGTATCTTTATTATGCCACAGATAAAGCCAGTAGTTTCGAAAGAGGTCCTTTCAAACAATTTTCCCTCTTTTAAACCAATGACAATCTGCAGGAAAGGTGGAGGGGGGTGAACTGTGATATTATAGCATGGTTGGTTGAACAGTCAGATTGGAAGCGGGAGCGGATACGGAATTGTAGGGAGATTAGTAAATAGTGCAGGGATAATGGCAAGAGTCAAATTGGGTTTGAGAGCAGGCGGTATGTAGGATACTAGTAAACAGAGCATTCATTCATGTATCCTTTAGGAAAACTAAAGGGTAACAATAAAAAAAAAAAAAAACCTTTTTTTAAAGACAAACCCCACAGACACACAGCATTACAAAATTGCTTTACAGTGAAACAGGGGAATGCACACCAGTTATGCTGAGTATACCACATTTATTACTTTAGAACTGATTAATAGAAAGAGTGGGGGCAAGGCCACTCGCGTTGCCGTTAAGAAAAAAGAAAAGAAAAAAAAGAAAGGGGGGGAAAGAAGAAAGCAGCCCATAGCAACAATGAATGAACTTTTCCAAGGAGAAAATAATAAAAAAATAATGAGGGTAAATAAGTCTTGCAGAGGCTCAACGGACGGCCCCCCCGATTTTTACACCATAAAAATTATACACACCGAACAAGGCTCATCAACTTAACACTTCTGCTTTGAAACTCTTATCCAGCATTGACCTACCATTTTCCTTTCCACATTTACCTGACCCTACCTCAGACACAACACTCTGCCCAACACAACAAACAAACAAAAAAGCACAGGAGGCCATTCTTAACATCCACACTTGTCTCTAGATTACAAAAAGATGGAAAGCGCATGAGAGACAAGTTCTTGAGTGAGTGTCGTCGATACCCGCCTACAACGAACATCCACAGAGGTGTCCCGGTTGGTTGAGTCATCTCCCTCCGATGTCGGGGAATCGAAAGCTCTACAAATAAAAGAAACCAAATGCCCATCTTCACTTCAGGGGCACTATTGTAGTAACCACTACAAACTTCTACAAGATCTGGGTTTGTGTCAGCATTACAGGCTTGCCTTAGAATGTGAAAACAGGATGATCCTTTTAAAAAAGAAAAGCATACAAGAAAAAAAAAAAAAGTATATGTAGTGGTAACAGGTTGGGTCAAAAATAAAAATAATTGCCTAAAGATGCTATGCATTTAGTTGTAGTCCTATGAATAATCGTTTCCTTTTCTTTTTACTACAAGTTCGAAGTAAGTCTTTAAAGTCAAAAGAAATCAAGAAAGTCTTCATTTAGTTTTTTTTTGTCCTTGGTTAATTCTTCAACCCCAATAGAATTTCTTAGAGATCTGATGTGATTGGGGGGTGGGGGAAGGGGCGGGGGCATTGCAGTCTTTTGCCCGAAGCGGTTGCCGTTACTTGACTCGTCCTTGGCGATCCTAGAACAGAAATGGAATTTTAAAATATAAATACACAAATTAACTCAAGCCTACACAACAGTGCGAGTTACGACAGTCAGGGGCAAAGGGAACTTGTACTTCCCAGACACATTGAGATTCATCTGTGCATAGCTGCCCATATTTAATATTCAGTTTGCATGACCCAGGTGTAAAACAGCACTTGGGGAAATTAGAAACAAAGTAGAACACAAGAACCCAATTCTTTTGTGTTACATTAACAAAGCCAAACCACATTTTTGCCATACAAATAAAAATCATTGCACTAGGATTCAGGACGTGGAAGAGGTCATCTACCTGCAGCCTGTAATGACTCCTGTTGCTCTGGTTGCTGGGGTACGGCTCACTGCCTTGGACCTCCACCTACAAATAAACAATAAAATGTCAGTCAAGTCTGACTTACGGATTTAAAAATAAATAAATTATTAAAAGAAAAAAAAAAAAGGGGGGGGGGGGGAGGGGAGTATGCATGTGCAACCAAACGTTTCTCAAAAAGATTCATTGGTGGTAATCACATTAGGTAAACAATAGGATACTGTGAGTTTGGACTACAACACACAGCTAGGCAATCTACATTTCACTAAGACCATTTTACATCCTTCAATTATTTTTTTTTTTACACACACACTTAGACCAAACCCAAATTTCAGAAGACAATTTGTTTATATTCATCACTGCATAGCCAACTTTCAGTAGAAAAATTAAGTTCCTTTCAATATAAATAGTTCAACTGTATGTAGTGCAACTCGCACACAAAAGGTGTATGACAAGTTAAAAAACATTAAAATAAAAAACAAGAGTTAATATATGGCCCAGAATGACTAACAGCACAGTACTGTGCATCTCGTAAATGTTATATACAGTAAATTACTTCAGAGCAAATATAATTAGGTAGAAGTATTGACATGCATGCTACACATTAAGCAGAGCCAAACTAAGATTGGTGTTTGGCTCTGCTTTAAGAACCGAGACTCTAATTAATGTCAACCAGAAAAGCAAGCAAAAGCAGGGTTACCAAGGAAATATCCTCCTTCCTATTAAGAGCCATTCAAGATATGAATCACTCTAAACTATGGCTTTAAAAAAAAAAAAACGAGGCAGTATTTTCCCCTTGACTTTTTGTGTTTGAAGGCAATTTTCCCCTTGCCGTCACATTGAGCAAATATGGCATTTCATCGCTCAACACATCTCAAAAGACTCAGTCTAGTGCCAAACACAATTCAAAGTAAGAATTTAAGAGTGAAATTGGGGTCAGAATACCAGTAAATTGACAAATAAGAGTACATTAATGTAATGTATATAATCCAACAAGGCATCTTAAAAAAAAAAAAAAAAAAAAAAAAGGGGAGGTCACAATATTATTTGGTGATCCAACCCAATAATTAGGGCGATCATGAACAACCTTTTTTCCCTAATGGTCCAATGTAAGGATGTAGTCTATATGCAGCAAGTAATACATGCCCAAAAGAACAGCGTATTCAATTTAGAAAAATAAAAAAAAGCCTAACTTGTACAATATTCAGGGCAAGGGAAAGAAAAGGGGAAAAAAGAAAGTGCTCACAAGAGCCCTCTGTATTCCTGAAAATAGTCAACACACAGCCGGCACCAACACATTTTCCCTCCAAAAGGACTTCACATGATTTAAAAACCCTGATTTTATTTCACCCTTCTTCCTTCCAAGACAATAGCAGGCCATTACCTTTTTCACACACTCTTCCTCCTCCTGGCGCTTCTCGTAGTGAGAGAAGTCGTCAAAGATGGAGGTGGTGTGCTTGTACCCAGCTATGATCTTCAGCACCTGCCGGGCCTTGTCCAGCGGTACCTCCTGCGTGTCCCGAGAGTTGGTCACCGGCTTGTTCTCGTTGTTCTCCAGGCGGATGTGCCTCAGCTGGCTGTTAGGAACGTCCTTAACGAAGATCCAGCGCACGTCAAAGCGCCCCTTCCACTTGTCCTGTGACCACACGCCAGCGCACGTGTTGTAGTCCACGGGCGAACGCATCTCCGCCACGCCGCAGAAGTGCCCGCTGCCATTGACGCTGAAAAGGAGGTAGAGCGGGCCTTTGCCGCCCAGCGAGCGGTACGCCGTGTCCAACCTTTTGTTGCCGTGCTCCGTGCTGCACCAGATGTTGTACTTGATGGAGCGGTGGATGTCGTCCTCCGAGTAGCTTTTGATGATGAAAATACGGCCCTGCTTGGGGTTCCAGTCAAAGTCCTTGGGGTTGTAGTTGTTGACCATGCGCAACTTTTCTAAGACCGGGTGAGGTTCAGAGGGGACCCCAGAAACTGCTCCCATTCCGGAGGATGAGGGAGGCGATTGGCCTGCACCACCCCCACTGGTATCCCCGAAACCATTGGCCCTGTTCCGCGGGGGGACCCAGCGGGTGGGCTGAGAAGATTGCTGTTGAGCTGGAGGAGGGGGGCCCTGGGATATAGATGGTGGGGGCATCTGAGCCATTCCTGGCTGCCCATTGGGTGGTAGCTGATGCTGCCCCATTTGGGCAACAGGAGGGACCAACTGTCCATTGCTGAGGGGAAGTTGTGGAGTCCCCCCAGCAGTTGCTCCAGGCTGGGGGGAGGCCTGGTTGGGTGGCTGGCCATTGCTGGGGATGGAGGGCACCTGCTGAGGGGTGGCAGCTTTAGGCATGGTACCCTTGTTGTCCCAAGTGCCAATGTCCATGTTGTGTTTGATGGGCGGCGGAGGCAAGTTGGCACCTGCCATATTGCCCTTAGTTTTCAGCTTGGGCTGTGGCTTGGCCGGCTTGCTGGCAATGTCCGCCCAGGAGGCAGGCTTGGCAGGGGCGATTGAGACAGGGGGCATGCTTGGGGGTCCTACAGATGACACAGGGCCTAACTGCCCCCCGACAGGCAAGCCAGAGCCAACTACTTTAGGAGCCATGTCCCCACTACCACCAGGGGCAGCACCACCAATCTTAAGCCCCGCCATGCCCTGGTCCAGGCTGTTCATGCCAGGCGCCTTGTTGAGGGGTTCATTGGCAGCAGGGGCAAACGGGGACTGTCCATCGATCATGGCACCTCCGATCGAGCTGGGGGCATAGGCATAGCTGCTGTTGTAACCAGAGCTCTGTGGCGTCCCCGACTGGCCCTGAGAGCTGCTATTTCCCCACGCTGAGAAGTCGATGCCACTGGGGAAGAAGTTGAAGCCGTGCTGGCCCAAGAAAGGGTTGCTACCCAGTGGCCCCGGCTGACCAAACATAGCGTCTGGGAGGTAGTGGGGCTCCCCATTGCTTATCTGTCCATAGGAGGCCAGGTAAGGCATCGGGGGGTCCCCTCCCGTGGACCACGCTGCCTCGTTCAAGGAGTAGGAGAACCCTATGGAGGGGCTGTAGTAGCTGGGCATGTAGGAGTCCGACATGGCCGTATAGGCATTGCTCTGGGGGGAGACGGAGGGAGATCACTTTTTAGTCACACTAACAAGTAAATACAAATTCCAAGCACTGATGTATAAATCCGTCACATTAACAGACTGACTTATAACAACTTAAACTTATAATAAATCCAAGATTTAGTATAGATTCTCCTGACAGCAAAAAACTATCTATAAAAAAGGTGTGCTAAGACACCATTTAAGCATGAAACAAGCAGAGCAGTCTTTTCAACAAAAGGCTGTTGAATTCTTGTGACAGAAAGAATACACCAGCCCCATTCTTTCTCTTTACAGCCCACTTCACACAGTCCATTACTACTGAAGGGCTTGCCATCCCATCACACGGTTAAGAGTCAACTACCAAAGGCCGTTACACAAGAGGCAGGCTACCAGTACATTTAAACCAATTAATCATATGCTGGGGCAAAAATTACAAATAAAATAGCATTGATGAAGCATTGATGCAATATAACCTAAACTGGCAATAGCACCAGCACCAGCGGATCTTACCTGTCTGGCCTGAGTATTCAGGTAAGGCTCAAACTCATCATTTAAAGTATCCTTTTGGGTCACAGCTCCGTTTTGCACTAAGAGAGAAAAAACATTTGTGAGAAGAGATATTGTATAATTATTAACAGACTTAGTGCAGATTCATTATTCACCATTATATTCATCACTGCCATCACCAACTCCCTATAATTATTTAAGTGGGGCAGATAAAGAAAATAAAAGCATGAAGACCCTCAGTAGGCCCAATTCTGATCAAGATAAATCATTCATGAAGACCAAACAATATTAGGATGCGACTTGAGTCCATTAGTTAGGTATGAGCAACTGGGGGGTATTACCCTCTCCCTACCTATATTGTTGAAATATAGGTAGGCATCCTGGATAAGTGCTTTGTGTACGAATTATTATTAGTTCTCTGTTATAATGCATTTAAATGGCCCGAGGTTTCATCCTAGCTTTTGTACTTGTATAGTAACCTAATATAACTTTAAAGCCAGACAGCTACAACTGCTGCTAAAGCGGTGTGCCAATTCAATAAACTATGCGTTTTGTAATAAAGTAAAAATACTCGTACAGGAAAAGCATGTCGGAAGACGTGTCATTTTCAGGTTAGTGTAGCAACCAGCTATCGTTAGCATGCTAGCTAGCTTGTTAGCCGCATGCAATGCGCAGCGGCTCACGAGCGCGAAGAATCCTTTCATAATGACGGACTTCACTAGCAAGTTGACCAGCTAGCTAGGCTGATACACGTAAATTAAACACGTCTCATTGCAAAAAATAGGTCAACTGTACCAGATAAAGAGGTATTAAGTGACTTTAATTGGATGCCGAGCCTGTCAATGCACTATAAACAGCTTCAAATAAAAGCAGGAAAGGATGCTGTCTGGCATTGAGTTGCTATGTAACGTTAGCTCGGCAGCTAGCTGAGCACAAGCCATTTTGGAGCCGATGTTGTGGTGGAAGCTAACGAGTAGGGAGTACAACTTGAAAACATAAGCTTTACGATATGTACGGACGTATTTCCGTTTTTTTGGTCATAGTATGGGGCCATAAGTGGATAAATTGTTGCACCTGTGCGGCAATATGAATCGGCCTGTTGGCTAGCTATCAAACTATCGCATCAGTGAACACAATCTTTACAGCGCAGCACACGCAAAAGATCCGCATACACTAGTCCCAACTTGATGTTAACTAGAATTTGTCCTTACCTTTATTTGCCTGGCCTTTCGGTCTCTGGATTGGGTCCAAGTGATTCATGAAGGTTTGATTTATGAGAAGAGAGGAAGGGAAAAATAGATGAAGAAAATAATTTCACCAGTCAGTCCCTTTAGCAGGTGGTCAGGCCTACTTCACTACTGAGCGACAGCCACAGCTTCGGTGCTAAGCTATCCTCGCTAGCCGTCTCGATGCTGACAATTTGGCCCTCGTAAATGTTCAGAAAGTGCCTCTCTTTACCTGGTCAAGAAGACTGCTGGCTGACATTTCTTTCCCCCTTGAGCCTGTGTAACTATATTTGTTTCCAATTAAAAGCAGCAGGGTATTGAAATTTGCTATTAAAGAGTTTTGTCAAGTGCCCCTCTCGCTGTATAGCGCCTGTTTTCTACACAATGGCGGGCTGCAGTTCGCTCTGTCTCAGCACTGACAGACTTCTCAACATGGCTGGGCGGCCCTCATCCACACACGATGCCATTTATTTACATGAGACATGCGCCCCTCATTGGCGCGGAGGAACTGCATTTACCAGAAGGTAACTTTTTGCATCCTTCTATTTAATTGTAGATCTAAATATAAAATACTAAAAAAGTTATAGATATTTGTTAATTCCAGAAATTGTATTGGTTGATGTGGTATTTATAATGACTATACAATGTGTGTTTTCTGATCCACTGCAGGCAAATTTTTTTCTAAAATGTTTTACTAAAATGTGCAGTTCCCCAATTTCCCCACACCTTTTTCAAGTCCACTTTATCAGCTATAAAACACAAATTTGGACCAGCTTAACTGAGCGTGGCCTTTGTCTAGGATGTGACTTGAGTCCTCAGATTTTAGTAAACATTATACCTGGGTTTTAATAGTAAAAACGGTTGTTTTGAATGGAATTCAGATTCTTAGTTCATGTATGATCAGCTGAATTGTGACAGTGTACGAATCACTCCAGCTTAACCCCTGGGCCATGCAGGGTGAGGGTAAAACATGACACAGATGATAAAGAAACACAACAAAACATATAACTCATAGAATAACTTTTCTTTAAAAAAAAGAGTAAAAAAACTGTATGGTATTCAGCCTGCATGCATTTTATTATTAGGGCATCTTTTTTGTTACTGACAATTAAGTTAAATTCATTAGGTTGAATAAATACTAAATACTTGATTATGGGGGTGGATCTTCCTTGAAATTACAAATCAGACTATATACTAGGGTGAAGTAAAACACCTTATTTCCAGTGATCTGTATATAACATTTTATTTGAGGGGGATATGTAAGAATAGGTTTTAAGAATACCAAACCAGACTCGTTTTTCTGGACTGTCACAACATTCATTTTAATAAAACGTTATACAATTCAATCCAATAATAATTACTATCAAGAAGGTCAACTTGACATCTGTGGCTCCATCTCATATTTAGTGTGTATGGGTGTAGTTCCACCTCTTTCAGTGGCCGCAGTGGCAGGGAATTGATAGAGAACAGCAACAGCTTTAATTTCTCAGTTACGCACACTAGAGGGCGATACTGTCATAGCTGCACGTTGAATCTTGCCACAAACTGTATTTCACCAGTTGATTTTAACTTTGTTTGGGGACAGCAGTCATCCTATTGCTTTCCAAATCCATTAATTCAAGTCAGGTTAAACTGTCCATTGTCTGTCAAATCCAGTCTAAGAATTACTAACAAAGAACAATTTCTGATTGGTCCATTCATAATTTTCTAATAATTAGTGATATAGCTTATTTACCAATATTTATGGCTCATCATATAGATTTATATACCGCTTTTAGCCAGCAGGGGCCCCTCCAAGTCTTGGAGCCCCACAGTGAGGAAGGAAGGAACCTCTTAACATAATTTCTTAATACATGTATTTAGTCAAATTAATAGTCGTTCAAGGGATACTAAATATAGTTTTCCCATTAATAGGTCCTGCTATAGCAAGCAACTATAATGTACCTTAAAAAACACAGAAACGTTTATCACAACAAATTCATGGCCTCATTTTACATTTTTACCATAGGAAACTGTTACCAATGTTATGCTATGCCCATACAATCAGGGGGAACCTGTTTAATTATCTCTTGTGGCAATTATTTTTTTTCTTGCCTCAAATTACGCAAAGGAACTGTGAAAGAAATACTCACCTGCACCTACAAACAAAGGCATATACTCTCTTGCACTAGAAGACATCTCATTAGCAAATCCTCCTTTTATTTTCAATTGATTTGTGAAGCATAGTCATCTATAGATAAATCACCTTATTTTTGTAGACATTGAATCTACCTATGCCTAATGAGTACCCCTATACAATATCCACGTCTATTCATATAGCCTACAAAAGACCTTGTTAAAACCAAATCAAAGAGATCAACTAATTATAGCCCCTATCTTGACTCTGTCTGACAAAATGAAGGTCAATCTGGCTGACATACTGTATGTGCGCAGAGTCTAGAATTAGCATCTAGTGTTAACGTCGATTAAAATATCTATAGAAAATGTAAACTTATAATTTAGTTTTTTACATGGTCTGTTTATGGGAAAAAGCACATCTACACAATCATTTGTTGTTTAAAAGGTCCTCAGCAGTGTCTCTGGTGTCTGAATGCCAACAGTTGACATCATGTGGGGCTGGGGGACTTATATGACGAACCCCCCAGAGCTCCTTATCATTTTACAGGGCCGGGGGGGGCATGACGGCATGTGACTGACTGGCACCTTAGAACACAGAACACCGGACCAGGAATAACCCCTCCCTTAGACACGCACGCACGCACGCACGCACGCACGCACGCACGCACGCACGCACGCACATGCTTGTACACACACACACACACACACATGCTCATGTTGAAACCCCTCAAGGGGGGGAGGAGTGTGGCGTGGGTCATGAGCCTACTTCAACAGGTGGCTCTTATATTTAAAATTCGACTCCCAAACGGGTGCTATTACTATACAAACAATGAATGCAGAGTGAAATGAGCATTGCCGGGTGACAGATTTCCCAGCGTATCCGCTCAATATGCACAAAACGAGCTCATGGCGAAGCAGTGGCGGTGACAAGACGTTTGCCTTGCGAGAAATGCACAGGACAGTAGCATGGCATGCAAGTATCATGTTCTGCCTTTCAACTCTCAATCATATTTGGGTGGTTGAAAAAAAATTCCCCGCCAGCACTTGTTGACTCGAGCGTACTGGACAGGTGGCGTAGCATGGAGAAGAGCTGGCCAATAAAAATAGCTGTGGTCTCCATGATGTCACCGGCGAGTAAATCATGGCTCCCGAATGCAGGCAAAGAAAGAAAGTATAGCTCTCTTCTATTGTCTTGTTCAAGTATTTTAAAACCTCCTATTATGGGCAGGGTCTTTCCATATGTAGTGTTATCACGCGTAATACCCATTTAAATGACTGCTTTCAAGCAGAGTTGTACAGCAGTACGCTTGGATTCAAACTGAAAGCATGCGATTGGACGCACACACGCATGCGCACGACCCTCTGCAGTCCCCATGTATGCGGGGACCCTTCTTCGCAATGCTTTACTTTCCTTTTGGCCAGAGATTGCACACTACCCCTTTACACTGGGTAACTCATGCTTGTCAGTAGCCTGAAAGTCCTCACTTGATTTCAACTGCATGTACTATATACACTGTTCCAAAGAGGCTGAGCTGGTGGGACGTTAGTATAAAGGCACATGAGTTGGTCACAGAAAGAAGGCCGTCTGCAGTGTTTACTGCCATCTTCAGTCAGCCACAGCAGGGGATTATTGCCAGATAGGCTGTGCAAACTAAAGCCGGAGTCTGATCTCACCCCCATACTCGGCATTCTGAGGCCACAACACCATGCGGCTGATGTGGAGCTCAATCAGCCATAAATTTTCCCCGTTTGACCATGTGACACGCCGGATTTGTGAATCTGCCCTTCACGCACCCTCCCATTTCGCTTCAGCTGGTGCCACCCATAATGCCCCTCTAACCCCTACACTGCACACTGGAGAAGGAATGTCAGGCCTTATAGGTGACAATTCCTCATGTCCAGATCCGTCTTTCTCCGTTCCTCTTTAATGTGTTTGTGCATGCATATTCGGTTTCTCTCTCTCTCTCTCGCGCCGTGTGTGTTTGTGTGTGTGTGTGTGTGTGTGTGTGTGTGTACGTGTCGTGTGTATAACTCCGGTGACCCAACATCAGTGTGGTGGCAGAGTATGCTCAGTAATAAGATGTCAGGAATGTAGCACTTGTCAGCCTCTCAGAGGAGGCTTTTAATTCACATTCTGTCCATTTCAGAGGGTTAGCCTCTAATAAACAGTGAGCAACGGGTGGATTTACCTGAGAGATACACGTGTGCGTGTGTGCACGCCTGTTTTTGTTAATGTCTTTGTGTTGTATGGCTGGATGTAACAAACTGCTCTTTATTAATAAGAAAACATTTGCCCCTTTGGATTGGCTTTGCTCTGTTTCATTTAATGTGGGGCCGGACAGTCTAGTGGTCTAGGTGTTGGACTCCCAGCCGGAAGGTTCGGGCCCCAGAGTTGGCCTACCTGTAAGCATCCTTGAGCAAAATGGCTAACCCCTACCTGCTCCATATAATAGGACCATGTAATTGTAAGTCGCGTTGCATAAAAGTGTCTGCTAAATGACCTAATTGTAGTTCATGTGTTGGCACTGTTAAAAGTTATCGTAATGCCGGACTTACACCAGAGGACTACTGACAATTGTTTTTCCGATGTCGGTACCAAATACCGGCACTCACATTCACCCCAGTTTCCACAATATCAAGCATGTTTAATGTTTAATGTTTAATGTCTGTTGACGGAGCTAATAATTCTGTAGAAACCAATGGGGCCATGCACCAGCATTCAATGTTTGATTGTTTGTGTGTTACTATGTCACCATGATTGACATTATGTGGAACAGGAGGGCTACAACAAATGATCAAAAATCCATCTTCAGTCATTTAATGTAAAATGCAGTGTGTGCTCAAATAGTGAGTTATGATAAATTGTTAAAAAATTAGACTTTACAGTTTTTTTTTTTACATTTTATTTCAGATAAACATTAACAGTTTAGGCAACAAGGCAATCTAATAAAGTTAATACATTTAGGTTTTTACATCTGTCGTGTAAGAAAAAACACTAGAAAACACTTTGGAGATGATTTCTAGATGTGATATGATGTTTCGATGTCTCCGCAGAATGTTCCCAATGCTGGTAAGTGCCGGTAAGTAAGCTGTCTCAGGAAGAAAATAGCTGCACACTTGCACACATTCTTCCACCGAGGATTTATCACCAACATTTGTCTAGAGGGATGAATGAGCGGAACCTGTCCATATGTTGGCCGTTCTGTGTGGGTGATGATTTTTAACAGCTGAGATGGGTTTGTGTGTGACCGGACAACAGGGCAGCTGTACATCGCTTGTCTAAGATGTACACACATACACACACACACACACACACACACACACACACACACACACACACTGAGGCATATAAGCAACAGTAGAATCCTTGACTCTGGCCCCCTGGGACCAGGCCGTCCAGAACCTAATAATGGCCTTGTTGTTTCAGGAGTGGCTAAACAGTTTTGGGTTCAAATCATGATGGACCACCACTCATTTCTGAGACGTTGACTTTGTGGCGATACGAAGGAGGCCGCCATGTTTGTATTTTATTCTACTGCTCTTTATATCTATATATACTTTTACACAATGACAAATTTGACAGTCGTGCAAAAGCAGACCGACCAATTTAGTCGAGTATACCATTACTTATTTACCATCTTAATAGATATAGATAGACGCGTGTATAAACTATCCATGGTGGCGCTGCGCTCTGATTAGCTGTCTAAATAAAAAGGGGTTTCCAATATTACATCAGCTGGCCTGCAACACCTCAGCCAATGATAGAGTTCATCTGGTCAGATCTCTTTTAAGAGGGACAAGGCCTAAATGAACTGCAGGCAGTGATGTAACCTGTGTTTATTTTCAGCGCTTACACGCTAATGTGGACACACAAACAGTCACGCGTTCGCACACAAACACACACACACACACACACACACACACACACACACACACACACACACACACACACACACACACACAC
>JAODLI010000015.1:1830143-1855377 GCA_027575585.1 Percopsis omiscomaycus | reverse complement strand
ATGCGGAGGAATAAATGAGAGAATACTGCCAAAAAAAACAAAACACATAAATTAAACCCCTTCAATGTCGGACAACTGTTATCCAGACGTTTCCGTTTAGGTGCCTGGTTTTTAGTCAGGCCATTGGTAGGCAGATAAGATGGCGTTGTCTCGTTTCCACAACAGTATTTACACTGGATTTAGATGATATCTTTGTGTCGTTGTCGTCATGGCTCCTTAATATCTTTTAAAAAGAGGTGTGTGATTAACATGAATTGTGCAAAATGTTACATTTATGTGCTGTACAGTACTAACAAATGTTTGGTCTGGAACTACTGTGTATTTTTGTTTATGTGTCACCACCACAACAATTATAAGCTTTGAGCATTTCATATGATCATGGTAGTCACACTTTTTATATGAGACTATAAAAAGTTATGTTTTGTATGCACAGGAGCGTAATGCAAAAACTGCAGCAATGTGGGGAATTGCTGGCCAAAGACAACCTTGCCAAAGTAATTTAAATGATTTTATTACAATTTATGTGAAGGGCTACTGTAATGCAGGCGTTTGTTTAAAACAAACAAATGTGTGTCTTTTTAATGTTTATATCTCACTTGACCATATAACCATACCACTGCATTATTTAACCAGTTTTTTTTAGATAATAGCCATTATTCTCTGCCTTTTGCTAAAAGCATTTCACATTTTAATCTACTACAGGTCTTGTACCTTGAATGTTAATAGAACCAGTGTTTTTGTGTGTAACCATCTTGTCAGTTTGTAAATAAATTAACAAATTTCAAATTATACCTTTATTATTTTTCTTTATAAAGATTACCCAGTGTGCTGTATTATGGGTTCTTACTTCCACGGGACAAAACTTCTGTGAGACTAGTGTGAAAAATGTATAGGCTACTTTTGGATAGTAAGCCGTCAGACATTCTTCGTGTAACAGTTCGTTGCTGCTAAGTAATGCCTGACGCATAAAAGGCCAAGGTTCATGTTCGGACCTGTAGCTTGAGGTTGTCGAAGAGGAATGGGGAATTTATACTATCCTTTAAATCATTTAAACCCGCTTGTGGTTGTAAAGTCCTTAGGTGTGTGTGTGATATTTTTAAGCCTGTTGGTCAACTCGAACTAGGTCTCTATCCCCCAAAACACAAGGTCTACCTGTAAACATCCGTGACAAAAAATACCCACCTGCACCGTAATACTTTTTTTTTTTAAAGACCTGTATGAATGTAATTTAAAACCTAATTCACGTCCATACTGGCAAAAAAAAAAAAAGTACAAAGGATATGAAGGAAAATCGGGAGTGCAAGAATTAATTGAAGCCCACACACCGCATCGCGACACACTAGCTGGGTGTGTAACGTTACCGATAAATTCTGACCGGGCTGCACCGTTTGCTTTAGTGGTTTGTTACAGCGTGATCAATACAAATATTTCCCCCAAAACACGTTTAAATGTAAGGCGTTAGTTCATGCAATAAAAAAAGACGCAAACTTAAAAATCCAATCAATTTTTGAAACCTGTCAAAATCGTAGGCAGCTTAAGACATTTTAAGGCCGAAAATTCAGATAATTTGATTTTAGACTATTTCAAATTACCCGCGGAAACCCTGTTATAATTGTACTCCCTGTAAGTCTCGGGATAAAAGCGTCTGCTGCATGTTTTAATTCTAATCATTACATGACTCAGATACCCTGTCAACAGGAATTCTGCAGTTTGAATCCTTCTTCCAATGTCCAAGTCCATCTGCTACAAGTATAAAACCTTTTATCACATCAGTTATTAATCAGGAAGGGCCATAGGTTGTCATTGTGAATGTTTTAACTCCCTTCGGCTACATCACGGATAAGGGTTCACTGTTGATTCTGAGTCATGGTTGATGTCATGGAAAGTGTTTGCTCGCCTTTTAATGTAGTCTTTTAATTCAGTTGCATTTTGTATCCGCTAAACAGTGTATCAGTCGATTTTAACAGAATTGGTACAACAGAAACAAAGAAAAAAAAAAGGAAAAGAAAAGTGACCTCAACCAGGTCTTTTATTTGTAAGGCACCAGAGAAGCTTTGTTACTGCTCAATGGTTCATTCTCAAGAGTACAAGTTTGTTTTAGGTCATTTTTTTTGGCCTCTTTTTTTTTTTTTTTACGTTTTTAAATGAGGCTGTAATATTGTTTTCATATACAACAACATACATTATAAACCGGTTCATGTTTTCAATTTTCCACAACAACAAAAAGATTTTTCAAAATGGACACTTAACAAGCTAAAAAAAAACAAAACAACCAAAAGTAAAATGCGTTACTGCCTACTTGGAGAATGGGGGAGGATGGGGTGTTGTCAGGGCATGGTATTCAATATAGTGCCTTTCTTACTATTAGGCAAGTAATAAACACCAGTCCTCTGTGACACTTGCGCACACACAATAAAAAGCAGCTTTGAAAATACAAAAATGCTTTAAAAAAAAAAAAAGCGTATATGTATATCGATATATCCATGTTTAACAATTGGCCCTTCACAGCTAAAACAAAAAAAACAAAGAAAAAAAAAACCACATACCATTTTGTGTGTCCCGAGTTTTGCAATGGAGATTTTCTAGAGATAGGCCTCGGAATAGAGAGTGTAACTCAATGAGCCAATGCATCTCTGCACAACTAGCTTCAAACTCCTTGATCTGTTCTCACACAGGAGGCATTTCAATCAAATCTCCAGGTAGTTCAATTTATATCTCATCAGGGAGATAAAACCATAAAACTGAGACACAACCCAAGTGCTTTTACAAAGCAACGCAGACTGAAAAAGTTACGTACGTCAGTATCAAACACCTGAAGGTGGCTTGCTAAAGCGCCAATGGCGTTGTATGCAGAATATCGACTAGCACTATAAGGTTAGCAGTCGTTGGCCCAATCAAGACACGAAACATATCATGCAGATACATGTCGCATGATATTGACTTGGTCAAAAACAGAACATTACTGCCCTCTGCTGCTTGAAAGATGAACGAGGGCCATGTTATTTATTTCAGCCAAAATACACCTGTGTTCATTTGTTTTTCATTCTGAACATTAGAGAAGAAAAGAAAAGAAATAAAAAGCACACAAAAAAAAGGATATACTGCATTTATATTGTTACCAATGATTGATTACGTTTTGGGCTCTCTCGTTTGGGTGAGAAATCTTTTGCTTTAGCAAGTCACCTCGGACACGTTCTTCATCAAAACAATGGGAAAAATTAAAAGGGAGACAAATTCCCTTGATACTCATACAAATCAATTACATGGTCTTGATACAGTATCAGTACAAGTGCTATGCTAACTTATAGAAATACAGTACTCCGACAATCCTGCTCTCCTATCTAACACGCCTATCTAGTTCTAAAGTCCAGGTCCTGTTCAATTTTGTCTTGGTCAGTTCGAGAGTGGACCAATGGGGGTTTGGGGGGGGGGGGCATGTGAAGGGGGAAGGGAAAACGCAAAAGGTGCTTTAAAGATAAAATAAAAATGTCCCCTGCCCATTGCATTCCATCTTGCACACACACACTCAGTAATACATTTTGAATGTCTAATTTGTCGTTAGTTTAATTGGCCCAAAAAAACACTATTAAAATTAATTCAAACTATTTCAAACCTTTTGTGTAGATTAATTTTGATTTGATAGATGAAAAGATTTAGTGTGGGTGGCAGTTTGGTTTACCCACTGGGGAAAAAAAATCCCATTCACTGGGGCTTTTGAGGTATGCAGCGTAACTTGTGCCGTAGGTAGTTTGGGATAAGAAAATATACAGCCACTAGAAGGGCGACTGAACTCCGAACTAATCAAACAAGTTGCGATTTCTGAGTGAAATGTCTTTAAAAACATCCCAGCTAACTTAAGGGACTGTTCAAGAATTACTTCAGCTGCCGGGGCATTAATGTCCCAGCCGCTCTAGTCAATGTATAAGATTGTTCTTGAGTAGTGGGGGAGGGCTGAATGAGAAACGAACTGCATGAAGAAGGGAACCAGAAGGTTATGAGTTAATACTCATTGGTGGTTGCGCCGGTAAAGTAACGAGAGCCAAGCAAGGCCAAAACCCAATAATGTGACATGAACAGTTTTGATTTCATTAACAATGTTAAATGTTGGAAGAAACAAAACAAAATGTAAAGAAACTTTGTTGATAAAGTGTGAGAAACGTAATCTTGCCAAGCGTGAAACCATGCAGGGGAGACGGCCGCTAGCATTTGCCGTTCAACATTACTCCGAACACCGAGGGGGGAGGGGGAAACAGAAAAAAACCAACAACCTTTAGGTGTACCTTGGTCAAGCCAAACTGTGGCGGCTTACAGTAAACAAACAAAAAAGAAGAATGCATCTAATGAAATTCTAGAAGCCTGAACTGAAGCTAATAACACTAAATAATAAACGTTTAACTCTTACCCTGCCTGCCCTCCACTGTTTAATCTCCACATATTCGCCACTTACGCCCCACCTTATAATCAAAGCCATAGACGTACACAAACCCCCCCCCCTCTGCTAGCTATGACGTGACGCGACCCCCCCCCCCCCCCTCCCCCTCGTGCTCCGGGTGGGCTGTCTCTCTCTCTCTCCTGCTAGTCCGACTTGTCGCCGTCCTCCTCCCGCTGTTCCCGCTCGGCGGCGTCGCGCGCCTTGTCCTCCTTGGCCAGCTGGGCCTGGGCGTGGGAGTGGTTGGCCAGGATGGAGGAGAGGGAGAGCAGGCCGGAGCTGGAGGAGACGGCGGGCAGGGTCGGCGGGGTGAGCCCCAGGGGGAGAGGGGTCATGGGCAGGGCCAGGCCCTGGAGCTGGGACAGCTGGTGCACCTGCAGCTGCTGCTACACACGGACGGAAGGGGAAGAGAGACAGCAGGTGAGCGCCCGCCTGGGATTAGAAGGAGACTGATGGGCTTTGCTACACCAACGCTGGACATTTGTTAAAGGGCCACTAAGTGATGCTTAGACAGACAAGAAAAAATTATAAAAAAAACAAAAAAAACATATACAGTACATACATACATACATATATATAAAAAATAGCAAGGGTTGTGGCACACCCCTTGCTATTTTTATGTGCATCTTAAATAGCTATTTTTATGTGTATCATATATATATATCCGCTTTTAAAAACGGACCAACCACTGCAGTTTTTACACCAGCGTCTCACGGACAGTAAGGCCTCTAAATCACACTTTACCCGTATAATGGAGTTCATCTCTGGGGGCGTGACCTGCTTGGCTCTCTCTATGGCTCCCATCACCTGCTGCTGATGCTATTAGAGAAGCACAAGGCAGAGTAAGTTGAAGAGTAACTAGAGCCCCGAGCCCCGTACGCTTGGGCTTGAGGCCAACACACCTGCTTCTTTGCATGCACTTTCACAAAGACGAGTGTTTTCCTACCTCCTGTGACAAGTAGGGAAGCACTTGGGCACAGATCCCATTCAGTCTCTTTACTATCTCAGCCTGCAAAATATAAACACATTTTCATTTAATCGACAGCCTGCATTTGAAAATAATGGCCTGCATTTCTTAAACTTTTTGAGCCACAACTACCAAAAGTAAGTTTATTGCATGCACTATCTATGAAAAACTTATATATTTTTATTAAAGTGAATACAAATATATCAGCAATCAGGAACTCCCTAAAATGTATGCAATTTCATTACAGATAAGAAAACTAGATTAAAACAAAAAATATAATAATATATAGTGATCATAAATCATCATTATTATTATAAAAAAATGGAACGCCACATATAGGAGATTAACTTAATCCCAAATCAATGTTATTGCGATTCTCTTGCAATTCTCACTAATGAATTGGTCAATGCGGTCTGTGAAGGGGCATGACCAAGCACAACATGTGGCAAGATAAGGAAGTGCTGAGCAGCGGCGAGGCCAAAGAAGAGGAGTCTCACACGTACGAGAAAAGAAAGGAAAAAATTACGGAGGAGATGCGGTTTTACCTGTTTGTGCATTTCAATGTTCAGCCCGTAGGACATCTCGTAGTACTGCAGGAAACAGGAGAACCATTACGCTTCCAGTCACAATACGAGTGATAAACAAACTGGGATATGGAGGCATCACTCACCATGATGTAGTGACGCTGCATCTCAGACTTCTCGCTGGCTAGTTTATCACACTCCAACTTCAAACTAGTTAGAAAATACACACACACACCATTATGGTCACCTTGTGTGTGTTTTATTATGTACATCTTTGGGTAGCAAACAGAATTTTACATTTTATTTTATATTTAAGAAGTTAAATTAGAGGGCAAGTTCACTACACACAAGCACTTTGTCATTTGCTTAACAATAATTCCTAACATAACCATAACTTAGTTATTTACGATAGCTTGTGTGATTTATTTAAAGTATCCGCTTTTGCTTTGTAGTTTTAAATAATTGCGGTCCACTAATCTGCTCAAAAACTGGAAATAATTTTACACTGTACAGCATTCTTGGAAATGGCACCAATTAATAGACTTTTCAGATACATCTGGAGTGTTTTTCTGTGCATATCTACAAGCCTATTTCTTTATCTTGCTCTTTTTTGTGCTGTTGTGACAGCTAAATGTCCCTGCAGGGATCGATAAAGTGTTATCTTACCAATACCCAAATACAAATTGAACTGGCTAATTCCTAAATGCGGTGGTTGCCGTCATCTATAAAGCTGTAAACGGGAGGCCAGTGGAGTTGCCATTATGTATTCTGCATTTGTGGATGTTGATCTGAATATTGGTTTGAAATCAGCTTGGTTTGTACGTTCCAAATAAAGCATTTAAAATTGTGTGAGATTTTTTCCTTCACCTGTGGTACTGTGCTTGGAGAAACTG
Source organism: Percopsis omiscomaycus (assembly GCA_027575585.1). Taxonomy (NCBI): domain Eukaryota; kingdom Metazoa; phylum Chordata; class Actinopteri; order Percopsiformes; family Percopsidae; genus Percopsis; species Percopsis omiscomaycus. The sequence continues at coordinate 1,848,564 of JAODLI010000015.1, read as the reverse complement.
GAATTCATCCTTGATGCGATCACAGGAATCAGAGGTGGTGAATTTGAGAGCCTGGCTAGACTGAGAAGACGCCTTTTAAAACAAAAAACAAATAGTAAATCCTAATTAGCTTTAATATGGATGTGTAGCTCAACAATTGTAGCCCTTTCCAGACCAAACCCCGTCCACCAACAAAGTACATGCGTGAGAAAGCAAGCTAGTGTGATGGTGAGCATACACCCGCATGCTTGTGTTGTTTAGAAACAGAAGGCTGGCCTTCCACAAGAGATTAACTCTTTGAGAGGATCAAAGTGAATGCTGCTCTAAACGTGAGAGTGAGTGGACAATATTAAAAAAAAAGAGAACAATTAAAGACAAAGTATTAAGGGAAATGCGAGACAAGCCAGAGAGAGTTAGATATCGGGCGTCAATTGTTTCAATCAGTATACTACCTTTGGTCTCATTTATTCCGAGGACGTGCAACATTTGACTGTGTAACCACGTATGCCAGGGGTATTTAGATAATGGACGCAATCTTGTTAGGGAATGGACTACACTCAAACACAGTAATCCAAGGTTAAATCTGGTCCCCTAAAGCTTTATAACTCTTAACAAGTGGCACGGGGGTTAACGTTTGCAGTGGGATTATGCGACTAGACAGATAGATCCAGTCACCCGGTTACACAGAGTTCAAAGCCCAGCATACACAGCGCAGCAGTAATGCAAAACTCAAAAGCAGAGGAAATGTACGGTACGCTACGGTACCTGAAAACCAAATCGGTATAATTTTGCATTAGAAATCAGGCCAGAAAAAACATTAAAATAGTTTTTACTTATCACACTAGTCCACTTAAATGAATGTAATATAAAGTTACTGATCGAACCATTAACAAAACAACTGAAATTGGTATAGCCTTGTACTCCGTTTGTTACCAAGCAACCCTGCATTCATTTGACGTTACCAATAAAGAATAACACGGATTAATATTAGTGAACAGCTAAACAGCACTGGCTTGTAATAGGGTGATCGCTAAAATGTATTTGAACTACATTGTTTCGCAATTAAATTCTGCGCTAGCCTAGCTTAGCCAGCTAGCTAGCTAACAAGCACGACTGTTAGCTTCGGCTAAAGTTGTGCTATCATATCAGCGGCTAGCTAGCGTCAGCAAAACCCAGCTTTCCCGTTTGACAACTTAAAAAGTAGGCAACTTACCGAATGTCTTGATGATGGAAACATCATGTCAACAGTAGATCTCACCTGGTGTCTTTTTTTTTCTGACGAAGCGAATGAACGGGTTAGCTCGCTAAGCTAAGAAGATTCCCACCTTTTTTAAATGATTGAAAATGTATTAACTCTGTACTCTGTCATCGTTTGACTAAACATCAGTTGATTTGTCGGTGCGACGAGGTCGACTTTGAACTCGCAGGAAAACCCACTGGTTCCCTGGCGTATAATAGGAATAAAGCGTGATCAAAGGGCCATTAGGTTATTTGTAATACGCTTCTCCGGGGGAATCTTCAATGTTGACATACGAGTCCCTGACATTCCTCTGCCTTGAAGAAGAGCAGCTCTTCCTACTAAATAAACCAAGACGTAAAGAACGGGTCGCCACCTGGCGGCGCCCCGAACCATCGTACGTGACGCGCCATGAAAATGTCTTCTAATCAAGTAAATTCGTACGATTTCTCAGTTTATTTGCGGGTTAGAGTTGTTTTTTAACATTTTTTAAATAATTGTAAAATAATTATGTAATCTGTTCTGATCACCAACCACAAATCCTTTGTTTTAAACTTAAATAGAAAAAAAACCCAATTTATAGTGTTAAATTTCAACTTTTGTCTAATACCCCGCCACAATGGCATTGGTTCTATGAGAGGTTGCATCTATGCAAACATATACATTTTAATGATGTGTTGTTCTACCTTAGAAAGTATTCACATTAATTAATTTTAATAGTTTCATCTCATCTTATTGTGAACCCATGAAAACACACAAAAAATACACTTTACACATGCACCATCAGCAAGTATAGGAACAAATTTATTTCAATTTAAAACAGATACCTTGTCATTATGTTTCTCTCTTAGAAGGCGGCAATGATCGTAAGTCATGTTCATGTTTGAATGAGGATCAGGCAACAGTGGTTGAAACAAACACATGAAACATTAAAAAAAATATATATGGCAAGAATAATGTAAATCAATAATCGATAATAACCAGCTGATTCAACCCTCACATCAAAAGGGCTCTGCATCAATGAAAATATCCAAGCCCTCACTTCCAACACAAAATAAACAGTACATGCAATTATAATTACAGTTTCTTAAAAAAAAAAAAAAAACAGCAGATTATCCTTTAAATCTTTAATCTTAAATACAAGATAAAGTCTTTTTTTCCTCTCTCTCTCATGTGTACTTAATCATCTATATATTTGTTTAGTCTCTGGTGTGTTTTTAAAAAGGGGGACCATCTCGGTTGAGGGTCCTTTTATGTTGACCACAGCGTTGGCACTTAAGAGAGAGCCTGGCTCTAGAGAGAGTGGGATTGGCACACTCAGTATAATACATCATTTACATTTGGTTTACATACAAAATAAAAGGGGGGGGGGGGGGGGGGTGTGTACACCCTTTTTAAAACAAAAAACTTTTGACCATTAAAAAAAATAAAATTAAGAAAAGTGGCCCTAAATACAATAGTGTTCCGGTAATGTTTTCTTATACAAAGAGTAGAGGAAGATTGAAAACAAAATGCACAAAAAGTAAGAAATCAAAAGGAGGATACCAGCTTTAAGTTCTGAATTTGCTCCAAATCAGTGTTTCGCTCCGAACACATGGTTCCACGTGTTCCATCTCAGATAGTACCAACAGGGACCATGGGAGGGGTTTACAAGCCTGTTGGCTAGCGGCCCCGTCCCGCACGGTCCGACAGACAACCTTCATCATTCAAATATTTAATCCAAAAATAAAAAATAAAAAGGCAATAGCAGGGAAAGCATTAGTGAGGTGGAAAAAAACAAAACAATCTACTCTTTACTTTTAGTGCTCAAAAAGGACGAGCTGAGAAGGACGGCGGCGAAGAATTAAAAAGGGATCAAGTTTCATGTTGATCGCCTAACCTCTTCAGCTCGGTCCTGGCAGAGTGTCAAAAATACATTGTGCAACAAAGGGCTGCAACAGTCAGCCCTTAACCGTGTACCGTGGATCTGTAGTGCGACTGGGAATAGCATTCATGTTTCTGAGGGGATGTGCCGCCATTAGAATAAGGCCGTGCGCAACCAGGTAAATCTTCACACTACTGTAAAACAATGAAATGCTTGGATCCGTCCGTGGACGTCTTCCATTCCACTTTAATACTGGCATACTAAAACATGCGGACTCTCTCCAAGACAGGCGTCTCTTAACGGTTGGCGGTCTGCGTACGCAGCACTAATGTTTAGTTCAGCAGACAAAATGGCAGTTTAGTGTCGTTGCCCCCTAAGCTAGGCCAACACACGCAATACTTTGTGGTGTCTTTGTAGTGATAATAGTGTTTAGTCAACACAATACCATAGAATAAACAGAATTAGGAGAACAAAGAATAATACATATACCATATCCTGGAGCCATATACTGGGTTCACTTGATTCACTGTTGAGCCAATTCAAGAAAAAAGCGAAACGGCCTAGAATTGGCCATCTGTGTACACACCTTACTATGTTTGCCTATGATTCTTACAGCACAATGGTAATTCCATTTATGAATAAGCATTAGTGTATGACTGGGTTCACCGTGGTCCTATACTCCACTTGCCACCGTCTGCCTCATGCACTGTGATAGCCCTTAATGAGAATGAAGGATAAGTCGCATCATAGAAAATGTTAAAGACCCCCCCACCCACCCCCCCAAAAAAACAAATATATATCTACACATCACTGGCACTATCAAAGCAAGCTTAAAAAAAACTTGAAATTAACAATGCGCAAAAAAATAAAAATAAAATATTTTTTTTTAAAACGACGACAGAAAGTTGTGTTAAATTACAAATAGCAAGCATGAACCATGTAGGTCTTCAAACCACTGATAACATAAAAAATGTCCACCTACTTTCATACTGTACATTTTCTAGGTATGCATTATCGCGCTGTCTATAAACAGAGAGGAAAATACACATTTTGTTTTTAAAAATCAAACAATGGCGAGGGCTGCTAAAGAAACTATACAGCATTATCATGTATGGAGACAGGTTAGCAAGTACAGCCGGTAGGAGGTCTTAATAGAAGTAGAAATAGAGCAGATAAAGACGCTTTGCAGACGCTTTGTTTTTACAGCAGTTCAGACTCAAGTAGACTCCTCCACGAGAAAGGAGCGTGTCAAACGTGACAGGATCAAAAGCAGTCAAATTATCAACACCTTCAAACCTGGTCCATAAATTAGATAAATAAAATAAAAAGAAAATTATTATTATTATTATATATATTTTTTTCCTTTTTCTTTTTCCATGTTTTTAAAATCATAGTCACCATGTTGTGAATAATCCTAACCAGCCCTAATTAGTGTTACTGTGTGGCTGGAAGTGTTGCAGTGGTGTGGAGTCTGGAGGGTCTAAAGAGGTTCTTGCTGGTCAAAACCTCTTTACTTGGACTTTTGCTCCTAATCTAGCGTCTCCCCCACAGCTCTGCGTATAGTCCTCGACAAATCAAGTGAACAAAATCCATAATCACAGTATCAATACTACCGTAAATTCATAGCTAAGTAAAAGAAGAAAAATAAAAAATAAAAATCAATAACAGTAAGGTTTTGAAAGAAGTGGAATTATTTTTTTGCTAAAGATGCTGTACCTCAGAGCCTTTTGTACAGGAGCGTTTCTGTGTATATGTATTTACAAACAAATATACACAAACAAGAACGTTTGCAGACTTCAGAGTCTAAGAGAGACGGCCCACACCCCCCCCTTGCCACTCGACAGCAAACAAATCAATTATTTTTTTTAATAAACAAAGTGACTATATAGTAAAAAAAATAAAAAATAAATAAAACAGAAAGCGAGTCCTGCGTTGATATAATGGACGCCGCGCCTCTGGCCGGGTGCGATCTGATTGGATGTCCGAGTGACGTCACCTGCCCGGAGCCGATTGGTCAGTTAAAAGCACGCGGCCTGAGCTCTGACTGGCCGGGTAGATGTCATGGCGACATCATACGACATCGGGACATGATGTCATGACGCACTTGGCACCTGCCGGCACCAATCAGGTTCCCAAAGACTGCTAATGAAGCGTTAGGGTCCATATAGACTCCTGGTATAGTGTGTGTGCGTGTGTGGGTCGCTATCGGCAGAACCAGGTGCTGTGAAGGTCACACGGAGGTCGCAGATTGTCACTGTGAAATCTAGTAGTAAACATCTGCAGGAGAGATGTGATTAACTTGAACGTTAAGGAGAGAAAAATAAAAACTCCCAACAACAACAACAACACGGAAATCTGCTAAGGATAATTAGGTAAAGTACATTTCTGGTTATTTGTTTTTAGACGTTTTTGTTTTGCACATTTTCAGTTTTTTGCGTTTTCCTTCCACACCGTTACTTATCGAACTTCAAAGTCGCCATTTTTTGTTAAACAGAATAGACGTGGCAACAAATTACTATCATTAAAAATGCTTAAAAAAATCTCGGCAATGAACAATTACGTTTTTCCCTCCCCCTCGTGCTTTTACATCCTAGTGTGTTTACTTTAATATATAGATCTATATTTACGTTTTTTTTTTTTTTTTTGCAAATGCAAATGCGACGCTCACACTGGAGGGTACATTCATAGATGCAAGGTGGAGACAGAGCCAATCTCCTGAGCCTTCACTTCCTGCGTGTGCGACATTACACCCTGTCCATTTCCTGCCAGTCCAACACCGCCGTGGGTCTTCAATGATGCGTCTCTTGGCGGTGTTACGCAACGAACGGCTGGTCCTTGGCTGCTCCATCAGAGGGGGTGGATCTGATCCCAGTAAATTCACCAAAACACTGTTCTTCACAAGTCCTTGTGTCCCCCCCCCCACACCCCCACACACAAACACACAGGCGCCCCCTCTAGAGTCATTGTACGGGCCTTAGGACAAGGCCCGCATGCCAGATTAGTGAGCCACAAGCAGCCATGCCGCCGGGGGCCAAGTTCCACATGGAGTAGAGTTGGGGTTGGGGGGGGGGGGGGATCCTGACGGGACAAGCTGCCTCGAGAAGGTGGGAGAGGGCAAGCTTTGAGCTTTGGCGGACAACAGGTTAGTAAATAGAGGCGGGGGTGAGCAAGAGCTGGGTCTGTGGTTCCACTGTACTAACCAGTCCTAAAAGCTAAATCAAGCTAACAAAAGGGTCCGAATCGCGAGTGCGTGCGTGTGTTCATGAGTGTGTATGGTGTGAGCGCGCCCTTCGTACCGGGGGGGCTGTGTGCGTGCGTGCGTGTGTGCGTGTGCGTTTTGTGCGATGAGAAGGAGAGGTGTGTGTGTGTGTGTGTGTGTGTGGGGCGCGGGAGCCCCCTCACACCAGGTTGTACTCCTTGAGGTTGAGCTGCAGGATGGTGTCCTTGACGGCGGCGAACACGAAGCGGATGTTCTCCGTGTCCGTGGCACACGTGAAGTGGGAGTAGATGATCTTGTCGCTGTCCGGGTTCAAGTCCACGAACATCTTCAGGATGAACTCCCGCGCCGCCTGGGCGTCCCGCTGCGGACCTGGGTCAGGCGAGACGGGTCGGAGACACAGAGTCAGGCTCAGCTGCACTGGCGGGGTATTTTTATTTATTTAAAAAAATATATACAATTATCTATCCATTTTTAAACTTTTTTTTTTTTTTTGGGGATCCGGTCCACGAGGGATGGATTACTTTTGACTGAACGTCAGTGAGGGGACGTTATAGGTGAGGAAGCTAGTTCAGTCTCTTAGATCAAATGGAAATACAGTTGAGTGTTTCAAATTGTTTTGGTTAATTTGGACGCATCTTACTCACTAGATACTGGGGGTCATTTCAATTTGGCAATTGCACATTACGCAAAAGCTAATTGCACCAGGGGACAACTGGGATAGCAGGCTAGTGCCACGCGAAAACACACAATCTCACCGTCGAACTCCGGGAAGTAGTCGACCAGGTGCGAGTAGGAAATCTTCTCCTCCAGCAGGTCCTTCTTGTTGAGGAACAGGATGACAGAGGAGTTCTGGAACCACGGGTAGGTGATGATGGTCCTGAACAAGGCCTTGCTCTCCTCCATGCGGTTCTGGCGGAGCCGAGAGGAAGCACATTGTAAGAGTCAGCGGGGAAATGGTCTGTGGTGGAAGCCCCCCCCCAAACATCTTTTGTAAGGCTGTGCTAAAAAAATAAATAAAATTGATACAGCGATATATCGTGACATGTATTTTCGCAATATACTACATTGATTTCCAGCTCAAAAATTGATTCTTAAAGATTCTCGTTTTAAACGGTGTGTGAACTACAACTACTAGATGTCGCAGTGCGGCTAGTTGCCTAGAATTGACGGCCCCCATTTCTGGTAGAGTGAAATATGGATGCAACATGACGGATGCAGCTGACAAAATTACAGCAGCTCTAAAAATATAAAGTCGATGTGGTATTTCAGCTGTCTTTTGACATTTTCAGTGAAATATTGCAATATATCGCAATATGTATTGTATCGCAATGTATCGTGATATGTATCGTATCGTGAGGTCCTTGTCAATACCCAGCCCTAGTCTTTTGTTGATGTTTAAATATGAATCTCAAAAGTAGCTCAGTTTATACACAGGGCAGCTGCATGAACACGCATGGCTGGGAGTCCACATAGCAATTATTAGCAATTATGGAAGAACTGGCGGCAATCAAAGTTCCCAGCAAGCGATTAGACCACCAACATCAGTCACACATTGTCGTTGATTTTAAATATCACACTTGTCGTCATCATCGGCTGAACTACTCAACTGGACGCCGATGGCCCGGATGTTTTGCAACCGCCAAACGTCTCCAAACTTATCGCGACTGCGTAGCAGGGTGTGTGGAGCCTGCGGTGCCACTGAGCTAACTTGTCCCTTCCCGACGGGGGGCTCTGCTTTAGGTTGGCAGCATGAAAACGTCAGAAATACATTTGGTGTGCGTGCGCTCACCTCGTTGTCCGACTCCACCAGGACCTGGTCGTACTCGCTGAGCGCCACCAGGAACATGATGGAGGTGACGTTCTCAAAGCAGTGGATCCACTTCCTCCTCTCTGACCTCTGACCCCCGACATCCACCATCCTGTCGGGAGGCGGCAGCGGGGATGAAGACGGCGAGGGGAGGAAGAAAAGTCAGCAGCAATACACACTGTGGTATTTGCAGGAGGCCGTACAGTATATTACACAGACCTCCTGGTCCAAACAGGGTCACACTTCTGGGTGGGTTTGAATCCATCTGGCAAGGTCTATACGACACACAGCCTTCAGGTTATGAATCCTCTTTAAAATTGATACACAACACATTGGAACGGAACTCAAACATGGGGGGGGCAGGATAGTCTAGTGGTCTAGGTGTTGGGACTCCCAGCCAGAAGGTCGTGGGTTCGAGCCCCAGAGTTGGCCTACCTGTAAGCATCCTTGAGCAAGATGCCTAACCCCTAGCTGCTCCATGTAATTGTAAGTCGCTTTGGATAAAAGCCTCTGCTAAATTGTAAATATACCTTTTATTCAGGTAGTGGAGTCTTTTCCTCTCGCTAGCTTAAGTGTTCTATATGAATTTTAGGCACATGACCCAAATGTAAAAATATAGTCCCTCATCCTGAGACCCAGGCTCACAGAAGCATATTTTTACTGTCATGTAGGGACACAGAAGTAGGGCTAGGATTCAGTTTGGCTTCCGACCAACTGTTAGAGAAAACAATTCATTACCAGGCACCTTATGGTTTGGAAGGGCCGGGGGTAAAAATAGACCTTATAAAGCGTCTGATGGATTCAAAGGGCCATAAATGATTGAATTTCTAAGTGGACTGAGATCACAGGTGATACATATATGTGGCTTTTGGAAAGGTGAACTAGTGACAGCATCAAGCTCCCCCTTGTTACTCCTACAGGATCAATCATAGGCAGGTATGACTCATTAAGATTTTATAAATTTTATTCCCATGGTTCCTAGGACAGTGAATCTAATATTAGCAATAATCAGCAAACGAATGCCACAGAAGAGACACTTCTTATGCTTTTAGATCTGGTCTATTTTCAAACCAAATAAGCTGGCATAGCAGGCGTGAGAGGAAAGCTAGTAAAAACCTGCAACCACTGACTGGCTGGGTTGCTTCATTAAGTGCGACAACAGATCACCAAACTACTACAGCCTCTCCATAGTTGTGAAGCTTAAGTAGAGGAGAGGAACGAAGAAGAACAAAGAGAGAAAATAAAGGTGGAGTGGAGAATAAGATTTGCAGAAAACCTGGTTACAGTGAGCGATAACCGTCTTCAGCTTTCCTGGGAGAGTTTGACAAGGTCATGCCTTGCTCGTCTGGGAGTTGTAGTCCCAGGCTCATTAAGGCTTCATCTGTGACGAACCAGTGAGTCAAATACTTGGACAGCGACAACTTTTGCGACTGAGCTGGTGCTTTAGGCGCAGCTACAATCTCTGATCCCTCCCCCCAGCACGCGCGCGCGCACACACACACGTTCAATTGGTGACGCATGTGAGGGGGGCCTCATTCAATCTTGACAGATCTGAGCCAATGTGCCAAGCGAGAGTGCCCCCTGGTGGTGGCCCAGTCCACTGCAGTCTGCAGGGACCTGGGGGTGGGGGGGAGAGAAATCGGGGCCCTGCTGGACCTGCGGCCCAAAAATAACACTCTTCCACCGTGGAGAGGACGACCTCGTTTCCACTGCCAGCCGGAGAGGAGAGGAGGAGAGGAAAGGAGGAGAGGAGAGGAGGAGGCAGGGAGAGAAGAGGAGCGATTGGTGACCCATTTACAGAGAGCGGCCCTCCAAATGTAGGACTTTGGGCTCACAAGAGGGTTGTGTGTGTGTGTGTGTGTGTGTGTGAGAGGATGCTGTGGTTCGGCCGGTGTCACCCAAAGTTTAACTGCGATAGCATATTGGGCGGTGTCTTGTTGTGTAGGACCTCTGCCTCAAGCAGAGCTATGGGACATGAACCCAACAGTAGGATGGGGAGACACAATGTTGTAGAAAACAAAAACAAAACAACATAACTGACAAACTGACAAACATGCTTGGGGAGGGGGGTTGGAGGACAGAGAGAACGAGGGGTTAACATGGGTTTGAAAGCCGCCACACATTGGCAACAGAGATGTTTGGACCTCTACCTGAAAATGATGCTCTGCAAGTCGAAGGGGTACTCTATTATTCCTGTGGTGGGAATGCGCACTCGGAGTACGTCCTGCTGGGTGGGAAGATAGTTGTTGTCTGAGATACGATCCAGATCGGAAAGATAGCTGCAGGCAGGGCCGGTTGAGAGGAGGAGAGAGGGGAGAGAGGGAGAGAGGGAAAGAAAAAAAAAGACAGGAACCACAGTTATTTAAAAGCGGGACAGCCAGTAAGCTAAGAGCCCCACAACTGTTCCAGAAGGGTGCGATTAAGTCCTGTGGAACGTTAACAGAGAACACAAAAGATAAAAAAAAGGCCCAACATCCCCGCTCCAACAACACTCCCAACCGCTCTCCAAACGAGTTCACTTGAGCCTGAACGACGACTGCCATCATTTGACCATGTTCCACTGAGAGTTCTGGGGTGTTGTGTGCGGTGGAGACGTGGCGTCGGTCGCACGGTGGAAGCAAGCGAGCGGACGAGGGCCGAGCTAAAGGTTTGGACAGAGATTAAGTCAAGTTATTTTATCGAGGGTCTTCCATTTGAATTCCAAATGGTCCGTTTAGCGTGGATACAATTGTTCTTCCTGGGGAACCTCTGAAACCGTGGTCCAAACCTCTCAGCGCCTGATGTCTTGGCAGACCCCACCACACCCCCCCCAAGCCTCCGTGCCAGGCCCAACACCCCGGCACAAGCCTAACCACACACCACTGGTCTCTTCAGCAGGACGAACCCACCCGCCAGCACCCACACCCACACCCACTGGTCAAGCTCATCTGTGGTTTGTTGCAGCCTGTAGCCACGCTGGAGGGAGGGGTACCTGAAGAGGACATTCTCCAGGTCTGAGGGAACGGCGTACCCCTCCGCCACCATGCGGCCTGCACTGCTAAGGTAACTGGACACATGCGTGAACGGGATACAGGACGGGCATCTCTGGAATTATGCATTGCATTTTCCCCTCATCTTTTTGTTTTATTATCTCTCTCTCGCACGTAAACTACACACCCATACATAGTCATGCATGCACGCACCTGTCAAAAGATGCAAGCAGCAGAATTAAATTGTAATACCCTAAGGCCACAACCAGGGGGCAGTGTGGCGTGAGTGCAACTAAATGCATTTTCAAACGGTATTATTAAAACGCAAACTCATCTATTCAGATATCCCCCAAATATGAACGCTGCAAGAAACCCACAGTATCTTCCATTAGAAATTGATCGTTCCCGCGCTGTGACGACGCGTGGCGTTTACAACTGCTATGCTTAGCATGTCGTGACCCCCAGCGCGTAGAAAGACTCGGTCTGAACATGAATCGAGCATGTTCAGCAACTAAGTGCGTGCTAAAATAGCTCTCCGTGAGGAGCACAGTTATCCAGCTTTCACAGCTGACATCTCGCAGACAGCCCAAGCCTGAGAACCGACCGACTACTCATCAGTCGGGCGCCGTTGCTGGCCGAGGTTGGCCAATGCCCAAGGATGTGTGCGGAGGAATTGGCATCCGCTCGCAGCGGATCCGTCATCCTTAGATAATGTACCCTGTACCAAGCAGACTCTACAGATCCGCCCACTGCCCAAACACACCCTAGTCACCGTGGAAACACATTTCCCCTTGAGGACACTTGGGTAACCTTGACACACATTTGCGCCACCGTCGCGCGCGCACCCATGCGTCATTAATCATTACCGTTTCAACACACCCGCGGATTAGATATTAATACGTGTACTAATACAATATTACGGCTTTAATCCGACCTAAGCACACACACACACACACACACACACACACACACGCGTGCTCTTAACACCTCAAACACATACTATTTGGTGGAGTCAGAGAGCTGGTACTCTCTGCGGCGGTCGTAGGCCTCCTGGATGCCCGGGTCGGCCCACAGGGTCTTGATGGCTGTGATGTAGGGCTGGTCGAAGCCGTTGATCTTCTCAATGTCCACCTCCTTCACCAGCATGGCGTTAGACTGAGGGGAGGGAGGGAGGAGGGGAGAAAGAGAGAGAGACACACAGAGACAGACACAGAGAGAGAGAGAGACAGACACAGAGAGAGAGACAGAGAGAGAGAGACACACAGAGAGAGAGACAGACACACAGAGACAGAGAGAGAGAAACAGAGAGACAGAGACAGAGAGACAGACACAGAGACAGATAGACAGACAGAGAGAGAGAGAGAGAGACACAGTGAGAGAGAGAGAGAGACACAGAGAGAGAGAGACACAGAGAGAGAGAGACACAGAGAGAGAGAGACACAGAGAGAGAGAGACAGACAGAGAGAGAGACACAGACAGACAGAGAGAGACACAGAGAGAGAGAGAGAGACACAGAGAGAGAGAGAGAGAGACAGGGGTGAGGAGGAAGAAAGATGTGCAGAGAGAAGGAGCAGCAGAGCAAGAGAAAGGCTTTCAGAAAGTTGCATAAAGATCTGGTGATCAGATGGGACATCCACCGCATCATTTTTATAATCTGGTGTCTAGGTGCGACATTTACAGGAAACACACGGCGCACTGCTCGCGATGCCTCTAGCATACACCAACTACAACAGCGGGCCGCTCCTCACCCGATTCTGTTCGTATTTGAAGGGGATCTTCAGGGTCTCTGTGGCGCGGATCATGGACTGCATGGAGGTGAAGATATTTTGGTAGACCAGGCGGATGAAGCCCCGCTTGTCTTCATCTGTGTAGCCCGCGCCATGGATGATCCTCATCTGCTTGATGAACGTGCTCTTCCCGCTCTCTCCCGTTCCTGCCAAAGGACGAAGCAGAGATCAGACGCAGACCACACAGTGGCTACACAAACAAGGGGTGTAAAGGGGAGCCATATACCGTTACCGCCCCGATGTCACGAGCTCAAGCCTGGGCAGGCTTCAAGTTAATGAGGCTTCTAAAGCACCGCTTTATGGTGTGGGCCAATCAGCGTCCTAGAGGGAACTACGGGCGTGGTTGGTTAAAAAAACAAAACAAAAAAAGACAATGGCGGCTCCTAAAGAGCAGGGATGCGCTGAAAAAGAAAATTCTTGGCCGAATATAATAAGAAACTTGGACGAGGGCCAATACCAAATGTGGTTTTTCGCATTTTGCCATTTTTTTCAACATTTTACAAATTCAATCGTTAGAATGTGCTTTTTATTACATCTGCTATACATATTACAGCATCTGCTATACATTTAGCAGATGCTTTTATCCAAAGCGACTTACAATTACATGCTGCTATTACATGGATGCTTATAGCTAGGCCAACTCTGGGGCTTGAACCCACGACCTTCTGACTGGGAGTCCAACACTCAGACCATCCTGCCCCCTTTTAACTATTTTGTCTTGCTTTTCAAAGAAAATCAATTACAAAACTATAATTTAAAAATATTCAACACTATAAATTTTTTCAACATTCCAGCAGACATACCAACACAATGTAACTTAAAATAAATAACTAAATAAATTAGTAATAATATTTGTAATATTTCTTTGAGCCCCCCTTCTTAAATAGCCTATATTAGGCCTATAACTGACTGCTGAAAGAATGTAATGCATTCTGTACGCCTACAACACAAAAGTGCATTAAGAGTACATTGAAAAGAGTGCAAAAAAGTGGATGGACCCACAACAAATGAATAATCGCCTACTGCTTTAGGAAAAGTGGGAGGTTCTTCTTTATGAAAAGTAGCTTCTCTAGTTTCTCACATGAAAGTCGGTTCCTCTTCTCATCAATGACATGAGATGTAACGCAAAACAGTCTCGCTGCCGACATGTTTGCTGCATTTATAAAGCGGGCATGCCCCTCACTCTACGCTGGTTGCTATTTGATCGCGTCATCAAAAACGCCATTTCGAACACCCAAAAGTGATTTTTCTGTGCAGATTTTCAGACAAATAATTTTGGTTGCCCAACATTCAATGCATCCCTACCAACGTAGGTACTGCTATAGCGTCAGTTATATCTGAACAGCCTGTGATAATAATAATAATAATAATAATAATAATAAGTGATAGACAGATTGTTCATCCAATCACCTGCCAAGTATTGTTTTGAAAGTGCCAGCCTTTTCAAAACAGTTTCCACGGAAGCCTTCCCAGATGGTTCTGTGGAACAAACCATCTGGCAGAGTCAGGTTAATATACTGCAGCCTGAGAAAACCCTTTCCATTTTTTATATTTTTTATATTATATATGTACTTAATACTAGACGCCATTGCGGGGTTATCTGCCTTTAAGCAGGTGCAGGGCAGCTAGCATCTACATCGCGCAGTGGCTAAACATGGCTGTGTGCAGCCCGGCGCGTATGAAGACGCTCACTTTGGTCAGTTGGTAAAACATTCTGCGTGGTCAGCCTGGATCTCTTCTGGGCCGAGGCCCAGGCCGGATGCGTTGGGGGCAAGGAGACGGGCAGAAGCCACACAGCATGGCACAACGGACAAGGTTCACAAGGTTCAAAACTGACAATAGCCACTGCTGGGATCTCCACTACCGAGAGCAGCGCTTCTCAAATGTTCTTGTCTTCTGTATCCCCTTTCAGGTAGTAGTACCCTGCCAGGCTAGAATATGTTGTATACTAAAATTCTAAATAGAAAAATACATAAATACATTTAGGGACTGAGACAGTATCTTTTATAAGCTCCAGGAGCACACAGATCTATTTGTAAACTATTTAAAAATAGGAATTATTTGAAAAATGTACTAGTAGTGTCAAATAGTATTCCTTTGTGAATTCAATGTTCTCTCACATAACCCCTGTAGTACCATCAAGTACCCCTAGGTGTATCTGTACCCTCATTTGAGAAACGCTGACTTCGAGAATACTGATTCTATGAAACGGAGTAGAAAGAACCAAAAGAAAGAACAGAACGTGGCCATGAATAAAAGAGGAAGTCTGCCATTCTCAAAAGGGCAGACTAGCATTCCTCACTGTCCGAAGCACAGAACGTTTCACTGGAACAAAATGGCTTCTGGCTCACTAAGCTTCATCAATCATTACCTGAAGCACCATTATAACCCAGGCAGAATTCTTAGTGAAATTTGACATTGCCATGCTGCCCAGCGGTATGAGGTCTGCAGGCCTACACTACACTGGGGCTTACGCTGCTACGCTAGCTTTGAATAGATTGTTGAAGTAAGCGTTTACTACTCGTTTTCATGTCAGAAACCAGCATCACCCAAGTGTAACAAAGTAAAAGATAGGATCAATATTGTGATCCAGGGCACCCGTTCATATCGGTTTCCGCTGCCGTTACAAAAAACAAAAAAAAATCCTTTAGGGAAATTGTAAAAATCGATTTTGCTACGCTGCGTATGCGCCTCTAGTTTGAGGTTTCTCTGTCCAGAATCAGATCGCAGAACCTCTCCGAGGGTTTATGAGCAACACAAACCCCAGGAAAAGAGGGGGAGGGAGGGGTGATTTGGATGGGGAGAATCGCAGCCAGCTTGTTCCATCACTCCGCCTGCGTGCACCTGAAAAGGCGACAGTACCACGACGCCCCTGTGCTTTTGACTGTGAGACCGCCGCGGCGTTTGCGACTGCTGTGGCGTTTGTGCGACTGAGCACGTGGGCGGCGGTTGAAGGCAGACTGAATGTTATAGGTCCGAGTAGTGCAGGGAACCGTTTGCCCGATTCACTCTAGAAAAACATCTGTGACGTAAACGGGACAAAGGGCTTATCGATAGCTACCTATTTCAAATCCTCTGGTAATTAGGAGGTCTACACCAGCTGCCAAATAAAGCCTCTAAGTGGAAAAGGTGGCAAGCGGGTCAAACTGTAATCTTCATCAATCTCCAGGTCACACAACTAAAATGGTGCCGCTGGCATTTCTATTCTCCATTCCCCGAGTCAGAACGGATCCAGGAGAGATCTATAATAATAATAATAATAATAATATCTGAAAACTGAAGAGCGGAACACAGCGAACACACACACACAGAGTTACCACCACCTACATTCAAGGTTTTTGAAGAGCAGCCATATTTCCGTTACCATAGCAACCCCTCCTCTGCCTCACTCATTTTTCACTTCTGCGTTTTTTTTTTTCCTCTCTTCCTCTTTCCCTCATCCTGGTCGCCCCTCCTCTCATCTCTCTTAGCGGATAGTAAATATAACTGCGAGTGTGAGGGGCCCACCACCACCACCACCACCACCCTGTATCCTCAGGCTGTGCTCTTCATCTCTGCTGTAACGTGGAGAAGGAGGTCCGGGCAAAGCTGGTGTGAGGTCAGCTCCCCCAGGTGACTCAGTCAGCAGGTAGGGCGAGGGAAACTGCTTCCACATCAGCAGAGGAACACCTCCGTGCGGTAGGGGCCCTTACGATGACAGTGGGTCCTACAGCACAGTGGCTCCTACAGCACAGTGGGTCCTACAGCACAGTTGGTCCTACAGCACAGTTGGTCCTACAGCACAGTGGGTCCTACAGCACAGTGGGTCCTACAGCACAGTGGGTCCTACAGCACAGTGACAGTTGGTCCTACAGCACAGTGACAGTTGGTCCTACAGCACAGTGGCAGTGGGTCCTACAGCACAGTGGCAGTGGGTCCTACAGCACAGTGACAGTTGGTCCTACAGCACAGTGGCAGTGGGTCCTACAGCACAGTGGGTCCTACAGCACAGTGGGTCCTACAGCACAGTGGCAGTTGGTCCTACAGCACAGTGACAGTGGGTCCTACAGCACAGTGGGTCCTACAGCACAGTGGCAGTGGGTCCTACAGCACAGTGGGTCCTACAGCACAGTGGGTCCTACAGCACAGTGGGTCCTACAGCACAGTGACAGTGGGTCCTACAGCACAGTGGGTCCTACAGCACAGTGGGTCCTACAGCACAGTGGCAGTGGTTCCTACAGCACAGTGGGTCCTACAGCACAGTGGCAGTGGGTCCTACAGCACAGTGGGTCCTACAGCACAGTGACAGTGGGTCCTACAGCACAGTGACTGGGTCCTACAGCACAGTGGGTCCTACAGCACAGTGGGTCCATAATAAATAATAAACACAAGGAACGGATGGCAACGGCGGAGCCCGTGGAATGCCGACCCTGAATGATGCCCACTAAGTATCGCACCTATTGTATTATTAATAAATTACGGTTAATAATTTTGTTATTGTATAATAAGTGCCGTCATATGTAAGAGAAGTGTGTGTGTGTGTGTGTACGCCAGCGTTCCCGAGCCACGCCGGGTGGAGCGCCTCGGCAATGGTGAGGGCACTGTGGCTAAACCACTGATTTATTTCTCGTGACCGCCCGTCACAAGATCTCTCTCTCTCTCTCTCTCTCTCTCTCTCTGTGTCGCTCCGCTCTCACAACAGACAACACGTTACCAGTATGTCTCTTTTGCCCCCCCCCCAAAAAAACCCATCCCTTAGGCTAAGAAATATGCCACCCCATTCTCATCTGACTTCCTGTCAAGAAATTTGGATATTCATAACTAGAATCCATCCATTCTTTTTTGTCTGTGACCTAGAAAAAGGAGGTCACCTTTTAATAGCGCGCGCGCACGCACACACACACACGCACACACACCCCCAATCGGCTTGATAACTCCTTTCCGACTGCCGACGACAGGGAGAGAGAAGGAGGGAGGGAGAATACGCTCCATTCCAAGGAACAATTTGGTTCAGAGTCATTGGAGGTCAAGGGCAGCACAACATGCGGACACTGAGAACAACAACATGCGAGCGCAACTTAGGCGGAGGCCCGGCCACAGACGAGCGCTGCTGAGTTGAGAAATGTACGGTAAAAGCTATACGTTGTATGAAAGACTGTGCTTTCACAACGCACTTGTGCAATGCGACCGACGTAAGCCCAGATTGACTAGACACTGCTATCTTAGCACGGAAACTTTTGTGCGTGTTCAGGCCGTCGCTTTATGTCGACATACAGTATGTATTCAAATTCGAAAATTATTCTGGTCTAACAAAGATGCAGGCAGGGCGACAAAGCGAAAGTGGCACCTCCGCTAGCTAGCTTGCCTCACTAATGTCTGAGAGCTTTTGATGAGCAAGGGAAATCCTGAGGTAGGCATTTGCATTGTGGTGAAGCTGCATGCAAACCCGAGCGGTGCATTATCTTAAACTGTGTGGTAAACCTTACTCAACCGACGCGCAGCAATGCAATCTCAGCCTCAGACAGAGAGCCGGAAATGAAGGAAAAGTGCAGGGTGGGGGTGGGGGGGGGGGGGGGGGG
>JAODLI010000015.1:1802225-1816628 GCA_027575585.1 Percopsis omiscomaycus | reverse complement strand
CAGTTATTACCCCCCCCCCCCCCCCTCTCTCTCTCTCCCTCCCTCGTTCTGTTTCTATCTTACACGCGCACACGAACACACACAATACTTTGGCACCGCAGCTCGCGTTGCCAATGGTAATGTGATGTCTTCAATGTCAAACGGGCTCTCTACTGTCTGCCATCTTAGTGTCTCCACGCCGGCTTACTGTAAAGGCAAAACGACAACCTAACCGACACGTATCAGCTTACTGTAATAACACCTAGGCGACAGGCCGTCCTAATCCGCCATTTTGTTTCACAAAAACTGTAAACAAGCATTAGAATGTTACAGTGGAAGGCGGGGCAAAGCTGTTTACCGCTCGCATAATTCAGCGCGTTTTTTTATACAGGGATAATGTGGGAGGCGTTGTTTGTCAAGCGAGCCGACACAAAAGAACGCATTCTTGGTTGCAAATATTGTACTGTATGAAGCGCTCCCGTGTACACACACACTGACACATAAATACTGTTTTCCTTCTTCTGCCTGTCTTCTTCCTCGTTCAGACGCAGCTCGGCTCTCTCAGTGCCCGATGCCTCTATCTTATTCTGTCAATCTCTCTCACTCTCCCTCTGTCACACACACACACACACATTAACAAGTTCCCCCACCGCCTTAAGCCTAAACCCAAGCACCCGTTCCGTGATCTTGACTCTCCTCACCCCTCCCTCAAATCTCTCTCTCTTTTCTTCATTCCATCTTTGCCAGCTTCCTCCTGTATCATGGCATCAACTCTCCACCTGTCCCTCTCTCCCTCTCTCCCTCTCTCCCTCTCGTGCCAGCTCTCCATGGGTACGCATGTTCCCGACTGATGGTTTACCATGGAGAGCTGGGGATTGCCTGTCTGTCTGTCTGTCTGTCTGTCTGTTTGTCTGTGTGTGTGTGTGTGTGTCTGTGTGTGTCTGTGGTGCGTGTGTGTGTGTGTGTGTGTGTGTAAGAGCAGATTGCTGCAATGCAGAGCAACCCAACAACATGAAGGCACTGCAGTGGGCCACTGTGTGTTTGTGTCTTTCTATACATGTG
Organism: Percopsis omiscomaycus; assembly: GCA_027575585.1. Lineage (NCBI taxonomy): Eukaryota > Metazoa > Chordata > Actinopteri > Percopsiformes > Percopsidae > Percopsis > Percopsis omiscomaycus. The sequence continues at coordinate 1,815,587 of JAODLI010000015.1, read as the reverse complement.
TATGTGCAGCGCAGGTACATATTGATACAGATGTGTGTGTGTGTGTGTGTGTGTGTGTATTTGTGTTTGTATGGTCAGTGCATTGGGGCTTCTGCCTTGCTGGCAAAACAGATGTACTGTGTGTGTGTGTGTGTGTGTGTGTGTGTGTGGAGATTTGAGGACCATGCAAACATTCCTATTTGTCATGGGCCCAAACACCAAAGCTTCAGAAGCTATACAGCATGACTTTATAGTCCAATCTCTTTTCCCTGACATCAAACTGGGCCCAAATGTGCATTTTGAAAACCCCGTGTTTATGTAGAAAGGGTCTGATGTTGTGTTTCTACACACACACACACACACACACACACACACACACACACACTCCCCGACTCGTACAGACACATACGCAAACCCTCATCGGCTAAAATGCACAAACACAACATGAGTCTCACATGCATGAATACTTGCGCGCAACGCATAATTAACACGCACACACGCACACACATCGGGTCATCTATGGCTTGAACATATTATCCAAAATGACACTCTTTTAATCAGGCTAATTGGCTAGACTCACACCAGGCGTCTGCCATCTCTACTTAACCACAGCTGGAGCACTTTAAAAAGAACAAATGGTGCAACAGCGGAGAGCCAGGGAGCCGGTCTCTAAGTCCCCGAGGCCCGCGAGCGTCTGAAGTCTAAAGACTCTTTCATCCTCAACGCAGAGAAATTAAGGATTTTTTCTATTTTCTTTTACCCACTCCATGACAGGACATTTCTGACGGGACCCAAACTCATGAACCACAGCAGAGCTGTCAGATGGTTAGCTGCACAGGCGCACACGCATGCCAGACATACAAAGCACACACACACTTTCACGCCGCAGCCATAGGCTAAAGACACACACATCAAGTTAGCTGCTAGCGCCATGAAATGTAGCCAGACGAAGTTTGAGCGGCCGCGAAAGGTACAAAGCAAAAAAAAGGGCAGGAATGACAAAGAAAGACAAGGGGAGAGTGAGAGAAAGCCAAACAGAGGAAGAGAAAGACTTCCAAAAGGGAGTGTGAGGCTATAATTAATCGGTTGTGTTCTGCTTTAACTGGCATTTAGTTTAAACTGGAGCTCTTTGTGTGAAGACACAATGGGGCTGATGTGGCATGAGTGAACTACACAGCTTAGAGGATTAACGCTGGACTCGGAGGCGACACACTCTTTCCAGACACCGTCGTTCAAACACACACGCACACACACTCCTTTAAATCAAGAAACACAGACACGCACTCATGCACCCTTCAGTCCCTTGACACACACACACACACACACACACACACACAGGGGGATTATCGTCGCAGCACAGCCTGAATCCTGTGTGCGAGGAGGTTTCTCAACAGCACTCGTCGCCAAGGTATGTGGGTCTGCGCTGCAAAAAACCAGGCTAGCTCAAGTAGGCTACGCGCCCGCTAATGCTAGCCCCCCCCCACACACACACGCACACATAGACATAGACACAGCTATGCTAGCTAGCTACCTGTTTGATGAACGGCATTTAGGAGAGCAGTTGCTCACTTGCGAGGCCACCAGAGAGAGAAAAAAGAACAGTTGAAGTAGGGCAGGAGAGAACCAAACAGAGAAAAGCAAAGGGAAGGGGGGAAAGAAGAGAAGCAGGAGAGAGGGAAACGTAAATAAATAAATTGAAGAAAGCAATTCACCAAAGGGCTCCGGGGGCCACCAGCCTCATGTCCATGTTTTACAAATAGATTATATTGATTTCATACTATTAATGTGGCAGATTTCACGCTATTAGAGTCTATCTGTGTTCCTCAGCGTGAAAAACCCTGCGGGCGGCCAGCTATGCTCAACCCTCATCTGATCTTTATGGCTGTAACACACTGCTCACAGGGTTTAGTGCACCTCAAACTGCTACTGTCATGCACCATTAAGGCAATGGGGGAGTTATGAGCGGGGGGGGGTGGGAGGAGGGATGGGTTTCCTCTTACATATGTGCTCGTGTTGGTTTGCGCGTTGCCAGTGTCTCACACAATCGCTGTCAGTCGAAAGGTTTTGTTATCTAAGCACCCTTTATTTGATTTCTTGGGTCGGCATTAGGAAGGCTGAACCAGATGCTGAATCGTCCTATACATTAATATAACATGATCCCTTACAGGAGAGCTGCAACACGCAAAAACTAAGAATAAATATATTCACAATTGCCTTTAATATCGGTAGGAGATGAAAGCAGAAAAAGGTACCTCCGTAAAAGATAATAATCGATATCGGATAGAAGCGTCTTTCTTTTTTTTTGTGTCGTTTATCTTTTTTGAGGGAAAAAAACCCGTCATATCCTGATTTTTGTCCTTTTTTCGTCGCTTAACTTTCCTCTGAGAAATTGTAAAATCAATACAATAACTTCGATGCTTTTGTCTGGTGAAGAAAAAAATGCAGGAGCAAGGAGGTCTTTGTGCCCCCAATAAGTCTGGGTAGAGGAGGGAATCCAAAATACATCCTGTTACACAGAGTACATTCTGCACTTGCCCTGCCTTCCTCGTGTCTCCTGTCACCCTTCCACTGTACCAGCGCTCACAGAACCTCAAGCGTAACTCCTGGACACGCCAGAAAGCCGTCCGTCGCGTAGCCCCGTATAAATTTAACTCGATTCTTGTTAACAAATTAAGAAACTGGATGAGATGAATGTTAACTGAACTGCATACAAGCACCTCCAGTGTTCTCCTGGGTACATTATTATTATTATTATTATTATTATATTTATTATTATTATTTTTGGCTCATCCAGGGAATGCGATTAGTTAGTGTTTTTTGATTGGTCGGTTTTCTTAAAGTTTCAATCGTCCATCGGCATCCCATCCGTTAGTAGTCAAACTTAATTGTTTAGATAAATAGATCTGTATTCATAAAAAAATAAGCATTAACCACACTGCTGGCTGTTGCTAAGGCACTTGGCACTAGGTGTTTGTTCACCTCTATGCTCCTCTCTCTTTGTCTCAACGCTCCCGTCTGTCCATGCGTCCGTCTGTCCGTCTGGATCCGCCCCTTCTCATCGGCTTGCGATTCTGTGTTGGATGTGGTGTGTAGTGTTTGGACAGCAAGACTGGCGTGCACCTCTCAGCGCAGGTTTTAAAAGAGAGATAATAACACTTAAGCCCACCGCATTGTCTCTCTCTCTCTCTCGCTCTCTCTCTCGCTCTCTCGCTCTCTCGTTGTGGCACCTGGAACAAGAGGAAGAGCCCGGGCCTCGCTGTTGTAGAGAGCGATCGGGGATGGAAAAAAATACTGTAGCTGCAGAAGTTCTGCCTCCAGGCGGAGATGTGGGAGCAGCTAATCCTTGCCAAATCCTGTCCTGAAAGCCAATAGTTGGGAAAATACAAAACTGACCTCAGCTCATTACCCAGGAATAAACCAACTGGGTTGTGTAGTCCTGCACCCCTCCCCCCCCCCCCCTTCCGCAGGCTCCTCTTGTAGTCATGCCAGCCTATCGGCTAGTTAGTTGGCGGTACCAGATGATTCATCGCCACAGAAGGGGGGGGGGGGGGGGGCGATGACAAATAGCCGGCGAAAGGAGAAAAACGAGGAGGAGGAAGGGTGTCAGAACTGGTAGGAGCGGTCCAGAACCTCCATGTAGTCTGGCGTGGTTCTCAGTCTCCCCGCCGGGAGCTCTCGCGCCCCCTGCTCCGTCTGGTTGCCACCGCTACCCCCCGCGGCGACCACCTGGTCCGGTTTGCTAGGCTCCGCGGGGTGGGGGTAGCGGGGCGGGGGGCGCGAGTATCTGTCCGGCAGCTCCCGGAACTCCGTGGCGGGAATTCTGAAGAGGCAGTCCACCAGCTCCACCTTCGGGGTGGGACCCTGGCTGTCGATGACCGTTGGGCAGAGGATCCCGTTTCCGTGGAGGCCGGCGAGGGGCCCCATCGCCCCGGCGACGGTGCTGATGGGCGAGGAGGACACCTCGAGGGTCCACTCCCTCTCCTTGTCGCCCGCGGAGCGATAGCCCCCCTCCGTGTCGCGGGACGAAGGTGCAAACTGCTGCTGCTGCCGTTGCTTGACAGCGGCCTCCAGCTCTTCCTTGTAGACGCGGCCGGCTGAGTGGGGGTCGGGGGCCTTGGGCGCCGGGGGCAAGATGGTGTCATAGACGTGGTTGTGTTCCGGCGGGGGCAGGGGGGGTGTCTCCGGCAGCCCGTGGTGCGGGTGGTGCGGGTGGTGCTGGTGGTGCTGGTGGTGCGCCTGCTCCGCGAAGATGCCGCACTCCATCTGGATGCCGGCCAGGTCCACCTCCCCCTGGCGCCGGAACGGCAGCTTGTCCCTCCTCCTCAGCGCGTAGGCGATCAGCGCCGCCGCCGCAAAGAACGCGGACACGAGCAGCACCAGCAGGCTGAGCACCAGCACCGACAGCGGGATGGAGTCCTTCCCCGGGGGCGCCAGGGGACCCAGGCCCGAGCCGGGGTACCCCGCTGAGACCCCTAGCTCCGGGGCCGTGGAGGCGGCGGCCCCGGAGCCCCCCTGGTTGTCCCGTCGCTCCCCTTCCCGGTCCTCCTGGGGCTCCAGCTCCGGGCAGAGGAGCTCCGTGGAGAGGGAGCGCAGGTCTATGCCCGCGGCCTCTTCGGGGGAGTGGCAGACCACCTCTCCCACCACCACGACGGCGCTCAGCCCCTCCAGCCAGCGCTTGAGGGGAGCCGCGGCACAGCTGCACTCCCACGGGTTCTGCTGCAGGTCCACCTAAGGCGGCCGGGAGAACACAGCCGTCAGCGTGTAGTGGAAAAACAACGTTAGGGGTCCTCCAAGCCTCGAAACCGCACTTGCATGCATCACTTGGGAAATGTAAACAAACGTAATAGGAGGAGTGGCGTTTATTAGCGACTTTGCAGCAATCACTTTTGCTGATGAACAAGATGGTGGACCGTAATCTATCATCTGCAGCATTCAAATTAAGTTTTTCGGGGTTATTTCAAATGAGGAAACATGGGAAATTTGCTTAGCGTAATGGGACTCTTTACATTACCTCCAAATGCATGGAAAACCGCGCACATAGCTCCAAGACGTCAAGGTACAAGTTATGTAGTGTAGTAACTGAATGGCCACGTAATTACATTTTACCGTCAGTGCAATGCAGTGTAATTTAAATATAGTATGTAAAAAGAGCATTAAGTTGACAAGAATTGTGATTTTAAGGATATCAGCCTTAATTTAGTTCTTGCTTTTATCCTAAGTTGCAGTGCCAAGAATCAATACATTAATTCATTATTTAACTAAAACTGTGGCCAGCCTGGCTGTGAATCACTGGTAATGTTAGTATCATTGTACACACAATGTAGGTTCTAAACAGGGAAATCCGTGATAAAAATAACGGCATCCGTCTGTTGCTAAAAGCTCCGGCTCTTTTTTTTTTGCCGTGGAATTGACTTTTAATTTGCCTTTGCCCTAGGCCTGTAAAAAAACTGACAGATGTTTAAAAGGGAATCTCCAAAATACATCTCTACATCATTTCTCAAGCTAATAAATGACCATCATTGTCCTTCCCCTCTGTTCTCACCATTAGAGAAGTGCTTCTAATATTCACGTTAACTTTCAGGTTAATTTCACACACCCAGCACTGCCCCATTCTGACCTTGCCCACTTAAGAAGAGTCTGGTACATTAAACTTGCCAAGGAGGGCGTAGACTGGAGGAAAAAACTAAATTGAATTTGTCCTCGATGTGTTGTGTAAATAGGTCACACCCTGTGGTTTTTCATTATGTTAGAATTAGTCCTTGAGGTCCATAAAATGGGTTTTAATGGTTTTGTTTAAAAATAAATACAAAATTAACAACGTTAATAAAATTAACAACGATCTTAGGGTCATCACAGTATTTAGCCCTTAGCCTTTTTGTAATAGGGCCGCTTGAACAAATATGATATTTATTTGAACTTTATCTGCTTGTGATTTTATATATTTGCAACTTGATTACTAATGTAGGTGGAATAAATTAAAAAAGAGATAATCAAAATAAACTTTGAAAGGCGTTAAAGGGGTAGCACCAGACATTATTACATTATAATATGACGCCTTTAAAACAGCTGATCACACAATGCAAGCCTGTTGCCGGGGGTGCAGCGCTTGGCCAATCACGGGCCTCTTACCTGGACCAGTCCCGTGAGGTGCTCCAGCACGCCCTCTGCAGGCAGCTGGAGAAAGTGGTTGTTTCGCAAGTTGAGACGGGCGAGGTTCACCTCGGAGAACATGCCCGGAGGAAGGCTCCGCAGCAGGTTGGCGTTGAGGAACAAGAGCTGGAGGGAGGGCATGGAGTCCAACGTTCCCGGGTCCACCTCCCGAATCTCGTTGTACTCAAAGTAAAGGTACCTGTGAAAGAACAGAGGGTGGTTTCACAGTGAAACACGGGCAGTCGCGGCCGCCGCTAAATGAGGCACAGTTGTTTAAAAAGAAGGACACCGCTGATATTTGGCAGTTAGCAAAGTCATTTCTATCCCCCGTGACAGTTCAATTTGTATGAGTGAGTACTCACTATTACCCCCCTAGTCAAAATGCGACACATTTGTTCTGAGTTTGTGATGCCACACTAATGTACATCTGTACCGAGATTGAACTGGAAACAGAAAATGTCTGTGACTGCAATAAAACACAGCTCTTACGGGTAATAAGAGCTTTTATGTATATTATAATGAGTCCGTATCTATTTAAACGCTGGACCGAGTCCAGCTAGTACATCTACGTGGTATCACATATCACACTTTTTGTTCTGTAATTTATAGTTTTTGTAGAGATTTTGTTCATCTTCACAAATAATATCCAATATCCTACATCGAGAGGAATAGCTCAGATACAGTGTAGGATTCTCTAGCGTTGCACCCAACACTTTCAAGGTGCGGAGCATTAAGAATTCAAAACCCTCTGGAAGCTCTACTACCCCAAAATATGGACGTGACAGCTTGTTTTGAAAACACCGTTCAAATGTACGATTGTTATTTACAATAATAACGTTCAACTGCACTGGTGCTCACAATATAATGTCACACAAAAGCTTAAATGTTAACACCACAACATTCTGGTCATATCACGTTAGCAGAACAATCTACATTTTACATTTTTTTGTAACATGTATAACTGATGAATGTACACATGTAAAAAAAATTGATTTTGATTTTAGACTGTGCCCGAGAAGAAGTGGTCTGGCGAATCTAGTTTATCTTGCCTGTCAATCACATGGATGTGCGCATACAGCTACAACAGGTTTGTCAATGCCGCTAATAGGGGCTCCAGAGGAGGGGAGCAGAGGAGGAGGGGGTGGGTTCATTTTTGTTGTTAATTTTTAAACATTGCTCCCTTTTTTATTTTTTTCCAGCTGTCGTTGCAACTCTCAAATCATACCTACAGCAGCTTTAATATGCAGTGGTCATTACAGAAATGAAAACGATGTCTTGAAATGTCAAGGAATAATTTTGTTATATAACATTTGGTGCTTAATTAATTTTGGAATTACATAATAATTGTGATAGAATTTATGTGGTTTGTCCTAGATTGATTTACATTTTTAATGGGCTGATTCACTGTAATTTGAGCCCTATCGTTGCATACAAGACTTTTCGCATACTTAGTTCGCAGTATGATACCGTTACCGTTTGTTAATAGGTGTCAAAGAAATCATTAGCAGGTGATTGGACAACCTTTAACTAATCAGAGCAACAAATGTTTGACTGTGATTTTCAAACACAGGTGCTAGCAGACAATTGGACCACACCTTCAACCAATCAGAACAAGACATACGTGGGGAGGATTTTCCAATGACAGACGCTACCCACCTGGACTCTGATTGGTTGGTGGCTCGCTAGCAAGCTGACAAACAACAGGAGCTTGCAATATCAGGATTGATTTAGCCAGGCTACAAATCAGATCTTAAAAACAAAAATGAGCGCTATACTCCAACAAGTACTTATACAAAAAAGACAAATACATTGTAGCAACATGAAAATCATTGTAAAGATTATTGTAAAGAAGTATGCCTTTTTAATTGTGCTCCAACATGCCAATACAAAACCTTCTCAGTTTGAGCACACACTCTGTTTCCTAATGTTCAAACTAACTACAAATCTACAAACTACAAAATCTGTCCTAAAATCTTAATCAAACACTGCTTTGTTTAATTCCTTTAATGAACACCACATATTTGCTATTCCAACAATTATTTGCACAGGGATTAACTTTGCAAGCAGAATCTCCGATACCTGCGTTGAATTGAAAACTGTGGCTTGTGTGATACATTAGCCCCTTTGAAACAGTGCACTCTCGGCAACTCCCAGACTTTCCGTAGGCTTATCAACACCTCTGCATCCAAATAAATAAATAAAATTGCATTCATTTTCACATTGTCGCTCATACAGCAGTTTTCACCAGACTCGCACCCTAACCGAGACATGCCATCAGGCAATGAAGCCTGTGAATGACACTCCTGCAGTTAGTGGTCTGCATTTCAATCTGAATCTAGTGTCATTATAATCAAAAGATAGTGCAAAATGCTTTGATGTTATCGCGGTGAAAATTATTTTCGCGCAGTTATGGTACAGACATTAACCCTCCCTGAAATGAAAGGTGATGTTCAGGTTGTAAAAATGTGCTTTGAACATTTGAATGTCAAATGTGAACCTCCAAACATCCTAGTTTGGAGGTTAAATAAACTTACTGTGTTTTTATATTGTAAACGCTTGATTTAAGTCTTCATTAAATTCATTAAAGCCTTAAATGCATCCTACACCAGCAATAAATTAAAGGGGGAAAAATAATAATTTACTGAATCTGAAAGTTGCCTGACATAACCACCGACGTCAAACACTCGTAACCTACAATTAAGGAATCCTTTTTATACAGCACTTCAAGGCATACTGCATACTAGTAGTAATATATTGTGACTCTAGCCTAGCCTATGTTTGACCCAACATGTGTGAAGATATGTAAGGTTTTGTGGAGCTCTAATCATTTCATTCCCCATTTGCTCTGGTGTTTGTGGTCAGCGTGGGGAGGTTGGGCACTCAGTGCCCAGTCTTAGTCTGCTACCTTTGAGCTCAAGTGGTGCCGCAGAGTCCCCTACCTGAGGTTCTGAAGCCCCAGGAACATGTCCGGGCTGAGCCTCTCCAGGTTGTTCCCGTTCAGGTAGAGGCTCCTCAGGCTAGGCAGGCTGGAGAAGGCCCCCTCCTGGAGGTGCGATATGCGGTTGCTCCCCAGGTGGAGCAGGTCCAGGCTGGAGAAGTTCCAGAAGTCGGCGCGGTAGATCCTCTGGATCAGGTTCCCGCTGAGGTACAGCTTGCGGCCGTTGAGGGGCCGCGGCGTCAGCTGGGACACGTTGAGGAAACCGGCCTCCTTGCAGTTGACGGTCAAGCCCAGGTCTGTGATGTGCAGGTTGCAGGTGCAGCCCAAGGGGCAGATGATGGGGATGGGGGGTCGCGTTTGGTAACCCGCCACGGGGGGGTTCTGGTTGGGCTGCAGGCTGCGGGGGGTCGGGGAGGTCCTGGACGGCCGGGGTCTCTTGGTCGGCCTGAGGTGCCTCTCTCTTTCTCGACGCTCTGCCGACGAGGGGGAGGACGTGGAGGAGGTGTGGGTGTTCTGGCGCGAGCCGTGAACCATCGAGGAGGGTTTGGTGGGCCTGACCCGCCCCGGGTGGGGGTTGGGTTTAGAGTTAGGGGGCGCGTTTTGCGGGTGCAGTCCGCCCGACGGGCCAGCCCCTTCGCCGCCCTGTAGCTCCTTATCGGGGAGGTCGGCGCACAGCTCTTTGCGGGGGATCTCCCTCAGGTCCTTGCCGTGGAGGTGGAAGGGGTACTCGCAGGTGACGTCCCCCACGACGGCCGTGTAGGGGATCTGACCCAGCCACTGCTGCAGCTGGACCGCCTCGCAGCCGCAGTTCCACGGGTTCTCCTCCAACTGGATCTCCATGAGCGAGCGGCCCACGTACTCCAAGGTGCCGGCATACGCCAGCGTCTTCAGGCGGTTGCCCCGCAGGTCCAGGTGAGTCAGAGACACAGACCTGGGGCGGTGTTGAAGGAGATAGCAGGTTATATGGCAAAATAACACGATAGAAGAAGCTGACAAAATGTTTTCCCCCTAGCTGAGAAATTGCTTTTCAGCTGATGATGGTGGTTAAACGTTAAAAAAACGTTTTTTTATTTATTTTTTTCCCCGTGAAGTAGACCGAGATAAATATAATGGTTTTCATGTGTGGTCCTTGAGGGGGGGAAAAAGCCTAGCTGGAAATTGTATTTGGCATTGCTGTTTTCAGCACCTCTGCCCACCGTTCAGTAGCTTTGCTCTACAATAATCAGATTCTAACCTGAACAGATGAGCAGGCAGGATGGGAATCAGGTTGTCATTAAGAATGAGAACCCGCAGCTTGTGGAGAAACCTTAGAGCCCCGCTGTCAATACGTTTGATCACGTTGTAATCCGCCTGCGGGTAGGCAGGGAGAAAACCAGGATCAACATGTAACTGCTACTGAAGGTAATCAAATTGAACATTCCAGGCACAGCGAGGGAGCAACAAATCCCATTTATAATAATAAAAACTAATTAAAAATTTAAAAAACGCTTATGGCGGAAAATCATGGCGAGCCTTGACCACTGCTGTCGCTGCAATTTGCGGCAGTAATCTTCTGCACTTTTGGTGAATAATCCCATCGGCTATCGGTAACTATCATGGCATTCTCTGACCCACCTGGAGGTATTCCAGGGCCTCCAGGCCAAGGAACGTGTCGTTCCGGAACACCTCCAGTTTGTTCTCGTGGAGGTACAGGCGCCGCAGTTTGGCCAGCCCGTGGAAAGCCCCCACCCGGATGTCCTGCAGCGCGTTGTTGCCCAGGTTCAGCGCCACCGCGTTGCCGAGGTGCTGGAATCCGTTGCTATAGAGACGTCTCAGGGAGTTCTTCTGGAGGTTCAGCTTGAAGGGGCGGACCCAGGACTGTGACACCTGGAAGATTAATGGTTGGGCTGATTTGGGCGGATTGGCGATCTTATTAATTGCACAGATGTGTAAATTGAGAAACAACCACACGCCACATCAGACAATAAAACTACAGAATAAGAGTAATAGAGTGAACTACTACCTATTATACTGCGTAATATAGTATTAATAATGAGACTACCCCCCCCGACGTGATTAAAATAGCACCTCTGGTGCAGTGACGTGCACCGCGGCAACACTGGCAGAATGTATGAATAGCAGCAACGCATCGGCGCCTGGCCAATCTCGGAGCCCGTCGGCTATCTGTCTGACAACAATATACCTCTGGGGGCAAAGGGACAATATTTCTGGTGTTCCGGTGTAGCCGGCGGATGTCCGGGCCTAGACTTCCTCTTCCGTGCGCCAGTCATTGTTTACAGTTCGATTAGCAACTTGAGAGCGAGAGTGGACTGGAGCTGGAGTCGGTGATATTTTGCACATATGAATGCGAATAAATATTGTAGAAAATGCTGGTAAAAACCTAAAGCTAAAGCTAAGAGCTAATGCTAAAGCTGAGATTGCTTGTCGGCCAATGCGTTCCCGCCTCTCTTGCTCTCCACACGGACTGTTTTCCTGCATGCAGCCGAAAGCCCGCTCCAACGTGATTGGTCAACACTAATTGGACTACAAACTGAAACCCATTAGGCTTCTGACGCCAAAACCTCACGCCGTTGCCCACAGGTTCATCCAGATGCATTGATGTGCAGATATCTGTGTACAGAGATCGGTACCTGGCTGACATTGGTGAAGCCCCGCCCGTCGCAGTGCACGTGCAGAACGCCTTCCTTGACCTCGCACGAGCACGGCTCGAAGCAGGGCTCGTCCACCTCCTCCTCGGAGTTGTCCACCAGAGGGGTGTGCGTGGATGTGGGGGTGGGGGTGGGGGCGGGGGCGCGCGACGTCCGGGACAGACACGCGCACCCCAGGGCCACCGCCAGAGTGACCCACCGCATCCCTCTCAGCTCAGCAGCCCGAGGCAGCAGCCCGGCGTTGGCCCATCACCGCACTGCACACACACACACACACACACACACGCGTCACGCGTTGACCCACACCTACACACACACACGCACAGGCACCGCGAACAGGTGCGGAGATGTCGTTATTATGAAAAATGAGTCGATCGTTAATCGCGATCGTGATCCACTGACGTGAACCCGAAATGACAGTTGAATCGCTGGGGAGAATCCTGTAGTGAAAGACTTGTGCTTAATTGGATTAATGGTGTGTGACTAAACTGGAGACCATTGCTACAACGCACCAAAAGACGCACAGCGCGCACATGCATGTCATAGCTATTTATCACATGCACATGCACATGCACATGCACATGCCCGTGGATCTCGCATGGCTCACAACAGCTCTGTTATGACGCAGGAGCCAGTTAACTCTACATTTAAATATTGATCTCGCTAATGCAACACAATAACAACTGTGGCTATTTCACCTGTGTCATATTTGATTATTTGGAAGGGGCTATGCTAGGATGAAAAGCCTGTGGTGAATATATTCATCTGTGTCTTGGGAGAGCCATGGTAAAGCTGAAATGTCACGCGTGTGTTGCATAAGCATATGCATTATGAATATGGGTAAATGCAAATCAGATTCATAATGTGTCTGTCTAATGAACTGTTCCATTTTATGAAATGGATGGCAATCAGCATACAGGAGGAAGCCATGCAGTCACAAGATCCCATGTTGTCAGTTCACACAGTATGGAAGGCTATCAGCAGCCAGTATCAACAACCAGTAAACCTTGTTATAATCATTGATATCAGCGTGATGGCATTACAAAGCACCTGTACTACTTCAAAACTTTGTAAGGGGATAGGTGACTTATTTGGACCTAAGAAGCAGGTCCAAAAAGGTAAAGAATAAAAGTACTAAACATTTGCTGCAGCCAGGGACTAAAGAAGCAGTTTCAACACTCTAAATGTTTAGCTGGAATGAAATGAATAAATATTTATTCATCAATGACCAAATATCTATATGTTGAATAATATTTATTTCAGCCGAACATTTCAGAAATAAGGCAAATATATAATATAACCAAGGTAAAGGTACACTGCTCGATTTGTGTCTGGAAATGTCCTTGTGGTTGAAACCAGCCTTTTCAAAACCAACTCTGAGCACATGCCCCTCTTGCACGTACGCACTGTGCGGCTGACACACCTCTCTACCCCTCCCCTTACATGGCTGAGTTAGAGAGAGACCATTCTCTACCCCTCCCCTTACATGGCTGAGTTAGAGAGAGACCATTCTCTACCCCTCCCCTTACATGGCTGAGATCGAGAGAGACCATTCTCTACCCCTCCCCTCACATGGCTGAGATCGAGAGAGACCATTCTCTACCCCTCCCCTTACATGGCTGAGATCGAGAGAGACCATTCTCTACC
>JAODLI010000015.1:1767492-1783558 GCA_027575585.1 Percopsis omiscomaycus | reverse complement strand
CGATTTGTAACTGTCCTCACAAAAGAGGTCTTTGTTTTTAACTTTCTTGTTCACTCACTCGAATGGAAAAACAATTTATTGGGGTCTGAGCGGTAAAATGTGTACCTCCTATTTATTTATATGCTTTGAATTGTCTCCTAAATCACTGTTGCTTTCCCCTCTCGTCCCATGTTTTTCATCTCCACATACTTGTAGCAACCGGCGTGTACCATATGCATCTCCGCCCCCCCACCTGTGCCCTTTTTAATGTGCTGAGGTCACAGGGTGTGATGGTTGTCATGGATTCAAGACCCCCACCACAACCTGGGTCTATGTTGACGCTGACGCGGGGATGCATACGCTCGTGCTCCCTCGACTTACCTCACGTCAATGACTCATCGTTTTTTTTTTTACGTGTCAGTGTTTCTTTAACAGACTGTGATCTCTGTTCCATCTGTGTCCTGTGGATTTACTTTACCAACCGATTGGTCGCCCAGAAAAGGACGTTACTATATATTTTTTATTTTCTTTCTCTTATAGTGCTCTCCTCCTTTTTAACGATAACCCAGGTTCAGAGACTCCTGCCCTCTGTGAAGGGGCGGTGGGGGGTTCTAATTGGATTCGTGGCGTTCCTATGACAAAGTGTAGCAAATCAGGAAGGCGTTGCCATGGATACTGTTGTGAGCAACCTTCCCTCCTCTCTCTCTCTCTCTCTCTCTCTCTCTCTCTGTCTCTCTCTCTCTCCTCTCATCTCGGAGACCTGGTCTGTCCATTTTCCTCTCTCGTTTTTCCCCATTGGGCCAACAGCGAACACACACATGCACTCACTTGCGCCCGGTACACCAACACACACTGATTTTGTATAACCTCCACCTTTTTATTGAGTTAACCTCTTTTTGTAAATACTGTAAAATGCATTTTGATATCATTGACTTGTTTTGATATTTCAAATCGCAACTAAGTCGATCAGAAAAACAAAACAAAAAAAAAAACATGCTGATTTGGGCAGGTGCATTTGTTCAAAGCGCTGGGGTCTGTCGAGTCTGAAGAAACCAGAGCTGCTATAGTCCCCGTGCAATTTCACCTCATGCAAATAATGTGGGGTGTTCCTCCAGGGTTCCACCGGGACTACGGTGGAAAATCGTAGGTTGCGTGTGAAAACACCACTATCTAACTCACCGTCACGCCGGCTTCTTGAAAAGACACCAAAAAAATAGACAATGTTCTTTTCGCGAAGCCCTTCGTTCCGTTAAATTATTGGTATGTGGCAGGCTTTTACGCCACCTCAAAAGTCAAAGGAATTCTTTAGACTTTTTTTTTTTCTTTTTTAAAGAGTAATAAACACTCACTGCAGGGACAGCGCTAAAAGTTAGCGCACACAGGTTATTGTGTGCAAAGTATGAGGTGATCTCAATGACTTAACTGTTTATCAGTTTGAGCCAATGTGATTTAAAAAAAAAAAAAAAAAAAAGTTTTCAGCCCATAGAGGGTGCTGTTCCTGCAGTTTGATTTTAGTGTTTGGTTAGTCTTTAAACCAACTGCTCACTGTAACGTAAAGCAGGGCACATGTACACAAGACACTGGCTCTCAAAGCAACACCAGGGACCAGAGGAAACACTTTACTATGAAGGATTTTTTTAATGAATTTATTTAAAAGGGGGTTGGGGGTAGGGAAATGTAAAGAGGAAAAGAGAATGCAGATTTGTTCGTATTGAAAAGAGGAGGCAAGAGGGAACAAGAGTATCCTCATGTGTACTTTTAAAAGCTGTTATATAGAACAGTCTCTCTGTCTCTCTCTCTCTCTGTCTCTCTGCCTCTCTCTGCGCGCGCGTGTGTGTGTGTGTACGAAAAGCTGCCACGACATTGATCATTTCTGTGTTTCTATCATGCTAATGTATAATACTGTAATATTCTGGGGTGGGGAGGGTAGAGAGGAGGGATGGGCAGGGTTGGAACAGACGGGAAGACGGGCTTGTATTCTTTTCATGGTTTTCCTCTTGACGACAAAGCAGTATTGAATATGAGGCAGTCTGTCTTTGGGGTATGGGGGTGGGGATGCTTTGTATCTCATGTTAGGGTAGATTCAGATCCTAAATGTCTCGTGTAGTAAAATAAGAGGTTGCTCCTTTGTACGTTTCTTTATATTGTAAAGTTTCTTTAGACGAAGAAGAAAAAAAAACATTACTTAATTGGAAAAAAAAATGTGGGAAAATTTGCATTGATGATAAATGTAATTTGTTTTTTCTTTTGTTTTTATTTGTCATCAAGTTGTCAGATTTATTTTTCTTTTGCCTGTGCCCTCCTTGTTGTAGATACATATTAAACAAATAAAATGATTTCACTCCTTTTGCCATTTACATGTACTGTACTTCCTTCAGTAGGGGGTTAGTTTGGAGCAGATTCTCTGAATATAAATGCCTCTGTCTTCTTTATTTATTTTGGTTTTTAATGTTATCCTTAAGACTTAAGTTACCAATGACTCTCTAATACCAGATATTACTCTCTAAGAATGCGCATATTTGCCAAATGTGCATGTACATTATCCTTATCACTGTGTAATAATACTGTATGTTTGTTAAGTGGGCGGGGGGAGCCGGATTTAGCAAATTGTCATTGGACTGTGTATTGGCAAGGACCTTACGATACATGGATCACGATACATACACAAAATGCTACATATTGCAATACATTGCAATAATCTGCATGAAAGTTTTCAAATAGAGCTGAAAATACAACTTGCTGTGTACCACCTGGGTAGTCCTATATGTATATCACATTATATTGAAAATCAGCTGACAAATTGAGTGAAAACTATTTAATTACAACTTTCCATTCCAATTTATTAGAACGATATTGGCATCACATTTTAAATCTGTTTAAAACATGAATAATGTGTTAATGATTGAATTATATCCTTCATGCCTATTTCACCTTTAGCTCCAAGCCCCCATTCACAGGATAGCCTAGTGGTCTAGGTGTCGAATAAGGCTGAATATTGTTTTGTTTGCATCTTATTGATCAGGCTCATCAGAGAGCCTAAAGCCCCGATCACATGGGAAACTGCATCTCTGGTTGCCATACGGTAACCCCCCCCCTAACATGTGCCGTATGCACAAGCATCTGACATTGCACATTGTGAAAAGGTGTCAGTCTCACGGGAGGAGTGTTCTCTATGGTCGGCGTAAATAAAGTAAATAAAGGTCAAAGAAGTGTGATGGCAAAAATATTGCTGATGAATTATACATGACAAACAGTACGGCTATCATTGCAAAATATTATTATATTATTAAATACACGTGGCACGACAAACGCAACACAGCACAAAGCTGGTACCGTGTGACCTGAATAACACAGCCATCTTGCTCAGGGATGCCTACAGGTAGGCCGGGCTTGTTGGGGATCAAACCCACAACCTTTCAACCACCCGAACCACTAGACTATCCTGCCCCCAACACATACAGTATATCTGTATCGACTGCGCTGATATGTGGACTTAAATAATGGTTGTATCGTGGATCCAGCTAGAGAGTTGGTGGTTTAGTTGAGGAAGAACATTTCTTCTGTCCCCCCCCAACAATCCAGCGTCGGTTGGGCTCTAGCATAAACCGTAATTTCTCAAAGGTAGCCCAGACCGTTTATGTTCATCTCACCGATCCAGGAAGTTCAAGAGCTCCCGTCTCTCCTCTGACCCGCTCTGGCTGTGCCCAGTGGTGGTGCGGGCCGCCGGGGCAGGGAGGTGGCGGCGGGCAGCCGGGGCAGAGAGGACGATAGAGACGACGGGCGAGGCCGAGCTACCGCGCCGGGACCCCTGGGGGTTGACAACCGGGGCGGGACTTGAAGGTGAGGGTCTGGGCGTCGGTCGACGAGAGCAGGAAGGTGCAGAGTGGACGGGGCGACCACCGTGAGGCAGGGGAGAGTGTTCCTACGCGCTTGGCAGTGAGGGGCGAGGAGGTGGGGAAGCCGGTCCACGGAGCTCCTCCGGGGCTCTGGACCCGGGTGAGAAGGACCCGCAGGACAACGTCGGAAGGGGTTCTGCATGCCCGCCCACGCTCCTTCAGGATTAACCTCCCCATCTTCCTGGACCTTCTCCGCAGCCGCTCCTTCTCGTTCCTCTCGGTCCCAAAGCCTCCTCTCCTCCACGCCCTCCTTGTAGGCTCGGTGGAGGCGGGCCAGGTTATGGATGGCCAGCCAGGGTTCTGACGACATCCTGGGCCTAGGGGACTGGTTTCCAGACGGGTTGGCCTGGTCACATGGGGGGGATTTGCTGGCGTTGCTCCCCCTTTGGGCTGTGGTGGGAAGGGAAATGTGGCAAATTGTGGAATCACAATCCCTGCCGGGGGTCTATTATTTTTTTAGTTAGCAAAAAATAAGTTAATAAGTTACCAAGCTATGTTTCCATTTAAACACAGAATGTACAGGTACATATTTCTTGACTGAAACACAGTAAATAAAAAAAAACACCTGTTTGCTCACCAGTTCCTCGGAAGTTAAAGACATTTTCGCCCTCGGGAGAACTCGGCGAGCCCGTCTTGAGCACAATGTCCGACGGGGACATGCAAGACACTGGGGAAGTATCGGGGGACGGCGGGACATTCAGATAACGCCTGGTCACCGGTCCTCCGCTCATACCCGTTTCCGTGGCTATAATGATGATGTCACGACCGTTGGCACGGCAGGCATCCATAAGTACCTACAGTACAGTATACCGCCCAGTTGTGCTGGTTAGTTGTGGGTTTTCTTCTTAACTAAAGTTATCTTAATCTTCCTGGGCTTTTTATTTTTTTATTTAAGAAGCACACAACGTTCTATGTTCACTCAAATCTTAGTTTAAGGGAAGGCCTATACTAAGGTAGGCCTACACTATGGTAGCCTATATGTTATACCTTTGGATGTTATGGGTGTCGGGATATATATGTGGCGTAAATTGATAATAATATAAAATTCGACATGGGATTTGAAGCACCTTTCAAGAAGCCCAAGGTCACTGTAGGCCTATGGTGAAAAAGAACAAATAGATCATGTGTCCTAACTATAAGAACCATGAAAAAAAATATACAGAATAAATAAATAAAACAACATAAGTTAGCCAGGGCTAAGCTGAGGAGAAAGCAAGCCTGAACAAATCAGTGTTGAGTTTGTTTTTGAAGGTGGTGATGGAGCCTGAGTTGCTTGTCCTCCTAGTAGGTCTACTCAATTTACTTAGGTATTTGAAGTCTCTGCTGTTGCTGTAAATATAAAGAGGAGAAAATACTAAACCTTTGACCTGAAATTTCCCCTTTAAACCAAATCTTAAACGTACACACGACCTCCGCGTCTGTTGACTATAAACACGCGGAAGCATCAGGCTTTTCCTGACTCGTGTTGACGCCTCGTCCAGCTAGCTGACCTTGAGTGTGGGCTGGTGCCGAGCGTTGACGGCGTAGACCAGGGCGGAGGCTCCAGAGAAGTCCTCCACGCTGGGCTCGGCCCCAGCGGCTAGCAGGGTGGATGCGACCTGGGCCCCCGCTCGCTGCATGCAGGCGTACATCAGTGGGGTGCACCCGGCGCGGTCTTGGGCATTGGGGTCTGCCTGGTGGAAGTTATTCATTTATATGTAAAAACTGTAAATTGTACTGTACGAAAAGAGAAAAGAACCGCAGGGCGACTTCTGCGGAAGGTTGCTCCCTTTCAATGGAGACACTTCATGGCCGCTTGGAAAGATAAAATGCTGACTCTGCTAGGTGTTAAAAAGGCTACGTTGTTTGTGACATTGCCTACGCAAATGGGTCTACAGAACGGTTTTCTAATGCTTGTGAAATAATCGTGTAATAACCTAACACGACCTCCACCCTAACCTTGTGTATCGTGATGCCAGCTAATTAAGACCGGGTTTCATGGTATATGTTTTGGCTGTTTCGAATGAACACGCAAATTATCTTTCCAGGACATTTTGCTTCGCAAAAAGTCCCACCTATATGTCCTATTACCTATGCCTTGGAATGATATATTTCAAATTGCTCTGCGGGACCCAACCAGCTTTTGTTGAAGGACACAAGCATGAACGAATACATCAAGGTCCTGTTTTGCTATGCATTAAAATCAACTCCCCTCACTGCAGGTAGCATGCTAGAGATCCGCTTCACCCGGAGGAGGCCATAGCATCTCAGTCTGTAAAACCTTAGACTCTAAGGTTTATTAGGTTAGATAGACACAGTGGAGCTAACGCTGCGAATCGGGGGGACTTTCACGCCTTGCTATAGCGAGCCAATTCGGTCCGACCTTGTTCTGGAGCAGGTACGTGAGGAGTTTAACCGTCTCAGGCCCGGCGGGCTCCCCTCTGAGGGCCTTGCAGGCGGCCAAGAGCGGTGTCTCGCCGCTGGGGTTACGGCCATTCACCTGGGCCCCTCCTTCCAAAAGCAGACGGACCAGCCGCAGTTTACCCAGCGCTGCTGCACCGATCAGCGGGCTGCAGTCTGATAAGTGATCCCCCATTGGCCTGGATGGTTGTAGAAAGAAAAGAAAAAAATACTAGTGTCCTTTCCTGCTCTGCTTTAGGATCAACTCTTGGAAGGTTAAAGTTAATTGCCTGTATTTAAGCTGTTAGCAATTATTTTGGAGGATTGAATGGTATGTGGATGAGGTGCCCTGATCTCATGCTGCAGTCGTTGTTCTAACAGAATGTTGTTAGCTTACGATGACTGGTGTGTGACCTACGATGACTGGGGTGTTAGCCTACGATGACTGGGGTGTGGCCTATGATGACTGGTGTGTTAGCCTACGATGACTGGGGTGTGGCCTATGAGGACTGGTGTGTTAGCCTACGATGACTGGGGTGTGGCCTACGATGACTGGGGTGTGGCTTACAATAAGTGGTGTGTGGCCTATTCAGCTATTGCTAGAAATGTATTGTAGGTCTCTTCGGATGAAAGCGTCTGCTCAATGCTGTAAATGTAAAATGGTTACCAGTGAGACATTATAGATTTCACCCACAAATACACAAATAAATGGACTTTATGTCACTTTATGTCTGAAATTACACTTGTGGTTAAAACCAGCGTTACAGCGTGTTGCTTTGGTTTAGAGCTGGGGTGGAATGTTTACATTTGCCTATTCCTTCTACAAACACCTAAAATACTAGATAGATAGATAGATAGATAGATAGATAGATAGATAGATACTAAGCCATTAGTTGTCTTGTATTTCCATAATTACATTATTTCCCTATTTTGAGGACATAGAATCTATAACATTGAGATTAGTGCATCAACGGTCATAAGTAATTTGACCTTTTCTCTGATTGCTAAGTTAGAAGAAACAGAAACATGGTGATTATGGATAGCTAGGTCGCCAATATTTGAAGCTGATCGATCACAAATTGAATGTAGTATAACCAAGGTTAATACATTTGTATGGGTAGGCCCTAATATACACAATTCACATTTGGCCTATTAAATATGAACAGAATGCGTAGCCAATAATGCCATTTAGGCTATAACTGTCCAGAGAACTAGACATAGACTCCAATAAACACAAGATATGTATTCACAGTATACATAAAACTCACCTTGTATCTTATAGTTATTCAGATCTTTCGGAACCAGC
This sequence comes from Percopsis omiscomaycus, assembly GCA_027575585.1. Taxonomy (NCBI): domain Eukaryota; kingdom Metazoa; phylum Chordata; class Actinopteri; order Percopsiformes; family Percopsidae; genus Percopsis; species Percopsis omiscomaycus. The sequence continues at coordinate 1,775,998 of JAODLI010000015.1, read as the reverse complement.
CATTATAAATGTATTCCAATCCTCATTTGAATTTCGCGCACACCACTATCTCTCTCATGTTTCTGCTAGTTTTATTCTGTATTTCTTCACCCTTTCCCCTCTGCTATGTCTCTCTGTCTCTCTCTCTCCTCATTATGCCTTCTGGGGCCGGCTGGAGGTGCAGAAGGTAGTGCAGAGTGTTCAAAGCCGAGCTCCAAATGTCACCTGCTCCAGAGTCTGTGCAACAAAGGCCCCGGGGCCCCTTTTCAGAGAGGTCAGCTTTGAGTGGCGCTCACATGGCCCCGACCACCACCTGTGTTCAAACAGAGAGGGAGAGAGAGAGAGCGAGAGAGAGAGAGAGAGGGAGGGAGAGAGAGAGAGAGAGAGAGAGAGTCCAATCAGCCTCCCTCTCTCTATTCCTCTATCGCGTATCAACGAATCCATTGTGTTTGTGCATGAATAAACATGTAGTGGTTCTCAAACTTTTTGGGCTTTTGAACCCTTTTTGGTCTGGAAGATTTTTTTCAACAGGAAAAGAACATTGTTCAAATACTGCAAAATTACAATGCAATACTTAATACTTGGAGACAATTTGATGGCTTCGGGAACACAGAGATTGACCTTACACCATTATATTTACAGGACCAATTATGTAGAAAATATTTTTCAAATAAAATATTACTACTGTTTTCATAATTATTGTTATAAAATTTTAGGATTTCCATATTCTCTCACATACCTTCAAGTACCCCTGTAGGGGGGTACACGTACCACCATTTGAGAAGCCCTGCTCCATACTACTGGGTCGTGTCTGTGTTGGCCATGGGCCTGTGTAGGCAGCGGGCACTAAAGGCCAAGCAGGCAATTAACCCAAATGGTAATTGCTGTAGTTGGAAGTCACCAATTAAAAACATCTTAATCTAATTTCCCTGAAGCTTTTGATGAACCCTTAACCGTGAGGCTTTATTATCCAAATGTAAGTCCGCACGCTGCACGGCGTTCAGGGTGAAATATTACTTTGGTCACTTAGTGGATGCCACTTATTGTTGTTGTTATTATTATTTTAAACCACCGATGACTTTGATTGTTTCCTCCTAAGTATCCCTCTAATACGTCTACCACTGCTGTTGTTCTGGTATTGCTGTTCAAAACATTTCCTGGTATTTGTTTTCACAAGATTTTCTCGGAATGGTCTACAAGAGTTTGACCAGTGTTAGATACGTGAAATATGTTGTATGGCTGAATAGGGGGCAGGGTAGTCTAGTGGTCTGGTTGTTGGACTCCCAGCCAGAAGGTTGTGGGTTCTGTAAGCACCCTTGAGCAAGATGCCTAACCCCTACCTGCTCCTTGTAATCGCTCCATGTAATAGCACCATGTAATTGTAAGTCGCTTTGGATAAAAGCGTCTGCTAAATGACCTAATTGTAATTGAATACCAGTGTGGGAAAAGGTTGCATGTTTACTGATAGGCATCAATGCCAGTAGGTGTCAGCACAAAATCCAAGAACCACGGTTTTCAGGGGAAAACTGCTTATTGTACTTTTAAAATATGGACAGTCTATACAGATATAGCTTCAGTTGTAATACACCTAATTTGGTTAGTGCCAGTAATAATAAGACCACAATGATGCAGATGCAGAAATAAGGATTGAAAAAATGATTACATGTAAATGAGTGTAGGCTATATAATGTCCTTAAACAAAGGTCAACCTCCAAAGAGTGCAACAATATTTAGCAAGGTCTATTTTATTTTACCTAATAATACTAATTAAAAATGTGAATAAATAATTAATTTGGCCACATGTTACAACAATTTAGTATGGGCACCTCTGCTCTAATCATAACTGTTTAATCTCCCTTGGTGTACCTTGTAATTGCCTAATGTTCCTTCAGTTAAATTAATTACCGATGTGATACAAATTGTGTGTGTGTGTGTGTGTGCGTCTGTTAAATCTCTCTCTCTCTCTCTCTCTCTCTCGCTCACACAAACACACACACACACACTTTCACACATTTTCTCTCTAGATAGATAGATAGTTTACAGTTTAAAAGTGACTCGCTTTAAGGACAGACAGACAGACAGACAGACAGACAGACTGTTATGCGTAAGACGTACGCAAGGGCCATATGAATGCTTATTTATGCCTTCTGACCAATGGGATTGGCCGTGAGAACAATCCCCATGACGTAACGTCATCCACTCCAGAATAGCGCGCGCCGGAGCAGTAAGCAACAAGCGTCCACCTAGCTTTGCTAAATGTATGTTTATTCCGGGTCTATGCCGTGTACAAGAAAGTCTTGACATATCCGTCGGGAAATGTCCGCCTTGAAGGAAAACAAATGTTACGGACTATCCAGCCGTAAACTACTGAGCCATGGCGGCGACAACGTCTCCGTTTTTCACGTCAAACTCACAGACAGCGCGTCGCGAGCCCTCGAGACGTTTCAAAACACAAAGGTAAGTGTCGCGTTATTTTATTATTTATTCTTCACAATGTCACCTTAAACGACCACTACTTCACAACGGCCAAAGTAAATCACTGTTTTGATAATGGCACCTCCACTATCATTGGGGCGGGAGAGAGAAAGAGAGAGAGAGAGAGGCGATTTAATCCCTCCTTAAGTGAACCAAACATCTTCCTCGATCTCCTAGGGTACCAAGTAGCCTCCTTTTTTATAAAGCGAAATACATGTTGCATAATCCATATGCGGAAACGTGTGACTGCTATACTACGATGCTCCCTAGTGAGCTGTTATTCAGGTTGTGGCAAGCCGTATCTAAAAATCAACGGGAATCAAAGGGGGGGGGGGGTGAAGTGACCGCTTTAAAGCATTCAAATCTGATCTGCAACAGCTACTGTTACTCCTGTATTTTGTTGTTGTTGTTGGCCTTGGAGATCAGGTGTACGGGTTAAGTTCCCGGTGGGAGAAAGGGGAAAGCCTGGTCAAATGGAGTTAGAATTAGAATGGAGAGCATTTGATTCATGCAATCATACGCAATTCAGACAACCACCGCAGGAAGTCTTATGGGGAACATGCCGTTTTCAACCCTTCCCCCTAGTCAGCAATTCCAAGTAAATCGGATAGAAAACTCCTATGTAGAGAAAAGAGCCTTCCGTTTCTGTTGAAGGGTAAAAAAAAAACCGCATAGTTTCTTTCCTCTCAGGTCCTTGGTTTGAGTTTAGCTGTCTTGGTGACAGAGGGAGAGTGAAAAGGGAAAATACATACTCTTGACTGAAACGCACACATACATGCACACATAATACTGTTGCTGTCCAAGTATCAATCTATTCATAGTTTTTAAGAGCGGCTATTATTAGCATACACTGGCTGATCATGCATTGGCAAATCTTGCTTAGTATTCATGAACGGATAGTTTTACATGACTCGTATCCACACAAAGGTCAATTAGGCCTTATGTATGACCTGATTTCTATCCATGTTCCAGGGCTCTCGTTTCGGACCTGCCGTTGTTCCATGTGTCTAAAGCCTGATTAAGTGTTTCCCGCCATAGTGTACGTTGGATGGGGAACAGCGTTTTGTTACTGTGACAGATTTGAATAAAAGGTATCGTAGGACATTTTACACCGATGTTTGATCAATATAAGACTCACGCCAAGACGCCTGCATTACTACTATAATTACAACTAGGTCATTTAGCAGATGCTTTAATCCAAAGTGATTTACAGTGAGTACAAGTGCAAGTGTTACGGAGTAGGAAGGGGTTAGGCATCTTGCTCAACGATGCTTACAGGTAGTCGGAGATCGAACCGACCTATTGGCCGGGAGAATCGACCACCCTAACCACTGGGTTCCCCTAGCAACAACACAGAAATGTTCCCACACCACAAATATTTTGTCTCTGTGTGTGTGTGTTTCAGAGCCAGCTGTCGCCCCCAACAGTCTGTTTTACTGGAAACCAAGGGGTAAGAAGCACCGGTCTTAATATCATTAGATCCACCTCCATAAACACTTCCAGATAAGTCAGTTAAATTCCTCTTTTTTCTTTCTTTCTTTCTTTTAAATATTCCTGGTCTATCAGAGATTCACGATTCCTTGTTCAGAGAATGAGGCGAGGAGTTTTACATTCGGTTTAACCAACGTAGCCCATGAAAGTCCTCACGGCAGTTTTCACTGTGTCCATCAGCTATGCACTGGGTAAGGCACACTAATACTAATAATCTCATAACTAATAATCTTTTTTTTTTATAGACACTTGGAAGTAAACATTGCCCAATTAGAGGGGTCACCAGATACTTTTCGGGGGTCACAATGTTCCTTTTTAAATTGTATATAATAAAATACCACATACATCTTTTCCATGGTGGTCAGGGTTGATATTATATTTTTTACGATATGCCTTTTGGATGTCATGACAAAGTTTGTCAGTCCACATTGTGTCACAGCATGACAATATCATGACATTTATTTAAGTGACTGTAGTTTTACTCAGAATGACACAAAGGGGATAACTCCACCAGAACTTTCCCTTTTATTTCTTTTTTTTTTTTTATGTCCTAAATCTGCTCATGTACGCGTTCTTTACATTCACAATAGCCACCAAGTGTCCCGGACTTGCAGTAAAAGGCCTTTGAGGAAGTCTGAAGGGGGTTTTCTCATGTTTCCTTTTTTGTCAAATGACTCACTCTCCCAGCAGCGACGACAACCACCTGTCATCCGTGGGAGTCATTCAGAAGAAGGTGACAGTCAACGCTACGGACGAGTCGTACCACAAGGCCCGTCGGAGCATGGCCCAGGCCGAGGAGGAGACCCGGAGCCGCGGGGCCATCGTCATTAAGCACACAGGCCGGGTTCATGGTAGGCAAAGATACTTGGTCTATTGGATCTATTTATGCATCTTGTAAGTCGCTTGTAAGTTGCTTTGGATAAAAGCATCTGCTGGGGGCAGGATAGTCTAGTGGGTCTGGGTGTTGGACTCCCAGCCAGAAGGTCGTGGGTTCGAGGCCCAGATTAGGCCTACCTGTAAGCATCCTTGAGCAAGATGTCTAACACCCCACCTGCTCCATGTAATAGCACCATGTAATTGTAAGTGGCTTTGGATAAAAGCGCCTGCTAAATGCTGTAAATATAAAATATAAATGTATCTAGTGGGATTCTGCAGCTTCTGCCATTAAGAAGTAAAGTGCTTGGAGTGGAGATGAATATCTGTGTTTTTTATTTTTATCTATATCTATACGTGTTCATAAAAGTGCGCATCATTTGTTTGCGTCCTTCAAAACTTTTCTGGTCAGCATAAGGCACAAGTTGTTATTTCATGGGTTTTTACCCATGAAATAGGTAGATGCAGCGGGCGTGTTAACGTTGTGCGACCAGCAGCCATGTAAAACTAGTGATTCAGCTCCTCTTTCTTCGGATGTGTTTTCTACTCCTGACCACAGAACCACTTCCTCCTAAACAGACACCGATCACTATGTTCTGTCAGCATGTAAACACCAACACACACACACACACGCACACACACAAATGCTGGTTTTGATGACTTGCATGTTCAGTCTACGCGCTTCCTGAAACTCCCTCCACTCGCTGCAGCCTTTTACAGTATCAGGTTATTAGATTTCTGCGTATCTGCGTGACCTGGATGTGGTTTTGACAGGAGCGCAGGGTTGAGGCCTATAATATTTCATATTCGGTGAACAGTTCAGTTCAGGACTTCCTCCTCCTCTTCCTGTGATGGATCTTTTGAAAGAAAAGAAGAAAAAAAAACGTATTTAAAGTCTAAGCACACGTGGTCTTTGTTAGTAATATCTGCTCTGTAAGAACGGTAAGAACTCCGTAGGGTCTCCCGGGGTCGTACGCTATCTGGACTGATCTCTATCAGTCAGATCTCCATCTATCTGCTGTGGAAGTGGGAAGAACCCATTGCAGACAGGAGAAGTTAGCCCCTCAAATATGAGGAAAGGCGCCTCCTAGACATAGTGCTACTGTGCTCTGCTTGCGGTACAGCAATGTTGTGTAAAGCTACACTCCTCAATTTGTGTCCGGAGTTCCCCCTTGTGGGTGAAATTGGCATTCACAAAAACATTGTTTGCATTGCTTTGGTTTGAAATTCAGAGAGCGCCTCTCCCGCGCTTCCGTGCTCGCACTTCTCTCTACCGGTCCCCCTTACTGCCACATCCACTTTGGGGCGCATTTGCAAATCTCTTAAGCTGGGGGGTGAAATGTGGGATTTTCCGACCCTTGTGTCTTATGGGTGCTTGCTGGAAGAATTGGGGGGGGGGAGGGGTTACGTGCTCCCTCAGGCCCTGCCTCGCTTATAATGACACGCCCTGGTCTCTGGCAGGCAAGAAGGTCATGGTGCGAGCCCCGGCTCCGGCCCTGGCCAGCCTCGCCAAGCCACGCCACTCCTTCCACTCCCAGCTCAGAGACCCGAAGAAGGGAGCCTGCGCGTCCAAGCCCAGGAGGGAGGCGTTCTGCGTGACCGACGGCAAGGGCGGCGGGGGGGTGGAGGAGAGGCCGCTCCGGGAGAGAGTCCTCCACCTGCTGGCCCTGAGGCCGTACAGAAGACCCGAGCTGGTCCTCAGGCTGCAGAAAGACGGGCTGACGGAGGGCGACAAAGACATGCTGGATTCGCTGCTGCTGGAGGTGGGCATTTCTCAACCATTACTTCCATGATGGCCTTTTCATTTACACCACTCGTGGCTTCTTTTTCTTTTTTTCTGGGTGTGACGCGTAAGTTAGCCCACATTCTGTCCATGTCTTCCATTTACACACCGTCATTTTTGCTAGTTAAAATAAAGTTAAGGAGTGTGGATTTAATCAGATATGGGACTGGTGATACTTTTCCCCCCACAGGATGTAGAAATGTATAAAGCAAGCTGACACTAATATAATTCTCCTTTTCCATTACAATGGACTACTTTTTTATTGACATGACAGGCAGTTAACTGGAATTGCATTAGCCCATATTTAGTTGTCCTTTTACTTTAGCATAGTGAGATGGCGGTTTAAAGGTCCCTGTCAAACTTGTAGAGACAATGACAGTTGCAGACATCAAACCTTGTGCTGTGTTTTAACTGTTTGTGCTGTGTTTTCACAGTTTAAGCTGTGTTTTAACTGTTTGTGCTGTGTTTTCACTGTGTTTTCACTGTTTAAGCTGTGTTTTAACTGTTTGTGCTGTGTTTTCACTGTGTTTTCACAGTTTAAGCTGTGTTTTCACTGTTTGTGCTGTGTTTTCACTGTGTTTTCACAGTTTAAGCTGTGTTTTCACTGTTTGTGCTGTGTTTTCACTGTTTGTGCTGTGTTTTCACTGTTTGTGCTGTGTTTTCGCTGTGTTTTCGCTGTGTTTTCGCTGTGTTTTCGCTGTGTTTTCGCTGTGTTTTTGCTGTGTTTTCGCTGTGTTTTTGCTGTGTTTTCGCTGTGTTTGTGCTGTTTGTGCTGTGTTTTCACCGTGTTTGTGCTGTGTTTGTGCTGTGTTTTCACCGTGTTTGTGCTGTGTTTTCACTGTGTTTTCACTGTTTGTGCTGTGTTTTCACTGTGTTTGTGCTGTGTTTTCACTGTGTTTGTGCTGTGTTTTCACTGTGTTTGTGCTGTGTTTTCACTGTTTGTGCTGTGTTTTCACTGTTTGTGCTGTGTTTTCACTGTGTTTGTGCTGTGTTTTCGCTGTGTTTTCGCTGTGTTTTCACTGTGTTTGTGCTGTATTTTCACCGTGTTTGTGCTGTGTTTTCACTGTTTTCACACGCAGGTGGGCCAGATCAATAGCAGAGACAGCGCGTACACCCTACAAGGCTGTCTGTATAAGGAGCTGCAGAGGAACTGGCCCGGCTACACTGCAGGTGACCAGCAACTCCTTAAAAGGATCTTGGTCAGGTAAACCACACTAAGGTCATATATACAGTATGTGTGTGTATATATATATATATATATATATATGATAGAGGGGAATATCTTCCGTAATGCCAGGATGAAACTGAGAAGTATGATGCGTTTCCCGGTAGTGGTGTTTTAAAGTGGTGTTTGTTTGGTTCCATGTCCATCTCAGTTTATGTATTTCAATAGTTACACTGCATGATGTATTGTCTTTTGTAACCAACCGATTCAGGCAAAGCAACAGCTACATTGACTGTGTTCAGTTTTTTCCCCCTTTCAATTCATGTTGTATTAAGAATCCTCTTTTCTGAACACGTTTCTAATGGGATAAACCACAAGGAACAAATAAGTGCAAAATATTATCTTAAGTAGAGTGCATAGGCTTAGGGCGGTCAATTCCAAGAGACCGGAGGCTTTTGTTTATATCGGCCGTATAAAATTGGTTGTGTTCAGGTTGTGTTCAGGTTCAGGTTCAGGTTAGGGTTGGGTTCAGGTTGTGGTTGGGTTCAGGTTAGGGTTGTGTTCAGGTTCAGGTTGTGGTTGTGTTCAGGTTCAGGTTATGGTTGTGTTCAGGTTATGGTTGTGTTCAGGTTATGGTTGTGTTCAGGTTCAGGTTCAGGTTGTGTTCAGGTTGTGGTTGTGTTCAGGTTCAGGTTATGGTTGTGTTCAGGTTATGGTTGTGTTCAGGTTATGGTTGTGTT
>JAODLI010000015.1:1750793-1767269 GCA_027575585.1 Percopsis omiscomaycus | reverse complement strand
GGTTGTGTTCAGGTTATGGTTGTGTTCAGGTTATGGTTGTGTTCAGGTTGTGTTCAGGTTAGGGTTGTGTTCAGGTTATGGTTGTGTTCAGGTTGTGTTCAGGTTAGGGTTGTGTTCAGGTTGTGTTCAGGTTATGGTTGTGTTCAGGTTATGGTTGTGTTCAGGTTGTGTTCAGGTTAGGGTTGTGTTCAGGTTGTGTTCAGGTTAGGGTTGTGTTCAGGTTCAGGTTATGGTTGTGTTCAGGTTGTGTTCAGGTTGTGTTCAGGTTGTGTTCAGGTTCAGGTTATGGTTGTGTTCAGGTTGTGTTCACATGCCAGGTGATGATGTGATATTCTCCCTCCTGTAAAGGAGGCTGTTTCAGCCCCACCACCTGTCAGTCCCTGAGACCCAGGTGAGCCCCCTGCGAGACACCCCCAACTCCTCCCCGGCCCACCCCAACAAACCCTCTCTGGCGGAGGATTACACCGACCCGCTGGCCAACAAGAGGCCCAGGATATCTCACGCGTCCAGCAGGCCCGCGGCCGCACCGCCCGCCGGGGGGGACGTTGCCGCGGCAACGAAGGGCAGCAGCCGCGGGACGCCGCTGGACCCCCGGAGGCTCCTCGGCTCCTCGGCAGCCGTGCAGGAGGCGGAGGCGGAGGGACGACCGGAGCTCGGCCCCTCGGCCCCGAGCGAGGGCCCGGCGCCGCTCCCCCTGCCCCGCGCCCTCCTGGGCCCCCCTTCCCCCGTGAGAACCCCCTGTGTGGACAGACACGACAGGAAGAGGAGGAGGAGTAAACACAAACATAAAGACCAGGTGAGAGCACGACTGGTGCTTTATGTTTACCTTTTAAGGCAATATACGATATAATGTCTCCATGAGCTGCACAGTGACCTTTACAAATGTATATTGGTATTTCCCACGTTGACTCATTAAGGGTGTTTCCTCATGCTGTCATCCTGTTTATGGGATTTCTATTTGCCATGTCGACTCATTAAGGGTATTTATTTTAAGGAGAAAGTTAAGGGTGAAGACAGGAAAAGGAGGAGAGGTGACTCCAGTCCAGAAGACTCATCTCTGGACTGTGCAGGTGAGTCATGCCCACCCTTTAACTGTCTATATTTCTAGAGGATTCTGCATTTGTCAGCGCTATGCTGACCTTTTGGTTCTCTCCTCAGATCCCAGTGGGATGTTCTATGACTCCAGCGTGCTCCAAGCAGCCAATCGCATGACGGATTACTTGTCGTAAGTTTGCCTCTCATTGGTGGCAACACAGCAGTTGACTGACGCAAGGTTATACGCCCGGCAATCTTTTCGCGTAGCGCCGTTTCATACGTTGAAGAAGCGGCTATCTGCAAAGCCTTATCTTAAGTTTGTTTCCGTGGCAACATGCAAATTGACGCGCTGGTATCGTTTCCGTTTGTCTCCTTCACTGATGTACAAAAATGGCTACCACTATAAACAGATCCTGGCGTCAACAGTGTTCAACCCCTTCACTTCTCGTGGGCTGCCGAACAAAAGAATCACAGATTATAAATATATGAAAGAACTTGTGTATTGTGCCGTGTATGATTCCCATTATTCCTTTTCAATTAGTATTCGTTTTCAGGACATCGGCTATTTGACTTCGTAAATGACATTAAAATGTCACCGTCTTCTGAAATACCCGTTACTGCCGTTAGCAACGTGTGCTAACGGCAGTAACGCTCGGTGCTCGGATCCCCATGCGTGTCCTCTGACTGTCTCTGTGCAGGATGTACACGGCGATCTGCAGTCCCGACCAGAGGCAGAGCTACAAGCAGGACTTTAACGAGGAGTACAGCGAATACAGAAGTTTACACTCTGGCATCGACGGCATGACGCGGCAGTTCATGGAGTTGGACGCGCAGCTCAAACGGCTACGCCATGGCTCCCATAAGTACAAGGTAAAGCAAAGGGCTTTACAGAACACGTACGCATCTGATGTCGGTGTGTGTGTTTATCGTTCAGAAAATTAACCGTCTAGACCAGGGGGTTCCCAAACTTTTCAGCCCCCGACCCCCAAAACCCCCCTCTAATAGGCCTATCCAAACACGAGCATAACGATCATAATATATAGTGTGTATATAGTCATTTTAATAAAGGCTAGTAAGAGAATAAATCAAAGTAAGCTCCATGTATAAACTGTAATACTGGGTAAGAATACAGTATGTAGGAGCAGCAGACTCACAGGTGATACTGTATCTCCTGTGAGTCTAGATACAAAATGCTATAATTGTTTTTAAATTGACAGTTTGTGTATTGTTAATAATTCAAATGTTTATTTTTTTTTAAAGACGATTCATAATCAGATTCTACAAAAGTACCGCACAATTAAAAAGGTAACTCAGTGTTATATTCTCTTCTAATACAGACTTTCATATATATAGATAGATAGTGTTCTAATATTGTTCTACTCCTCTTTATTGTATTTTGTTTCCTTGCAGTCTAACCCAAACTACAACCAGGACAAGATCCGCTGTGAGTATCTGCACAACAAACTGGCCCACATAAAGAAGCTCATATCAGAATACGATCGACAACAGCTCTGCTTCGACTCCTCCTGACACAATGGAGGCACCTGACTTGTTATTCCTACTGTAATACAATACAGTGTGATGAATGATCTGCCTTATACACTGCTGCTTAAACCGACTATGAGGCTTTGTGCAACGCAGTAGGTTAACAAACTGAAAAGGGCCATCATAATGTGAAAATCATTTATTTTCTTTTTTTTAATACATCTTCTGTTGCGTTCGCTAAAAAGTTATGAGTTTCCCAAGAAGTTTCCAGCTAAAAAAAGTTATTATGGAGCCGCAACTGTTCTCTGCAGTTACAGATGGTGCACACGTATTTCTGCAGGGGATGCGATTTCTGGAATTCCCGAGGATACGGGCAATAGACTTTGTGCCAGGCTTTTTCCTAAACATAGGTCGGTCCTCTTGGCTTATGACTCTCACCACTGATAGTTAAATGCCTGCTGAAATGGATCCGTAGCCCTCCTTGTTTTGTAATCTCTTGATAAAGCAAGACATCCGACTGTTATAGGGAAGAATAAGTGATTCAAGTATTCAGGGAATTTGCAGTATTATGCTCTAGAGTTGACGTTTGGATGTTTTCAGCACTGAATTGTTTTGGGTCTGGACCTTTTAGCCTGGATTTTAAAAAAAGGGTTTGAGAAGTATTGCATGCTGTATACTTTCTGGAATGCATGTGCAGTAAATTACTTTTTGTCCTGTCTTTAATAGTTGTAAAGTATTCAATTGTTTAATTTATAGTTCACTGTAATAAATGTATTTCTTCTTGTGGACAATACTAGCCTAATGTTATTTTTCCACTGGCTAGTTTCATATCTGATGTGGCTGAAAAAGGCCAACATGCTGTAAATTTACAAATAACGTAAAAATAACGTTTTGACGTGTGGCAATAATACAAACACACACCATTTTGACAGAAGCGGTGCAATGTCAGATGTTCTTCCGAATAACTTTCGTTCTGAATTATCACCATTCAATAGATACACTATGCACAAGATGAGGATGGGATTCATCCTGCTTTTATCTATAATTTTATTATTTTCTACTTACTAGTCTGCATTACCCTGAAGTCGATATAAGTGGAAATGAGGAATTAAACGTAGAAACGGCTTCTCCTCTTCAAAAGTTTTAACTTTAATGGCAATAAGATACAGTGACGGCTGTATTCAGAAACTGTCAGAGTTCAATCAGTTCGGAGTTGTACAGAGAAAAGATTTAAAATCAAACACGGAATAATCCTACAAACTTTGAGAAAAACGGCCATCTTAAATTCAGGTGTAAAACATGACCTACTCCTAGCGAGTCACTAGACCACAGCCTGAGAATAACTTAGCGGATGTCCCTTAGCAACAGCCATGATTCACTCTTTTTCCAATTAGTTTGCGCGGCAGCTGCTCGGACACGTGTGCCGTGTCTTTACAGAGAATATCTGCCAGAGTTCTTTGGATTCGCACATCCTTGTGGTTTCTGCACGGCTTCATATCAGACGATGCGTCATTTCTACAAATCTGTGTCCATAATGCTTCTTTTAAAAGCATCTCATTCGCTGCCGTTGCTGTCGCTGTCTGAATATGCTCCCAGGAGGCTCAGAGAGGATCCATTCTGTGTGCCGACAGCTTTAGCAGCAGGACCGCTGGTGGCACCTTTAGAATCTGTAAAACAGAGATTTCATTTGAATATAACCTCTACAGATTTTAGTTTTTAATTTAATGCGTCAAATGGCTGATGCATACACAGTGTTAATTCGATGCATGAGTCATTGTGTTTCCTACATTCACACATGCAATGTTCCATTCACTGCCCTTCTGACGAGAAAATGTTTCCTTTCCTGGTTAACGTTACTCAAATTAATAATTTTCACGTACTTTCCAGTTTCCGTGCCGCTGTGAATAGCCCAAACAAAAGAAAATGTCGCCTTAGCTGGCTAAAACGGCAAGTATCTATATGTATCTATGGAAAAAAATTGAGAACACTGCAAAATATTAAAACATTTTACATAAATATAAATAAAATTGTATAAATAGTAAAACTGAAAATTATGCATTACTTAATTTTTTTTCCAGGAGAGTATGTGTGTGTATGTATACACACATGCATATTATTCTGAATAATTATGGGTGCGTTCTATTCATGTGAAGAATGCACATAAAACACCATATGAACACCACCTTCGTAATCCAAATGGACACGCTGTTTACGTCACCCATGTCCGTACATCCCACTGACGATGCACCGTCAGTGGGATGTACGGACGGATGTGTGACCTGCTTCAAAGGCTCACCTGCTTGGGAGCTGGAGCCTGCAGTGGGCGCCCTTGGGCCAGCCTTAGCTGCAGCGGGGGCTATGGCGGCGGCGGCTGCTGCTGCCTTTTTCCGTACCACCAGTGACCCGAGGGCCCCCCCTCCGCCCAGTGTACCCACACTCCTCTCCCAGCTCTCCACCTTGGCCCGCTTCACACCACCTCCGCCCGAGGGCCCCTGTGGACACACCACAGCACACGTCACACGCCGTCCCGACCACCTCTACATTGGGTTAGTCCCCCCCCTCCACCACCACCCCACCCTCTCTTTCTAATCGTCCACCAAGCGGGATCTCCCGGGGCAGAGACAAACTCCATGGTATCCATGACGTTGTACGCTGTGATGTATACCCGTGTTCAATGAGGTAATGCTCATAATCACTTAGATCACTGTGTTGATTTGTAGGCGAGTGATAATACCCACTGCTGTTGAATACGCCAAAGACCTGTTCGGATGTGGAGCCTTTGCTTGGCCATTAGGAAGCAATGTTAAGTTATGACATTATCGATTATTTCTCTGTAATTTTAATATAGAATGCATGGCTCGCTTGCCTTGTTAGGGGCAGGATAGCCTAGTGGTCTGGGTGTTGGACTCCCAGCCAGTAGGGGGCAGGATAGCCTAGTGGTCTGGGTGTTGGACTCCCAGCCGTAAGGGAAGGTCGTGGGTTCGAGCCCCGGAGTCGGCCTACCTGTAAGCATCCTTGAGCAAGATGCCTAACCCCCTGCCTGCTCCATGAACCGTAATACTTGTACTAGTACTCATTTTGAGTCTCTCTGGATAAAAGCCTCCACTAAATTACCTCATTGTTTTAGTCTGGTCGTTTCACTCCAATCTGAAAGGTCTGATTCCCGTCCAATCTGTAAGCATCCGCTACCCCTACTTGCTACTTGCACTCACTATAAAATGCGTTTTAGATAAAAGACTGTGCTAAATTACCTAGTTTTTCCCTAATCTTCTATGAACTCAGAATAGATAGAATACATTTTATTGGTCTGGATCCAGAGTTCTCCACCACTGGGAGAGATCTAGTCAACCGGTGGTCAACTGGATAGAACATTTTAATCGCTTTAAGGCGCTATAATCCAAAGCAGCAGCAGCAGGCAGGGGTTAGGCGTCTTGCTCAAGGATGCTCACAGATAAGGGCCTGTGTCCATGTAGCGTTTTTTTGAGGGCAGAGAAGCGCTGGACGCGAGTTTTGTTACCGTGACAACAATATATTGACAACATAGTATCGCCACCGTCGTTGCGCATCGCTAGCATCGGCCCCTTTGCTTTTGATTACGTTTTTATTACTATTGTGATAATGTGCATGGATGAGCTTTTGACGGCTCAATCTGATAGCCGAAGAGCAAGGAGGATGTGGGTGCAAGATACGATCCGTAGGACAAACACAATACGGAGAATAGCATCGCTTCGTCCGAGAATTACGGTCACATGGAGCCCGGTCACAGGCCTTTAGGCTGAGCAAGGGGCAGTTTGAAGTTACCAGGGTGACTAGTCCTGTCCCATTTGATCAGTTACCGGTGGGGCTGACGACACCAGCGCCTTTCTGAAAAGTTGAGAAAGCGCTCGGAGCGGCCGCACAAAAAAGAGCGGAGCGCTCTGTGTGCGGCCGCATACGCTCTCTCTTCATTGGAAACGGCTGGAGAAAGACGCTTAGTGAGCCACTAGACTCTCCTGCCACCAACGTATAAAAACAATTCAGGGAGACAATGTAGAAGAGACAGACCACTTAAAGAATACTGAATAGCACTCTACAGGAGAAGTCCGTAACGCCAAAGATGGCGGTTGGATGCACACAGATTTGACTGGCGATTCTATACATGCAGTTTTTATGTCCCGGTGACCATTGAAAGTGCAGTTATGGCTCTCTCCCCATTCATTTAGATAGGGGCCTGGTGTTGTTAGCCTGAAATAACTGCCTGCGGGCGCTACCAAGATGGCTGCCGTGTGGACAGTCTCTTCTTTAATGTCTCTGGCCAATCCTGCAATTGTTGTTCTAATCCACTTGATTAGTGTGGGCTTTTTTTTTTGCAGGCGAACCTCTGGTTGTCTCACTGCGAGCAGAGACCTGAATGATTAAGTCATATGAGAACTTGTTGTTCTAGGTGCCCAACAAGTGCCATCCCATTGGCTGGCGTTCTGCTGAACAGCAAGTCTACGTGCCTCGGGGGAACACACCCTACCTGGGCCTCCGCAGGTCTGTCTGTGGTGAGGATGTCCGTCGGTCTGTCCGTGCTGGGCTTGACCGGCGGCGTGCGGGCGCTCCTCTTCTTCTCCTCCTCCTCCTCCTCCTCTGAATCGTCAGAGTCGCGGAGCCTCTTCACTAGAACGCGCTCCAGCATCTCTCTGTGCAAAAAACCAAGACCAGGGGATTGGTGCAGGGGCGTTGCTTCAGCTTGTACAGAACGAATTGTGTCCGGAGATCACCGTGTGGTTGAACTCTGGCGTTACAAAAGTGCTATTGTTTTGGTTTGAAACTCGAGCGCGCATGCCCCTCCTGCATTAGACTGTTGAGTGGCTCACACCCCTCTCTACCCCCCAGCCATGTGAATAGTTTGAAACATTAAAAAGTGAGCTGCTTCAGAGTCACTCCAGCGGCGCATGCTCTCTCTCTCACTCACTTTGTTTCTCTCTCGTCCTCCTCCTTCTCTCGCTCCTTCTCCCTCTTCTCCAGGTCCCTGTACTGGTCGATCATGCCCTCAAAGTCCACCTGCGCCTGCCGCTGGTTCAGCTCCTTGAGCTCCTGCAGGTTCTCCAGCACCTCCATCTCCATCTTGGAGTCCCGCGTGCGATTCTCCAACACCTGCGAGAGGAATCACAAGAGGACACTCATTTGAGATCGCCTGGGTACCGACTGTATGGATGGGCAGAAATATCGCTACGGCCACCTTTAATAGCAGAACATTAACACATAAAAATGTACACTTTGTTATTTATTTATTTTAAAAGGAGGTTATCAATAAGAACTTTTTTTTTTTTTTTTTTTAAATAAATCAATCGCAGTCCCCCTGAAAGAATCTTTGCAGCCCGGCCCTCAGTTTGGGAACCACAACTATGTGACTAAAGTACTATGTGACAAAAGCGCCCTCTGTTGGCATTAAGGTGACATGACACTGGAAAAAAAATAAAAAAAAATACTGCATACTGACCTTCATGGGATTGTTCAGTTCTTCCTCTTCTCTATCCCTCTGGATTTTCTTCTCCTCTTCCTCAATTAGTTTCTCCGCCTGGAAGTTCCGCGTGGCGCCGTGCTCCATTGCGTAGTCCGTGTTCTCTGGATCGGTCTAAGCGCACAGAGAAAACGACAAAAAGACACAAAACTACAAGTTAACAAAATACAATAACAACAAAATATTAAGACAACGTTAACCATTTCTAATAAATGTATGATTTCAGATTTTATTGTATTTACCGGTGAAGGACCGTACATGAAGAAGGAACAGCTCACCTTAAAAGTGATCTCGGCCAGACAGCGAGTGCACTTGATGTAGAAGCGGAATATCGGCAGCCCCATGTACAGCTCGTTCTGAACCGTCTCCTTGCGGGCGTTGAACTTCTTCCCTTTGTAAATGTACTCGCCACACGTCTTACACCTGCACACATTCAGGTAAGCGACGCAAGTGAAAGAAATAAAAAATAAAAATCCTTCTTTCTACTCTGCAATTATTTACCGTTTGAAGAATGAATAACTTGAGGTGTGAATGACAACTTTGATTATTGCAAGTACTAACTGTTTTGAGGAGCGAATGATAAACCTTCGAGTAATGTTGTGCAAACGCATAGGTGAAGTAACCCTGGTTACATGATGCTGTCCTTATTCTAGGAGAATGTTATCTGCTTGCAAACACTGGTGGTTAACCGGTTCAACTGTTGACGAATGTACCAATTGTCGCTTTGGATAAAAGCATCTGCTGTAAATGTATATACCACCATAAGCATGCATACACACATTTATTCACAGTGTTGATACGGCACACCATATTTATCAAGACAAATTCCTTCCCAGTGCAAATGTACAGTTAGAATGAAAAGGATTGTGTATCTAGAATGAATAATAATAATAATAATCATAATAATAAAATCATGAATTTGCATCTAATGCACGTGAATAAATGACCTGCATAGGGCTACCTCATATTGAATGGAGCCATCAATCTGACAACATATTGTCGATCTTTGGGCAGTTTCAATTTTGGGATTTTCGATGGGTCAAAATCTGGAGGATAGTATTTCTGTAAAAGAGAAATCAGATGTTAATTACGGTAAACATTGACAGAGCAATAATACTTGACTGTAAGTGCATAGGGAACGTAATTACATTTTAGCATAACTACTAAACGATTTGCAGTATTTAGTAGTAGCTATGATGTGAATGCTTATTTTTATTAGGAGTATAACACACACTCACAAATCCACTAGGAGCACAACATAACAACATAATAGAAGATGTTATGCTTGTTACAAACCATCAAATCATCCGTTTTTTGGTTCAAATTCTAACATTTTGTTTGAATGCTACAATATATTACTTTTTTCTTTTAAACACTTGGGCATCATCAGAATTAATGTAATACTGCTTATGGGTGGACTTGACAGAATCTTTTTAACCTTCTTAAATGGTATAAATGGTGACTGAATGCATTTGTAACTATTTACTTACTACAGTAACTGACGTCCTCTACACTGGTAGTAAGTAAATAGTTGTGGAAAACAGACAATTTTGATAGTTTAGCGGAGCTAGCCAAAACGAAGTAGCTAACGTTAGCTGCAGATGAGAGGCAAGCATATACTAGACCAGGTAACTTGTATTGCCCAGCAACTAAGACTTATTAGAATTATGGTGGTTTTCTCATACTTACATTCAAGACCTTTCTTTCAGACATGGCTTAATTTAAATCACAACGTTGAAGGAATATATTGAAACGCTACAGGGCCAAAGCCGTAGCTTGAGATGCTCGCCGTAAACTTCCGTGGGCTTCTTCTATTACTTCCGCAGAAGTGTACATGTAGGATATGCTGCCGCCTGTAGGAGAATGCGCAGTATTACTGTTTGCGCAACATTTCTGCATGTCTTGGGTAAGGCTGACGAGAAAAATGTTTAATTATAAAAAGTTTAATAATTAATTCGACTTATATTGGAGTATTAAAACGATAAAGTCAATATCACTTTAATTAAAATAAAGCATAACCCTAGCAGTGGCCGTTTCTAGTTGCTGTTCAACATCTTAACGGGTGGCTGTCCTGTCAACAGACTCAAGTCAAGTTAAATTGTGGTGATGTCACCGACGTGCAGGCGACGGGCCGCGGGCACGCAGAGCAACACGCGGACGACAAGACGTCTCGTGTCTATACTTAATAAATTAAATTCAACTTCTGCTTCAGGTTTAACAGCGGTTACGCTCATACGTTGCACATATTAGGCCTACAGACACAAATCCATACAATTTAGTTTGTCGTTAGCTGCTCAAAGGGAGGGATTTATCATCGGTGTGCGCGTGAGTGTCTCGTTAGCCCACTAGACTTCGGGATTCGCAATGACGTCAAGGCATGGCTGCCGGTCACTCCTCACCTGCAAAGGGCACATATTGGACATAGACACACGCACACGCACACCCACACACATACACACGCACACGTTGTGCCTATGGCTTAGCCCCGCATTTCCTTGGGGGGCACCAGAGGTTATTCACATAAGGAAATTGGACGGTGAGTGGAGATTGGCGTCCGTGTGGGTTAATTGTGCAGAGGTGACACGGGTGCACGGACAAACAAAGGCCCCTGGGAGGACTTTAAAGATCACTCCGTGTTTAAGATGTAGCCTATGTCTTATAGGCTACCTCGGAGAGAGGTATTTGCCAAGAAGGTTATGGTTTTACACGCTCATTTATTTTGAGCGGGGTATTTGTTGTTTTTTTTACAATTAGTGTGCGTGGTGTGATCGGACTGTAACACATGTAGCCTGTAGCCTGTATTCCCTGGACGTAAGAATGCTGTGCACACGCTAAATCAATCGGATGTATTGTTGGACCAGGACTTTTGAACAGTGGTTCAAAAGATTAGCCCCCAATCACTTTACGCACAACGTTTCCGTCAACATGACGCAATTCTTGTTTCATCGAGTTAGGTCAACACGCGCACATTTCGTTCCCCGCTCCCGCGGGTCAAAGTGTCCAATTAATATTTCAGGGCCAGGCTGATGTCAGCGGCAGCAGCCGCTATAAAGACCCCGGGGGGGCCCACGGGGAAGGAAGGAGATATTTCACTTGGACCACCCGCGCTCCAGAATCATGGCCTGCGCACGCACACTGCTGCTCCTGGCCGCCACCTGCTGCGCGTGCTTGTGCCTCGCCGGCGGAGACGAGACTTCCTTCGAGACGCGCTCTTTGGATTTCCCAACGAAAACTCAGGAGGAAAAAGATCTGGTAAGGACGAGGGGGGGGGGGGGGGTTTAGTCGTATTCAACTATATTGATGTGTTGCGAAAAATATAGCAAAATTGGGAAGACAAATAATGGAATTGGAATAACTGAATAGGCCTACATGTGAGCACTTATTGTTACTAATAGTAGCCTACTACAGTAAACTCTACAGTGGCCTACAACTGCACTACAAACTACGTAACCTATATAGCCTATAGGCCTACACCGTTTTTGAAATAACGGTTGTATTTATATTTTTATAACTGCTATACCGGGCTTTATTTCCTATAACTTTTCTTGCCTTAGGGCTTCTGTACTATAGGCCAACAGTTACTGGACTTTAATCACCAGTTTATTTAGCACCGTTTAACCAATGTTTCTTAAACTTCTCTCCACCTAGATTGATGCTTTACAGGAGGTTCTGGTGAAGCTGAGAAGCAAAGAGATTCCCTCAGAGAAAAAGCTCGGCTGGCTTCCTTCGGTGAGAGGACCAATAAGATAATAACAAAACAAAACAAATCTAAATGTAGAAACCCTGTGGAAATAGTTTCTCCAAATGATATTGCTTTCTTTTTAGCAAACCATAAGGACATGTAAACTATTCAATGTTTAGCAAATTGGCGTGGGCAGTCTCTCAGAGCTAAACAACATTTAGGCTAAGCCTTGCTTTCACACCCTTTTTTAAAATCCACCTGTTTTCATAAACAATTTAAATTTGAGATCATTGCCTTGGGAATTCGTGTGTTTAACACTGACACGTCTCTTCACTATAAGCATAACCTAATCGGCCTACAAGGGGTTTGAAGGTAACCTTAAAATCTCCTTACAGCATGAAGGGGTGTTCTTTCTCGCAGCGTCTGAACCGCACTGGTAACAGCCTACTGTGGGCTTTGCACTCTCATTTTGGTTTGGGCGACCGTCGACTGTTAGATAAATTCCAATTCAAAAGACACCAACCGAGATCGTGGATCAGCTGTTTCCTTTAATCGAAAGGCATTTTGGGTTCAACACAGCAATGAGCATGGAAGAAGAATATATAGGGGTGTGTGTGTGTGTGTGTATGTGTGTGTGTGTGTGTGTGTGCGTGTGTGCGTGTGCGTGTGCGTGTGTGCGTGTGCGCGTGTGTGTGTGATAAGACAGTAGTTGCACTTCCCCTCCTGTAGCACAGAGAATACATGTAACTAAAAATGTAAAAAACATCCCTGTTTAAAAAAAATGTCCTCATCATTTCAGTGCGACGCGGGAGAGCCGTGCGCGGTGCGCAAAGGCGCGCGCATTGGAACACTGTGCGGCTGCCCGCGCGGGACGTCCTGCAACTTCTACGTTCTGAAATGTTTGTGAAGGGGAAAAAAATACTAGGTAGAGAATTACGCAGATGAGTTGAGATGACACGACCCCCCACCCCCCCCACCACCCCCATATCCCCACACCCCTAAAAAAAACAGCAGTGTGTAATGTGTTTAATATGTAACGTGGTGTTTAATAAATAACGTGTTTCTTTCATAAATAACGTGTTTCTTTTTAAACCCGTTATGAAATGTTAATTTTTTTGTGGATTGTGCGTGCGTGCGTGCGTGCTCCTTGATTCAGTCTGTAGCCGATGTAGGCCTATGTGGGTGGGTGTGCTTGCGTGCGTGCGCGTGTGTTCGTTGGGGGCATATTGCCCTCAAGTTTAGCCTAGATTTTAATAGGATCGGATCAACTAGCCTCAAGCTAATTCACTTTTATGACTTGGCTATTATCAATAGGTAGCCTATAACGAATAGAATCTAGCATAAATAACTAATAGGCGAAGAACGAATAAGTTATTAATGAATTGAGTTGATGCAGCCTAGATTTTTTATTTTTTTTCCCATCATCGGTCTACATAAAATTTATAGCGTGGGCGTAAAATAATGATCAATTCTCAGAGATCGACATGATATATCAACACTACAAATAATTCTAATAATTTATTTTACGTTACTGGGCGGGTTCGCAACATCCCACTGCACTGGGGGTGTCACGAGTCTGCCTGCCGAAAATAAAAATGAAATAATGTAAAATAAATAAGAAGCGCAGTGTAAGTTCGTCGATGACATCATGAAAGCACAAGATTCCAACATGGCGTCCGGCCGGCTGCTGGAGGGGAAGCTACAGGAGGAGCCAATAAGAGGCTCCTCGGCCACGAAACGGGACTTCTGCAAGCAGAAATTTTCTCTCCTCATCCTTGTCGGAAGGACCGGTCGCTCAGACCAGGCAGGGCATCTGAGCAGGGAGATCGAAAGAGGTAAGGCATATATTTATTCACTATACGCGGGATGATGAGAGCCGTCCGTTATTGTTAGAATCCTGCCTTGCCCAGAAACAGTGTCTTGCACTAGTTATGATATTCTATTGACGTCGGGAGGTGCTCAGTTGGATCAGTATTTATGCAGTTTAATCCGCCAGCGCCAGAACTGCGTCAACTGGCACAGATCCACAATTATCATCGTCATTGTCAGCATCACCATCCATTGTGATATAGCCTAATATTTAATGCGCATAATTACAGTCCAGTGGCGTATAACACAACATTTGCTTTGCAATGGCATTCTCAATATGGGGGCTGTTTCTATCTTTGATTCAGTCTGTATGTGGGTGAACTCGCGTGCGTGCGTGTAACATTTTCTCTGTTTCCAGGTATCCGTTCTTGGGATGTAGACTTGATGTCCTGTAACCTAAATCTGTATCTCCAGGAATTTCTGTCCCACCACACCGTCTCATTCAAGGGTGCAGGTAAGCTAGCTATCTATGTGTGTTACCTTACAATTACAATTAGGTCATTTAAAATTACATGGTGCTATTACATGGAGCAGATAGGGGTTGGGCTTACAGGTAGGCCAACTCCGGGGCTCGAACCCCATGACCTTCCGGCTGGGAGTCCAACACCCAGACCCCTAGACTATCCTGACTATCCTCCCTCCTCCCCTCCCCCTGTTCAACTCTCTGACCCCTATTTTGTCCAGCCTCCCTGTGGCAACCGTCTCTGGTTTGTCATAGGGTATATGAGGAGGGAGGGGAGGAAGGAAGGAAATTGGAACAGTGTTCAGTTGATTGTTGAAACATGGGTGTGTGCATTCTGGACAGCAACAGTATAGGGCCAGGTCTCTCACTAGCAATCAAAATGATGAACTTTATGGTAAGCTTTATAGTAGTTGCCACAGAGCAACACTACTGAATCGGCAGTCAGTGCTTTACGGTATTGGGGTGTTATTTTTGCTTCTTTTTGTGATTTGTGTTTTGACAGACAGAGAGAGAGAGAGAGTTGCTATTTTGGCTCTTTAAAGGTTTCCTTTGACATTGATCCAGGTCATTAGACTGGATTTCCACTGCTTGACGATTGAGTAAAACTGGCACCTCTGATTCAGCACTTCCATTCTTTTTCCTTCCTGTTTTCGAGTCAGCCAGTGGCTTTATCTTAGGCTGACTGTCTGTCTACTGTAGCACTCTACTTTAGCACTGTTTTCCTTGATTCCCTCTCCTTTTACCTGGCCTGAGACCACATGCTGACATCTGAGATGAAATATTCCATTTAATCTTTAAAGGTCCAATAAGCTGTTTCCTGACGAAAACAGCGGTTCATAGACATCATAGTCATCTGATTGCGTACATATAGCGTATACAGTATATACCTCTGCTAGCCACAACCCGCTAACCCATGTCGCTAAAAATAGCTCATTCTGTAGCTAAGAAATTATTTGATTCTCCATCTCTTGGAGTGTGTTTAAAACAAACGTAAGGTAATAATGTCCAAATCAAAGCTCACGTCTGTGGTTGAAGTAAGATTATTTGACGGAGGAATCTTGTTAAACCAGACTTGCAGACACATCAGAAGTATTGTTTTTGATAACTAACCAATGTTAGTATGTCTTTGGGTACCTACACTATGAATTCTGCTCAAAAATAGTGACCAAACTGAATATTTGTGTCCCGGATGTCAGTGAGTGGGACTTAGGAACTTGAACCTGTTCTCCATCTACTTTAGCTGTACATTTCTCAATCTCTCTACTCTTCTGTCGTCCTCTGTGCACACTCAGGACAAAGGTGTCTACGCTACAGCAACAAAGTGCTGGAAACCCACGTGCTCATCAGTCCGTCCCAGGAACAGGTTCACACGGAGGTGAGGGTTTAGCGCTTACACTCTGGTGGTCCAAAATGGATGCCGTCTTGGTTTGAACTCTTGACAGCGCAGGCCCATCCTGCACCCGAGCGCTGGGTGACGGACACTCCTCTCTACTCCTCCCCCTACAAACAAGTTTTGACCTCTGACCTCTGACCTCTCTCTCTCTCTCACCCTCCCCCCCAGGTGTGTGGCCTGCTAGGCAGTGAATCGGCTCATAAGCTGCTGGTGTTGGCGGGCCAGAGTGTGGAGGACAGTGGAGAACTGTTGTTTCACAGGGGACTGTTCTCGCCACACCAGCTGAAACACATACTGGCAGAGCTGGTGAGACAACTGCCCTCCATGGCGACCATGTCAGAGGTTGTCATTGGATGATGAATTAAACCAAATTCACATTTGATGCTTTTGATGTTATCTAGACTTCTCATACCGTGTACCGTTAATATCACACCGTAATATATGCATAAACGTAAACATAAATGTTGCATCAATAGTTGACTATTAATATGTACGAGCAAGACAGATGTATTTTCACCTTTTTAAAAAGAACTTGGGTTAAATCTTTGGCGCTAAAGCTTCCTGACCTCAACATGTGCAGCACATGCTGATGTTTTGAGTGAAATATTCCCTTGATTGTTGTATTCAAAGGTATAAAATGATTCACAGCAACAATATTTGCTACACATAAATAATGCAATTAAACCATTCACCCTCACGAGAGATGGAGAACAGCTGCATCTACAGCCAGCATGTGTCAGTGTACAAGCCTAGAGCCGCTGCTTTCAGGGCGAAACCGCTTATTCGACTTTTCCGTGAACAGAAATTCAATGGTCATTAGCCGTCCTTTGTTTCCCTGAAACATAGGCTCTTCTTCTAAAGCTTCTACAGAGCTGGTTGAAACATTTCCTGGTCACACAAGAATACCTTGTCAGATGTATCTCATAGCAGCCTACGAGACCCGCGTCTATTCATGGGAGTTGTGATATCTACAAAACCACCATATGTTAGGGGCGAGAGTGTTGGCCCAACACTCAGAGACACCACAAGAAGCGGAGGTAAAAGAGAATGGTTTATTCTCA
>JAODLI010000015.1:1716985-1744503 GCA_027575585.1 Percopsis omiscomaycus | reverse complement strand
CACACACACACACACACACACACACACACACACACACACACACACACACACACACACACACACACACACACACCTTTGTAGTTCTAGCATAAATAACAGTCACCGCCAGAGAGTGATATGTTTGTGTGTTGGTGTAACACAAACAAAGTCTTGAAAATAAATGTAATTCTAATGATTTAAATAAAACAAACTTATAAAGTTATCATAGACAACAGCTTACGGTCAAAGTGAAACTAAACACTACACTACTAAACAAGATGAAAGGTTGGTCAGAATGCGCTCCATACCTGGAAGGTCTGCCACTGGATCTGGCCTGTTGCAGTGACGGTCTGGGCCTGGATGAGGAAGGTTCCTGGGTTGACCAGCTGAACGCTCTGCAGAGTCTGACCGGTGCCCGAGAGGTCCTGACCCTGGCCGTCCCCCGACAGCTGCAGGATGGGCTGGGAGATGGAGGAGGCGTTGGACGTTGACACCTGGAGAGCAAGACGACAGAATGTGGCAGTTTAGGTCTCCTATAACTCACAAATACAAGCTCGTTTCCCCCCCCCCATCATTAAAAAGGCGCTGCCCCTAATTTCATGTAACCCTGACCACTGTTACGTGTCAGAGGCATTAGCAGACACTACGAGGCATAAGAAAGTGGTATTAACCCCTTTTGACCAGTTCTTTGGAGGGGGGTTTGAGAACTGCTGTGTTGCAGTGTTAAAATAGCAATGAGACACACAAAGGCCTGTGCAACACGCCAACGCCACTTCCTCTCCCACCTGGATTTGTTGCAGGTGACTGTTGTGGGAGCTGAAGCTTTCCGAGGAGGAGGGATCGGAGACCCCCGCGGACACGGCGGTCGCCTGGGTCAGAACCCCGGTGCCGTCGATGGTCTCCGGGAGCTGGGAGGAGGAGGTGGAGGAGGTGGTGGTTGTTGGCACGTAGAGCTCCGCGTTAGCGCCAGCGTTGCTAACCGTCACTAGCGAATGCTTGGTCCCGTCTCCCTGAGCCTGGCTCTCCAGCGTCTGGCCGCCCATGATCAGCTGGCCGTCGGCGGTCACTCCCGTGACGCCGCTTGGCAAGGGGACCGTCTGCGCGCCCGTTAGCCCTAGCGACTCCAGGTCCACGCTGTTAATGGGGACGAAGGTTATGTTGTGTTGCAACCCCCCGGTGTACGTCGACCCGCCGGCCAATGAGACGCCTTGGATCGAGTGCACCTGCCCCGCCTGGCTCAGCAGGTCTGTGGTGGCGGTCGTGGCAACGCTAATTCCCAGGTTTCCCTGGCCCCCATCGGGAATGAGCTGGATCTGTCCCGTGCAGTCGTCCAATCCCTGCGTTGAGAATCCTGCAAGAGTTCCGTCGGCATTCTGGATCTGGGGTATGACCTGAAAGAAGGAATAATAACTGATCAGTATCACGTTTAATAAACCACACAGAGAGTTAGCGAATATACTAGCATACTAGCGTGCGTGTGTGTGTGTGTTCACGGGCGTTTTTCCCCCACCTGATACTGAATGCCAGAGACGCCATTGGCCGAAGCCTCGTTTCCAGATGCTGTAACGTAGATGGGCTGGTTGGGCATACTCCCAATAGGAAGCACATACTGTCCGTTGGACGTTACAATTCCAGAATTTGAAACTTGAACGATGCCCTGGTCTTCCTTCACAGTAGAGACAGGTGTCAACACCTCCCATCGATCAGAACCCGTTAGCTGAATGGCTGACATATCTGTCGTCTGAGAATTAAATGAGGAAAGAAAATAAATGTGTAAATAGTGCCTCCTTAAAATCCCCGGTGGAGAAAGATAATTATTAAAAAGGCATTAACTGATTATTTTAACTGGTGGATGCAATCAGGAAAAGGAAAGCCAGGCCATTGTCTGAAACACACCGTTTTCAGAAATATTGCTCATTGCGTTATAAACTACAATAACTGTGCAAGCATATTTGGTACTGATGAAACAATCGACGCCCAAACAAGCATTAGCTCACTACATCATGCAGTACCCTCCCAGGTCTGCATTGAAAAGATGGTACGCGGAGGTGTGGGGGATGGGTGAAGTACTGTCGAAGTGAACGCAACTGTTTTAATGAACGGCGATATTCCATAACACACTAGACACCTAATGCATCCTAATGGGCTAAGGTGAACCGGCTATCTTTCAGCGAGCCGACCCAAGCGACTGGCTTCAGTGTCCTACCCACTATGGGCGGGTTTTAGAGGGGTAAAGTGGGTGGCCGTTATTGAGGGGAACACAGGAAGTGTACGGCTTTCACCCCATGCATCAAAAATTTAAAACGTGTGAACTTCATGCTCTCAAAATCATCCGGCTATCATAGGTCGGAGAATGCGAAAATACGGCCTAAAATGTCGGATACCTGTGTTTCCGCTCCGCCGCCGTGCTGCAGAAAATCGCTTTGACTGCTGTCCACGTCCGCGGACGCCATTTCTCCTTGTTTCAAAGGCTGCTCTGGCGCTAGCAGAGAGACAGGGGGAAACTGAGCAAAACTCTGTAATCTTCAACTCTTGCCTCCCAGAAAAGCTCGCAAAGCATCCCAACTCTTCAGTCCAAAAGGAGTTGACTGCGAAACTCAACTTTGCGACGACGATTCTGAGGCGATTTCGGCTCAGAATGAATGTTTACTTTGTCAACTCTTGAGGCTAGTCAGCTAGCTAGTTAGCTAGCCATATCTAGATAGCACCCAGGGCTTTAGCAAAGATTAAAAGACGTAGTTTGCTTTGCATTAGGTTGCACAAACTCACCGATTAGTTGTACGCTTCGATGCGCTAAATGTTACGTACCAGTCATAGCGTGAGTGGTAGTAATCGGAAGATTATCTGATCAACTAAACTCCGAACATGATTATTTTATCAAAGGCGGGCTAGTGTTGATCGGTGAATTCGGGTCGATTTTTTTCTATTTTGATTGACGGTGCGGGAAACACAAAAAGGTGGGACTAACAAGCTTGACCGTCAAATTTGCATCACATTACAGGAAGTCCCGCCGTCCTCCTCTAGCGCGATTGGTTAGTTGGGGGTTAAAGTGAGACGTTAATGGCCAACCATGACGTCTGTCGTTTTTACAGAACATGCGTTTCCTGTTTGTCAAGGCTAGTAGCTGAGCATGAAAAAGGGGTTTCGTGTACGTGATACCCCTACTGGAGGTAAAAACAAAACCCATGATTTGCAATCCTAAAGTTTACAATGATTGAAGCCTATTCCGTGTATTCTGACGATATTCTTGTTAATCATCCCATGTTTTAAATCGACCAAATAAAGGGTGCAAGGTGAAGACAAACCGCACTTCCATAACCTTTCGTACCAATAGTCGGGGAGTCGTCAAATTATACAGATAAGAAACGTACATGACTCCTCGGATATTTTTTTTTAAAAACATTTGCAATGTAATGGGTCGTACCATAGAGCTCATAGTGCATTTAAACGTGGCACTGTCAAATGATGCCGCTTCTCCAACAAATCTGTGCGTCACATTTCTGACCTGCCCCGGTCAACCGTAACCTCTTTTAGTGTCATTTGGAAACGTCTGGGAGCTACAACAGCTCAACTACGGAAGCGGTAAGGCCACACACGTTCACAGAACGTAGCCGCAGAGTGCTGAAGCGCCCCACGGGTTCCTGTCCTCGGCAGCTCGGCACAATAACTGTTCTTCCGTGAGCTTCGCGAACCGGGTTTCTATGGACGTGCAGCTGCACACAAGCACAAGTTCACCATGCACAATTGACGAGCGTTTGCTGGAGTGGTTGTAAGAATGGCAAGGGAAATGATTAATGCTACAATCATACAATGACATTATTGAGAGTTGTGTGCTTCCAACTTAATAGTTTGTGCATGGCCCTTCTCTGTTTTCGAATGACAATGCTCCTGTACACAAACTAGGTCCATAAAGAAATGGCTTACAGAGTCTGGTGTGGATGGACTTGGCCAGCACAGAGCCCAGACCTGAACCCCCATCGAAGACCTTTGGGATGAATTGGAATGAAAACAGCGGGCCAGGCCCGATTGCCCAACATCCGTGCCTGACCTCACTGTTTCTAAATCTAAAGCCTTCTCAGAGGAGTGCATGCTGTTGTAGCAGCAAATGGCCATGTTAACGGCCATTGTTTTGAAATCAAATGTTCAACAAGCACATACCAGTGTCCACATATATTTGGCCATGTGGTGTATAATCTAAACATTTGTAATGTGGGAAATGTACCTTGACGTCTCTTGGGTATAAGGTCGGTCAAACTAAATCTACATATGTAATTTTAAACATATTCCACTTCCCATTTAAACATTTTTTAAGACAGCAACAGATTACTCTCTAGAAATCTTTTCCTCTTCCACACTCGGACCTTAAGTAGAGAAAGCATGGCTTAAATTGCTTCCATCTGGAAGTCATCTTCTGTACAGAAACTATTGACACAATCTCACTCACACACACACTAAAATAAGACCCAATAAAAGGTGTGTTTACATTTATTGAGAATGGACAGGTTGGTGGGTGTATTGGACATGCATTTACTGCGGACCGACAGGCAGGACCCTGCAGTAAACCTCTCTCAAATTCATCCGTTGCATTATATTATTTTTCGACAGTCAGGGTTTGACGTTACTGCATATAATAAGCCACAACTGAATGAGCAGTTCCATTTGGCAAAAAGTTTGGGCAAATCCACGGTCATTAAGAACTCTAAAGCAATACATTCACACCCCTGGAAGTAGCGAGGTATGGTCTAAGAGGTTAAAGTCCCTTTCAAGATATACAGTCCAGTCAAGAAAAGCACATACACCCAAACATAATGAACCGTCTTATATGCAGGGAGCAGTGGCTTGATGATGTGAAGGAAGTCAATTTTCTCTGAAGCTGAAAAGTAAATTAATACAAGCAAGTGTGTCCGTCACAATTCAGGATTTTTACGTTTGTGGGCAGACACACGCTTGTCTTCATTTAAAATAATATTAGTCTCACCTGGGAACTCAGTGTAGTCCTGGCAATGGGTATAACACTGTGTGATGCTTTTTATTCTCTCTACATTAACTAAGAAGGGGCTGTTTTACAGACCAAAAATGCTTGAAATTATGCAGATAGGAATGTATGGTTAGCTATAGAA
This sequence comes from Percopsis omiscomaycus, assembly GCA_027575585.1. Classification (NCBI taxonomy): domain Eukaryota; kingdom Metazoa; phylum Chordata; class Actinopteri; order Percopsiformes; family Percopsidae; genus Percopsis; species Percopsis omiscomaycus. The sequence continues at coordinate 1,739,404 of JAODLI010000015.1, read as the reverse complement.
TAATTCTCTATATTTCTCCGATAACATCTCATCTCTTGAATTCCATGAACATTTGTACTAAAATACTGGTCCTTACTGGCAAAACTAAGCGAGCAAATACGTCACTGTTCCCATGAATCTAAAAGAGAAGTAGGAAAGCAACACACACTGTTGGCCACACTAGAGTGTTTTCTGGTCTCCTTATTTCTTCTTGGGTGCATTAGGTGTGTTGAATTTGAAAAAGATAATGTCTCCGTCCTCCACAACGTAGTTCCTGCCCTGTTGCCTGTATTTCCCAGCGGACTGGAAACAAATGAGTGAAAATTAAAATTAAAACTATTCTTACGCACTGGCATGTAAGATGTACTGATGAAGTATGTATACAAGTGGGGTAGTTTTTGTTGTTGTATGGATTCAAACACATACTTTAACGGCATTTTCAGTGCCTTCTTCTTTGAAGTCATCAAACTTCATCACCTCAGCCATGATGAAGCCTTTTTCAAAGTCGGTGTGGATCTTCCCAGCTGCTTGGGGAGACTTAGTTCCTTTCTGTTGGAGCACAACGCACATTTGTTAAAATATAGAATGATAAACTAAATAGGTACGCTTCTTGACCATCCTATAGTGTCCACAGAACCCCAAATTGATCTTTGAAACTCAACTGTAAATTAAAGTGGAGGGGTAGAGAACAGTATGAACATACAAGCGCTGTAAGGGGGGGGGGGGTAGTAGGAAGGAACTGGAACTACTCAGGGTGAGGGGTACACAATGTTTTTATAATAGTTACAACCACAAGGGAAATTCAAAAGTGTCCCATTAATATAACAAAATTATATTAAAAAAAATATGGATGCATTATCTTTGCTCCCTTTAGTGATATTAGTATAATTTAAAAATAATTTCCTAAAACTTAGTTAATAAAAATAATTACTTAGTTTAACATAAGAGTGTTTTTACTTGTCAAACATGGCTTGTGTTGTTATAATTGTTACATAGAGTACAATCCTCTATTGTTTGCGTGCGTGTATTTTCGCGTTCTTTCATGCATTCAGTAAAGCTTTCCATCGTCGAGCTGGCAGGGAAACCTTTTCTCCAGCACGCAGTCACATCAGCCGTAATGCAGATAAAGCCCTCGCTGCAGCTGAAGCAGCCGTCACAACACTCACCCTGATGGTCCAAGCTCTCACTTCATCGGGTCCCGCTGTGAAGAAGTACTCCAGCTGTAGTGCTGCGTAGCCTGCCTTTATGATTTTGGTCAGCACACTAAGAAAAGAGAGAACGCACACAGCGTGAGAGGGTTTCACCCGTTGTCTTGCTCTCCTGCAGCGGCGAGCATCAAGGAGGCAGAGGCGCTGTCGCACGGGTGACGCCACCCATGGATCCTGGCGACACTTTCCTTCACCTGTCAATCAGAGCGGCGTGCCGCCCACGCACCTGTTTCTATTGTTTCTCGAGGGGTTTCTAGAGAACGCTGCAGCCTGATGTATCTTGTTGTTCTTCTCATTAACATTAACGTATAGGTTGAGCCTTTAGTTAAAACTGAGTGTCAACATACTGAGTGACGTTCACGCAGAATTACTATACAGCCACATAACTCTTATCACGCTGCATGGCACACAGTGTTGGCTGGTCCGAGCCTGTGCCTCTCACCTCTGGGTCTTCTGCTCCTCGCAGTACTTCTTCCTCTCCTCCTCCTCCATGTCCTGGAGCTTGAACTCCAGGGCGCCACTCAGGGGAATGACCAGCGCGCCCGGGTCGTGGGCGTCGACCCACTCCTTGATCTTTGCCAACCTGCAGACAGGCGGAGGCCAGGTGAACTGTGTGTTGAGATAGCATAGCACGCACACTCATATTGCACAGAGGCACAGGGGGTAGAGCAGGTCGTCTGGCGATCAAAAAAAGTCGCTGGTTCGATACCCGCTGACTTCTGTCCAAGTGTCGAGGTGTCCCTGAGCAAGACGCCTAACCCTAACTGCTCCCGATGTGTTGGATGGCGCCTTGCATGGCAGACACCACCATCGGAGGATGAATGGGTGGATGTGAGGCAATGTACAGCGCTTTGGGTGGCATGTTTGGTACATATAAGCGCTATATAAATGCAGTCCATTTACCATTTTTTGAGCCCTGATGTTGATGACTTGTGACAAATATTGATGAATATTTTTTTATATTCTATGATTCTGTCCTTTATTCTTATTTTCATTTTAAAATTGTTATGTTTTTATGGTCTGCAACCTTGTTAATTGTGCTGCTGCCTGTCTTGGCCAGGACGCTCTTGAAAAAGAGGTTTTTGATCCCAATGAGACCTTTTCTTGATTAAATAAAGGTTATAATAATAATAATAATAATAGCAACAACAACACACACACAGAGCGGAATACCATTTGTTCTTTTTTCTGATGTAGTCTTTCTCAGACAGGTTAACCAGGTACATCATGGGCTTGGACGTCAGAAGCAGGTATTTGTTCAAGACCTCAATCTGCAGACACAAAGCAGGAGGGAAGAACCAAAAGTGTTCAACATAAAACCTTTTTTTCTTGTAAAATTATAAACTATCGTAAAATTATAGACTTGGACTTTCTAATTCTATTTTGCCTTCAATCTGAATCTTATTTTATTGAATGTCTTCATACTAATATAGTACCGCTGAGCATTTATGCATTTTCCACATTATTACTCTGTAATGATCGTACCTCTTTGTCGTTCCACTCATTGAATCTGATGTGCTTCTTGTCCTCAACCACCCAGCTCTTTACTTTCATCATGATATCCTAAAGCAGATATATACTTTATCATACTTCATTACAATGTCAGAAAATAATCGGAACAATTCACTTTTTTTTTTTTAAACATCAAACGGGCTAGTTATCCTTAACAAGCTATTTTACATATATTTATATGCTTTTATGCTATAGGTTATGCTGTTTAGCAAATGTATATTTATTATATATTTCACGTTTCCTTGTGCAAGCATGCATCCACAACTTCTCCAATATAATATTAATAATAATAATAATAATATTAATAGCATAATAGCAAAGCTCTAACTCACATATTCAGGTTTGAGTTTTTTGTCCCCTCCCCTGACAGCGGTCTTCTCCAGTTTGTCAATGATGGGAGCGATCATCTCCTCGTCCTTCAGCCTGAGTTCCTCGTGAATAATCTCGATGTCTCTCACTGGGTCCACGCTCCCCTCCACGTGGATGATGTCCTCGTCGTCGAACGCACCTGCAACACACACAGGGCCAACACGTTTGGTGCAAGGCGGGGCAAGGCATCTGTCTCCAAAGGGTGTTTACTTGGTCTTAGCGGGTGTACAGCACTGTACTGGTGGCTGTGGCTGAACTCACTACTCACTATATAGTGGACTATATAGCGAGCTCGCCATTTTGTAGTGCTGACCGAATGTATCGTGAGAAGCTGTTACACCCTATATAGTGGACTCAAAGTATCCCAGAAAGCACTGGGGAAAGAAGCGTACAACCGATGGTCACTAACCAAGCGGTACGGACCATCATGCATTGCGCTGGTAGAGAAACGGGCACGAGAGAAACCCAAGTGCACCGGCACGTTTGAATCGCGCGACGAGAATGACGCGATTAACGGCGACCCGAGGGGTGTCCGAAAGTGTGGTTTTCATTCAGCCAGCGGGCTCCCTGCACAGCCCCCTACACGGAGGGCCCTACAGAGGGAGCGGGGAAGGAGTGAGGATTTTCAGCCACGGCCACGGGCGTCACGGTGGGGTGAAACGGCAGAGACTCACGCGTCATGTGAATGATGCCATCACAGGCGCTGATGTGAGAGAGGAAAGCGTTTCCCAGCCCCTGTCCTGCGTGAGCACCCTTCACCAGGCCGGCGATGTCCACCACGTTGAGGAAGGCCGGCACCTTGCTGCCGACGGAGGAGGAGAAAACAGTGGGGTGGTCACATGCTAGTGAGGGGCAAACACGAGGAACCGACTAGCAGCACGCCAAGACACTTTCCCCTACCTGACTGGTTTGTGGAACTGGCAGAGATAGTCATAGCGTTCATCGGGAATGGGGACCCGGCTCTCATTTGGGTCAATTGTGCAAAATGGGAAGTTCTCTGCCGCCGCTTGACTTTTGGTGAGCACATTGAAGAAAGTGGATTTTCTGTAGTAAGAGAACGCGTCAGTAGATGCTTATCGGAACTGAATTACAATGCAACATTTAACTACACATATTACTGTACTGTATTATTACTTGGTTACTATGGTACATACCCAACATTAGGTAATCCCACAATTCCTATTTTCAGAGAGGTTCCAAACCGTCCAATTATGGGAGGCGGTTTTGGGGCTTCTGCTTTCTTTGGAGGCATCTGCAAAATGTATTATAGCAGTTTGAGAATGCAAAATATTTCGTCCTGAATTAGATTTAGTTTCCAAGTATGCAGAACTGGATTCATTGAGGCTGTTTGTCTATGTCTTAAAACAGGCTCTAGACGGGATGTCATGGATTTATAGATGACTCCATTCCATTGAGCTAGCTCTACCATAAACGTGCATAGAGGCAGTTCCATTGAATATGCTCAACAGCATGCTAGCTAGCCAGTAGTGGCTAACTACTTTCACCCGTTTCAGAGACATTATTTACTGATATACACAACACTAATCATCAGCCTTTTCTACATGTTAACAAAACTGTCCAAAAACGATTTAATAGCTCCCAGGATTACCTTTAAATCTGTTCTTAATCTATGTTCTACGTGGTGTATATGGTAGGTCGTTGCACACGCCGGCCGGGCCGTTCCCGTGGAAAGGCAAGGCAGAGAGCATACCGGAAGTGCTTTGAGTTAGTCACACTCTCATTGGCCGGGCGAACTGAGACGACTGGGGTTACGGGTTACGTCAGTTGGAGGCCATAAACCCACAGTGCCGTTTCAAGTAAAGATTACAATATAAATAATGTTAACAGCATTTATTACCAATTACATATTACGGGGGCTGGATAGTCTAGTGCTTTAGGTGTTGGACTCCGAGCCGGAAGGTTGTGGATTCAAACCCCAGAGTTGGCCTACCTGTTAGCAATCCTTGAGCAAGATGCCGAACTCCTACCAGCTCCGTGTAATAGCACCATGTAATTTTAAGTGGCGAAAGGAGTCTGCTATATGACCCAAATGTAATATTTCATAAGTATGTGGTGTGATATGAAGCAATCCAAATTGCATAACTAATAAAATGCATAAATGTTTAGTTTATGAATCTGATAATTACCTACCATTGTACTATTTCTTCAAATTAGCCCACGTTTGTAAAGGGCTAAAACAATGTTAAAACAATGTGGAGGTATATTATTAAGTTAAGGTGGTTAGTTAGCCAGTCATGTTCAGTAAATAAGAGTATATTCAGAATCAAACAGAACAAAGCCAGCTAACTATGTGGTCTTGATTCATAGTATTGGTGGCATCCCTTAAAATCACAGTACTAGTTAGATCGAACAGTACTAGTCATTAAACCGAACAACATGTAGCATGAACAAATTTTATTGCTTATTTTCAGCAACTAAAAGTGATTGTATGCAATAAAGAAACTACAACAATTCATTAGGAAAACATGACATTTGAAATCTATTACAGAGAACAAATTTTCGGGAAAGGAACTACAGAAAGGGCAAAATGTGGACTTGTAATACAGACAACTTGCCATAAGCTACACTAAAATCCTACCACCTACTAACCAGCCCTGAAATAAACGGCCTTTGTGCTTGTTATAAATGGCTTGGGCTAAGGCTGAACCATCTTTTAATCCGGTTCACAGCTTTGACGCCAACTGTAAATTTAAAAAAAAACAAAAACAAAAATCACATGTACACAATTTTAACTGGTCAGGAAGGAAAAAAGAAACAAATCAAATTAACATTTGACTTGCTGCAGACTCATTTTCCCTTTGTGTTCAGTAGTGACCTGTAGACAGGAGAGCAGAAGATACGGTGAACCATAGTATGGGTCAGAAAACATGGCTTTAAAACATATGGACATTTGTACAAATCAGCATTTGATGTATTATGCCGTTTCACTTGACGTAAATAGTAAACATGTATGCAACGCTCTGTATACGTACTGTAGGAGAGCAACGCCAAGTCAAATCCATACAAGTTTATTACCATACAATGGATTACAGCCAATAGGAATAAAATGTCGTTTAGACGTACGTGGCGAGTATGAGCGGGACCTGGAGCGAGAACGGTATGCTCCTCTGCTGTAGTATGGAGACGGAGATCTCCGCCTGCGTGGGGAGAGACAAGATTCAAAACCCTGGTACACTCCTGGGCTTCTGCGGCCCATGGCTGGGAACTGCCGACTCATCACAACAACCGGGGTAAAGTCTTTGCTCAAGAGCGCCTCACCTGTACGATCGGCAATGGTCCCGGTTGTCTCTGCCTTCTCTGCCGTCCCGGCCATCATAGCGATCGTAGCCTCTGTCGTAGCCGCGGTCATAGTTGCGGTCGTAGTTGCGGTCGTAGCTGCGGTCCTCGTAGCCTCTGTCGTAATCTCTTGAGGTACGCCGTGAAGTGCTTGGGCCTCCACCACTGAAACAAACAAGCTCGCAGAATGACCCACAGAACAATCGCGACAGCACATGCCAGATAAAGCCCTTCCTAGTAACAATCAAGAGGGCTGACCAGGAAACACTCACTATGTGGGACGCCCCATGTAGATTCCAGGAGTGGGAGTGTGGGGCCGCTTGGTAATGGAGAAATCCACTCTAATCGTACGCCCGTCGAGTTCCATCCCGTTGGCCCTTTCCTTGGCCTGCCAGAGATACAGATTTAGAGCGGACCTGCATGTACACGTGGCTACGTACCGTAGCTTACATTTTAAAACGTTTAACGCCACCAGTGACTGTATAGCTTTACCTGCCAGCCTAACCTTAAATACACAAGTTAAATACTGTGTTTTAAACAGTCAGCTGGGGCGGAAACTTGAGGTTATACCACAATCGAGGGGTGTACCTTTAATGTTTAACCCCGATGAGGTCCTTTTAAGCCACCATCTTGCCCGTCCCTTACCTCCTTGGAGTCCTCGCGGTTTTCGAAGTAGACGAAGGCGAAGCCTCGGGATCGGCGCGACTGCTGGTCGTATACGATGCTGACGTCAGCCAGGGGGCCGTATTTGGAAAAGACCTCCCTCAGGTCTCTCTCAGTGGTGTACAGACTGAGGCCAAACACCCCCAGACAGTTGTTAGGGTCTGGGTTGGCCTGGCAGAGGAGACGAGAGCACAGCGGACGTGAGAAACCACCGGCAGAAGACAAGGAAAAGGACACGGCTAGCTTACAGACTAGTGCGATGTTGCTAACCCACGGCCACCAGCCGTGAAGGCTCACCCTGTTGCCCAAGTGTCTGCGCCGGTTCGACATGGGAGAGTGGCTGTTGCTGCGGCGGCGCCGGTCCCAGCTGCGGGAGCGGCTCCTGGAGCGGGAGCGAGAACGGGAGCGGGAGGAGCGCCTGCGGCCGCTGCTTCGGTGGGAGCGGGACCTGCGTTGGGGGATGGGGTAAATACAATATGTCACGTTTAACGCCAGCGCCGTGTCGCTCCGGAGAGATCACCAGGGATCTTAAAATCAGACAGTAGACGGGAATCGCGTCTTACCGGGATTTGGACCTGGGCCGAGAGCGTGATTTGGACCGGGAGCGGCGGGGGCCATCTTGAGAACGCGCCGGGGAACGGGCCGGTGACCGACTGGAAGACTTCCCGTGTGGGGAAACGCTCCGTGAATGAGACCGCGAGTCCTGGGAAAGACCGGACACCAGGGTCAAATATGGCATTCAACCACACAACCAGGATTAAAAAAGGGCCATGGAGGGAACCTCAATCTCAACTTGCACATGCCCCTTAAGAGAGGAATCCATGGAGGTTTTGGATTTAATAGCCAAGATATAAAGCTGCAATTTTCCATACAACAGTTTACCTAAGGAAAATCTTACAACATCCCCCCCCCTCCAGTAATGTGGGACAAAATGTTGTGAATTATTTTAGCATGAAAATAAACCTTCATGTTATAGACGAGTGATGACTCTGCTACAGAAAGGAAAGTCATGCAAGCTTTAGAGAGAGAAAGTCAGGGTAATTCTTAGTGGTAAACATGGCAGACCATGAGGAAATGGCTCCTACCCCCGTACACTTCTGAGCTTAACTTCATAACTTCTTTAACTTCATAACTTCTTTAACTTCAAAAACAACCCTTCTTTTCTTCTTTCTTCAGTTTGACATTATGCCTTCTTATTTTTCTCCTCCATTTATCATCTGCCCTAACACCACTCTTAGTGAGGCAGTCTTGTTTGCTTCTGTTAGCTTCCAACCGCCAATACATTAGCATGCATCAACACCATCAGCTTCATCAGCTTCATCAAACAAAAATAACTTCAGAAGCATCTGAAACTTCTTTCGCATTTTCTTTCTTCCAACCTCAACCTTAACAAAAAACAAACAAGGGTGATAAGGCATGTTGACTTTGGAAAGGCTTTAAAGAAGAAAACAGCAAAACCAGAGTACGAATATGGCTTAAACATATTTTGCAGATTATCTTGCCAGGCGATTTGGCTAATGCTCTCTTGAAAATGCTTTGTATGTGTAGAACAATAATTTCATACAAAGCCTTTACGTGCGACATTTCAGATGTAGCCTATATTGTGCAGGGTGCGTACGAAGCTAGCTAACCGTTCATTGTTGGCGACGCTTTGCGAACCAGCAGTTTTCGCGGTTTAAAAAGGGCACGTTTTTTTGGACGACCGAACTTAATTAAAGTCAACATATTAATAGTTTATCCTGCTCGTTAAACCCTCGTCTACCACACGATCAAACGTGCGTTTCGAATATATTTTCAAATAAAGTAGACAATCTCACATTTGTGTGGCTTGTCCAAATCCCCCCCCCACGTGTTTGCGTGAACACGGCCTTCTTCTAGAAGACGCCACACAAATAACGAGCAGAATAAGATGGTCAGATTTGTAAGATTCGGTAGTACAAAAGAATGTGCCCTTTTTAAACTGCGAAAAGTGCAGGATCGCAAAGCATCGCCAACAATTATCCGTGTCGTGAACCCAGTAAGTTACCAGTAGGTACAAGTCACGAACGGGCCTAACAGCTAGCTAACGTCAGCTAGCTTGTCGAATGTAACATTATTAATACTCACTCGCTCTCTGAAGTCTTTCTCGTTGTCGCTCATGTTAACTCAATTACAGGACGGACGTGCAGAATGATAAACCGCTGCAGTAAACACACAGATACTAAACGACACCGTTGTTTTGTTTCGTGTAGGTACGAAGAACACTGGCAATGAAGCAACTGCGGGGTCTTCCGATGGGATCCTGTGTATTTCCGGACAATTGTGTTCACAATAAAGGCTCTCCAAATAAGGCTAAGGCTAGGAGAAACTCAACACATAATCGTGTTGTTAGTATTCCTGTTAGATTCTTGATATTTAAGGCTTATATATGTATGTGTATATGTGTCTATATATACACATACATAGTGTATATGTGTATATATATCGTAAAACTTAATTAAAATATTGTAGCCACACCAGGAAAGGGGACATGCGTGAAAATGGGAAATTTGAAGTTTGACATAATGCAGTAGGCTTACAAGACAAAATGGTTCATTTTGTAATCTACAGTTATTAATACTGAAATGTTGGAGTCTCTCTGATGTGTTCCCAACCTTTGTATTTTTACAACACCCAGTGGAACAGGTGTTGCACTATATATAGATTCTTAATACTTTGGGATTATATATATATAGATATATAATTTCAAAAATGTACTACTGAATGGGGCCACATTTCTAAACCAGGTTTATCATAGAATCAATATGGTCAAGGAAAGCTGATATTATAATTACAATTACATAATATGATGATGATAGTTATTCATATCTATAACCTAAACAAGGGTGAAATGAACCAGCAACATACACATATTCTCCAAGTTGTCTCTAAATGCTGTTTAATAAATGGAAGAATTAATATGGAATTATTTTCTTTAACGTCATTAGTGTGGAGCTGGGAGATGGGTCTTAATGGCTTGCTATAACGTCGTAAGAGACGCCCCATCTCGTCTTCCAACCTGGCGCAGAGAGGGGCCGAGCAGCAGTGTAAAGCCCTTGAGGTGGCAAAAGGCCACGTAAGTATCGCTTGTTCTCCCCGAGGTCCGCCATAGGGAGAAGACCCCCAGCTCCGTTTTCCAACCTGGCGCAGAGAGGATGCATGCTGCACGTCATGGTAGGAACATAAAGTGACTCCACCCATCCACCTCCTACCTGGGGCCAGGTCCCCCTACTGTCTGACAACGGTAGGTGGTGTGGACTTCGTTCCAGGGGTGGGGGGCCTGAGGCTGGGCGAGGTATGGAGGGCACAAGCGTTTGCCCGTCGGCCTCTGTGCCGGGGAAGGGCGGGCACTGGGCGGGCAGATGGAACACCACCTCGGCCGTTGAGTTCCAGCTGAGCAGCTGTGGGTGAGCAGGGCATTGGTGTGTACATTATGTACACAGCTGGTCTAAATGAAGGTGGACTAGAACCGAAATCCTTTTCCATTGTCAGTTACAAAATATCACACTCACAATAAAGTTTCTCAAAATAAAAACCACTGAGAAATTCAACATAAAGTGTTTCGTTGTATTAATAAATTGAATTTTATTTGAGTTTTCAGTCTCATTACCTTCAGATTCAACATGGCGATATAGTTTGCAATGCAAAATTCCTGAAAATAATGTAATTTACTATGTCGTACAGGACCAAATAGAATGGTTATGACCAGGCGATAGTGATTTATAGTCTCAAATTGTAAAAGGTTCTGCTAAACGCTGTAAATGTATTTAGACAAAATGATAGGACTACAAATAAACAAAATAGGAAACTTTATTAGAGTTAATGTCACAGATTTTTGCATGAAGCTAAACATGCATGTGTATACAGTAGTTTTCTATTATGCTTTTTAGAAGCTCGAAACAGTTTGGTGTGATAGAATTGCTAACTATGGACCATAATCTTCGGGGAGATACCATGCCCCGGTCATATGGAACACATTGATATACACACACTTATCACCCAATTCCACCCTATAACTTAGGAAATGTACAGCAAAAACAACATTCATAAACAAATGTGCAACTTTTAATGTTTTTTGCACCAATGTATATCAAGGAAGGATCTGTTCAGTCGTTTCTTCCAATGCCATTCCACTCAACTTGAACTTCAGGATAAATTGGTTAGGCAAAATTTATGTGGCAAATACTTTGATCAGCGCAGACTGGTATAACATAAATGAAAACACCAGCGATATATACAGTAAGTTGTCGATAAATCCAGCTTCAAGCTATATCGGACAAAATTGAAGCACGACAAACAGCTCTCGCATTGAGTGCCACTATTGCCTCCCAAAAATAAATACAAATCATAGTTGTTAATGTGTGCCAAATGTCTCAAACGGCTAATTCAATAAAGGCACTTAAGGCAGTATTGGAGCAATAAAACAACCCCAAGTCAAAATATAAAAAGCCATTCAGTCAGTAGTGCCAAAGCCTGTGCAAGTCCTATCCCGATAGTGTCTCTAATTAGAACTCAGAGATTATTTCTAGGTATGAGCAATCCCCTCACAGGGATTCATAAAGGGACTGAAGAAACAATTAAGACTGTTTTTTGCAGAGGGGAAAAAAACAAAAAATAAAAGATTAGTGTTTGAAGCCTTGTTCTTTGGTCCATTTTCTCACGCATTACTATACACAGTTGTGGCTGCCATTGTCCGTGTGTGGGTGGAAGATTGTGGAGGACTTCTACAATAGCTTCTGGTTGAGGATCTCCCAAATCATTAACTTCCGGAAGAGAGGCATGTGGCACTGAAAAGAGGTTCATGTCAATATTTCAGTGTGTGAATTATAACATCATCATCATTAATATTAGGGTAGGCAACCGTTCATATTTGAAACCGACACCGGTACCTGGAATTCAGTACCCCACGGTACCCTTTTCCCGGTACTTTACTCCCTCTGTTTTAACAAGATGTAATTTCAGTTGTAAAAAATAAGTCCAAGCTTCTCAATTTCAACATTGTTATTCATTTAGAACAAAAAATAAAACCCCGCCCCTACAACCTGTGTTGGACATTGAACAAACTGCAGGGGTGATTTTACGTGAATAGATACTCTGTAGTGCCGATGTAATTCGGTCGGTACCCTTAAAAGTACAGAGTTGGGTACCCAACCCTAGTCATTATACGCCAGGTGAAATGTATTACCTGTCTAAAAGTGAGAGGCCTTCCTTTGGCGACGAAGTTAGCATATTTACAGGCGAAAACACCGCAGTCGCTGCCGTTCTTCTGCTGGGGAATCTCCTAGACATGCACACAACAATGTAAACCTGAGACGAAAGGACTCGCATTTCAACCAAATGTCACTTGTGTAAAATAGCTTCCTCTGACGCTTACACTGGCCCTCAAGCTGCTGATCGTCCATTTGGCTATGTCCAAGTCTCGGGCTTTCTTGGCCTTGTGCTCTTCCCTCAAGTAGAATCTAGAAAAGCCCGGCACACTGAAGTCAGTCTGCAGGCAAGCATCAGGACATTCAAGGCCAATATGTGAAGCCTCGCACGCAGTGGGAGAACACAAGTCCCTATGTATGTGGGTCAGGCACACGAGGAAGACGAGGAAGTGCAGTGACCACTTACAGTAATAGACTGCAGATGTCCTCGTGTCTGTGTCCTATCGAATCGTATGACATCACCGTGCGGCTTTTGAAATCTATTACCTGGAACAGAAATCACACAGCCTGGTAAAAACCATCCAGATATTGGGAGCTCCGCTTCTACGGTCTGCTACACTTTACATTGGTCTGTTCACTCCGAATTAAAAAGCGCTAGTCAGTTGGGTAGAAAACCACCGGCCAATCAGCGTTGTAGTTGTGTGTAGTTCCGTTGGTGCAGACGGCAATTAAATGCATTAACAGCCAGCCATACTGTTGTTTAATCTAAAAAAATAATATTTTCACCCATTATATCACCCAAAAAGGATAATTAGTGTATGAATTACTCTTCACAGCTTGTAAGGAAGGAAGAAAAAAAGGTTTTACTACGTCTCTTCGCTGAGAACATAGCATCTTGCCACTGTAAACATGTTACGGCTACTTCCCCAGAGACGGTGTGGAGAAAACATGCTTTACACCAATCCTTTTAAGGATTCCTTTAAATGAATCTGAAACACCTGTCTGTTCTTTACAGTCCGTTTAAGAAAGTTACTATGTACAGTGTACCACATGTCATGTGTATCACATGACACCCAGAGATCACTCCCAAGATTTGGACAAATCAAGTTAGAAAAAATCATAAATGATAACTGGCGTTTTGCCTATTCAGCTACTGACCAATGTACTCATTAGTAAGTCGCTTAGGATAAGAGCGCCTGCTAAATGCTGTGAATGTAAAAGCCCAGGCCGCGTGACTCACAGCCAGGGCCCAGTGGACTCCCAGGTGTAGCGGGACCAGGAGGAGGTCGTAGAGGAAGAGGTCCACCGCCTTGGTCCAGCGCTTCACGGCCCCGTGGCCCCCTGCCTGGCCCCCCGCCCCCCCGCCCCGCAGCTTGGAGAAGAAGAAGGTGCTGAAGGAGTAGACCCTCGGGCCCCCCGTCCCCCTGGCAGACTGCTCCATGACAAGGGACAGGTAGAAGTTGATCACCTGGGGGTAGAGGAGAGGGTAAGAGGAGCTACAGAACTGGGCCGTGTTAAAGCCGCTGTTTTGGGCTCATCCGGTTCATTAGACCTCTTTGCTGCAGCAAAAGAACCAATCTTAAAGACGGCGTCAGTCGTCACACCAATTCAGGCCGGTGGAGGACTTTCATTGCATTTACTGAGAACAAGAAACGGTAACTTCACTTCACAGATGTAGAACAAAGAGTGGTCCTCTCACCCCCTACTGCTCCGTACCTCATCGTTGAGCCAGCCGCCCTCCTGCAGCGTAGCCAGGTCTCTCTGCGTTATGCGCAGCTTGAACGCCGCGCTCAACACCAGGTTGGGATCGCTCTGAGCGAGGGCCCGACTCACCTCTGCGGCCATGTCCTGCACACCGGCAGCCGACGGACAGAGGAGAGACAGAGGATTAAAAAACACAACGCCTGGGTGAGCCCTTCCAACACAGAAGCACGCCCCCCCCCCCCATCCCGGAGGGGCCTTGTCGCACACCTTGGTCAGCTTGGGAAAGTCGTCGTCGCTGAGCCGCAGGTGGGCCGTGTGCACGGGGAGCTTGTCTGGCTGGGCCAGCGCAGGGTTCTCGCGGTCCACTAGATTAAGCCGAGCGGCGACTTCCCTAGAGAGGTCCACGTCCGCCGCGGGCTTCTGCTGGGTGGAAACGGAGAAGGTGCAACGTCAGCGCGGGCTGGTGGCGAGGATGCCGGCAGCGCTTGGCAACAGAAACAGATCTTTATAGTTGGGGTGTCTCTTCAAAAGAACACGAGCATACCGTTGCACCCCGGACATGCGGTGTGTCCTCCAAGGTTCTGTTTGGCCTATATAAACCCATGTCAGGCCTCCTGTGAACACGACACAGCAAAGTTACTTATATGCACAATAGTAATATGTAATAATAGGAATATGAATGACACACACACACACCTGTCTCTGGCTTCCGTGGGTGCACATGGGTTTCTCCACGTAAACGCTCTTGGGGTAGCTGCACATTAAAAGAGACCCGTGTGGGTTAACAAACTGCATCAGACGAGAGACTCTTTAATCACAGGATTTATGTGCAGACACTGTTCATGGCACCAGATCCCTACCTAGAACGGGCCCCGTCCTTCTGGGTGCAGAGTCACGGGCTCTGCCAAAAGTTGCAGCTATGTGTTCACCCTGCGGCAGGGACACGCTGGTGGGAAAGAGAGGAAATAGAAAGGGCTGATAATCTGAGAGGCCAGAGGGGGGGGGAGGGGTTCATTTGATTAGGTCCGTCTCTCCATACTCACTCTTGTGGCTTGGTTTGGTGGAAGGAAAGCGGCTGTTTGTTGCTGTACTTCTCCGACACCATCTCCAGCACCAAGCGCCTGTACTGTTCCTTATCGGTTCGCTTTATGGCCTGGAGACAGTCCACAAGACAGCACCACGGCAGCTCCATTAACACACACGAGACGCAGGGGGTCTCTGGAGCGCGGACGCGAGGACATGGCACATCTACCCACCTCTTCCACGGTGAGACACTGTTTGGAGCAGCGGCTTTGTCCGGGGCCAGGACACGACCCGTCCGGGCTGGCGGCAGCAGTTCCCATGCCGACACCCAGCGCGGGTCTGGAGGGCAGCAGCTGGAGGGAACTCCTCCTCTCCCGGTCTCTCCCCCTCTCCTGGCCCCCCGGTGGCAGCCCCGCCCCACTGTTGCCATGGCAGCACAAGAGTTACACACTGGGGACATCACACGAGGCAGGCAGTTTAATATTGCAGCATCTACCTGAACTTCCTCATTAGAGGCGGCGAGGGCCTTTGGAAGGCATTCTTGTTGCCCCTGTCCTTCAATCTACACGCCGCTTTATCTACGCGGAGACAACAGGAAACGTTAGAGAGGTGAGGTTATGGTCACGGCATACAACAAACAAACAGCTCAGCCATGGGTTTGGATAGAAGCTAAATGACCCAATCTTTGGTGAAGAATTTCTAACGTACCCATCCTCCACTCATAAGTGTTCATACATGAAGTATGGAGCTCATCTATCCCCAGGGTAACAGGCGGGATCTGAAGAGGGAATTACAAAAACAGTTAGGTAAAAACAAATGGGCAGATGGAAGGCACTGCAACACAAATGTGGATTTTCTTAAAAGCAGTACAGAAAAATCCAATCTCTACACGGAAGTCCAAGTAGTCGACTGTGCAAAACATTAAGCATCAGCGTTACCTGCCTACACCATGGAGAAATGTGCGTGGTGTGTAGCGTTTGAGAGGCAAAACAGACCTTTGTCTCTTCATAACGTCTATGCTTCCCACAGTTACTCGTCAGGGCATTCCGCAGTCCGAGCAGATCTGCAACCCCAGCCACAGTCTTCTTCACAAAGGTGGCGACTACATCTGAAAGAAAGAGTAAACTGATCTGCAATCCCGCAAGCCCAAAAAAGATATAGCCCAGGTGCATATTTGTGTTTACACACCTCGCCTACGCCTTTTCACCTCCACTGGCTCGTTCTGACAAGCACCCTCTGCCACATAAACACTGAAGCACAAGGATTATTGAGCAAGGATCGCACAATATAAGTTACTAGCACTGGGTAACACTAGCTAGTATGTTAACGCCAGCTAGTAAAGGAACTCAAGCTTGGTGACAGAAACAAGACCCTCATCAGTCTCCAAACTACCACGTTTGACCATTATTGAGACCCCTTTCTGACAACTAACCTCTGGTAGTTTCGTTTCGTCGGTCTGACGTTGTTCTCTTGCTGCTGTATGCCCGCTGTCAGGCCGCCTCGCGTGTCCGTTTCCCCGCTAGCTTTTCCAAGCCTCTCCGTGGGATTTTGCGATCCCGTAATTGGATCAAAGAGCGATGATAGTCCATTAACTATCCATCCATACATCCCAGACAAATACAGAAAAATAGAAACTGTGTCTTTTATACGAGCCAGCTCTATTTTCACGAGTCAGAGCAGCATATACAGAATATACGACACCTCTGATTCCAGTGTTTAGCATTAGCGTCGCCCCTGCGAAGGATGTGCGTCACGCAGCGTGCCGGAAGCACCAGCTTTGGACCAATTAAAACCCTCCGATGAACGCTCCGTTCAGCGCGGCTGTTTTTGATTTCTATATCAATCGATGGATTTTATGTATGCTGAAGTGCAATATATCTATACATCTTTATATCCATCTCCCACTCCACATTAAAAATAAATAAAGGCTACCAAGAGCTCGGGCTTTTTCTGGTAATCACATTTAAAATATTTATTGAATTTATGGTAGAAACACATTACAAAACATTAAAAATTGTGCTCAACTTTGCGCATTTACACAACAAAGAATGTTAAACCAGTGCAAATCATTGCACATTTTACACATGTACTGTAGATAAACATTGCCACCAGCACACAAATGTATAAAACGCAAGTAGAAAACCGTGAGCAGCACTACTTAGAAAAATGTTTAACATTTACAATAAAAAAAAATTCTATAGAAAATCTTAAAAAAATAATTTATGGGCTTGTAAAAAAAAAAAAAATACAAAAAAAACAACACTACAACAATAATAACAAACTTTACAAAATAAGTGTTGACACTCGTGTGATATTCCACAGTGCACCATTCCACAAGTGCACTGGTAAAGCAGGATGTTTTCATGAGCAAGTTGAGAGCAAACATTTCTTATTTCAGTGCTCGGACATCTTCGTATTGGGGTGGAGGACAGAACCTAAATGGGAAAAACAAAGAGAACAAATTGTTCAGAAAACAAAAGATAACAAATAAAGAATTTTCCACAAACCCATCTAACATGCATGATCAAAATTTAAGCAAAAGCCATCTGGGGTGAACTTTATTGGTAGAAATAAAATGGTTAAGTAAAAAATAAAAAAATAAAAATCTTTAGTGTAAAATCTCTAGTAAGATGCTTCTTGATCACCATCAGTACTGTTAGCTAATCATACTCATTTGAAAAAGGTAATTTTTATCAGCCAATAGTGATAACATCCAGCCCACACAAACGAGACAGAAAGGCCAAAATAATCACCAACAATCACCAACAGATAAATAACTCGATCCTCGTAAACAACGCCTGAGAAAACACCCTTGTTGTGAAACAGCCATGTGACAAACTGTCCAGTGCATTCTGTTATACATACTTACTCATTTTGACCGTACAGGTAGAGAGGTGACAGGCAGCTCAGGTACAACCAAGTCCCATTCTCCTGCAGCCAGCGCTGCCGGTAACCAATCATATCAGGGGAACAGGCTGCCTGTCCTTGCCTCCCAATTTCCTCTCTTGGAGGCGTGGCTAAGTGAGTCTTGCTTACTGGGTTAGGAGACGACACAGAGGTGACATGGCTCTGAGGCTTCAAAAGGTGTTTCAATACCTTCCCACATCACAATTGCTGCACCTCCAGTTACACAATTCCCGCCAAAAAACGTAATAAATAACTGCAGGCGTCTTCACCGAATGTAGTACAAGGCAAAAGCAAAACAAAAAAGGCAAAAACCACCAGAGCCGACAGGGAGCCATACACCTGACCTCAGAGCTCCAAAGGAAAGCTTTTGCCCAAAAGCACCTCCAAGTACGTGATTCCTCATACAAATATATAAATGAACGAGTAGCTAAGATCAACATCACCACCAAAAGTGCAACTCTGTGATTCATTAATCGCGCTGCAAACTACTCCGAGCCTCGACTTGTGCCGGATGTCAGTCATGCTTACGAGCAAGACAAAAAAAAAAAGTGTGAATCTGACAGTTTGCCACAGAAAGGGTGCAACATGGAAACGTCTCCACAGAAATAGACCATCACGGATGTCACAAAACCCCCGAGTTTCCAGTCAATAGTAAACAGTTTCTCCCTTTCATTCGTTGTGTAACAAACATCCGCCCTCACTTTATAGGCAATCCTCCTCACCTGGATGAGTTCCTACTAGTCGCCGCTGGACCTTCTCTAAATGCTGGATGTACTCTGTCAGAGATCGCTCTGTGTCTTGGGATGTTCCCCCAGTATGGCCAGAAGCCAGAGTAGAGTTGGAGGGTGACCTTGGGAAGACAAACGGTTCAATAACCAGAATGAAACTAAACCCATAAGCCCATAAAAAAAAAAGACGTGAAGGGTCTTTGCACCTGTTGTGCAGTCGGAAGGGCGATTTGATCGGTGGAACCAGAGTAGCAGCCATTTCTCTGTTGGCAAGTCCGTTGTCTCTGGTTGGAGGGGATGCCTCAGAATTGGATCTTGGTTGTTGCTGCCTCAAAACCTCCGTTCTGGAACCTACAAGCAAGAGAAGGAGATACACAAATCACGTTTCCAGAAACCCACCTAAATACATCAACACATTTATATATGTTCTGAGCTGACCTGAAGGATGCACAATCATACTTCCAGGTATCGACAGTCTTCTGATGGCTCTCTGCCACTTCTTGGTCAGGAATTTCATTCTAGGAAAAAGAAAGTGTGAATAATACCATACTATTTATTTGCTGGAGAAGCTGTATAAAAACAGATCAACATGATCTGAGTCCGTAACATGAAAGGAACCATTTCAAGACCACGGCATGTTCCGCACCTCGATATAGCGATGACCGCGCGCACAGCCGCTCTGAAGCGAGACAGGGGTCTCTGCTTGGGGGCTGGAAGAGAGGGCCGCACCCCCATGTGGGCGATCAGACACAGTGTGGCCTGCTCACACTCCTGGAAGCCTCCCAACAGCAGCAGCAGATAGCGCTTCTGGTAAACCAGAGACTTCCGGAAGCTCTCAGCCCGCAGGTAGCGCTCGTACAAACGCTGTAGCTGCAGACAAATGGAGGACAGTTGTCAGCCAGTGGGCTACCATGTTGTTGTACCAGTACATTAAGCTAGCATACTTCGCCAACGTTACAGTTGACACACTTCGGAAGCGAACAGCGACTTAAAAAAAACATCTTTCCCCGGTTCGCCCACCTTGCCGTGGCTGGCTGCGTCACCCGTGGGTCTGTTCTCAGTTTCCGCGGTGACCTTGGCCAGCTCGTTCTCCGAGCGGCGTAGCTGGCGCTCCAGACAGGCGAGGGTGTGCTTCAGGGTGACTCTCTCCTGACTGAGAGCCGTCACTCGCTCCGTCAGCCCAGAGTTCTCCTTCAACAGTCTCTCCACCAGCTCAGAGGACACAGAGGGGACAGAGGGGACCGGCTGGGACAGAGGAGAGGAAGCATTTCTAGAGTGTGTATTTAGAGCTCCCGGAAGACTTGCAGTATTCCCAGAATAAGTGCAACAGTGAAATCAATTTAAAGCTGCATAAAACGACTTTATGGTTCATAGTATTAGAAAGTATTAGAAATTGGCGTATCCAAGCCCCAGCGAAGACAATAAGAAGAGACCCCTTGTATTTGCCAATACAAGTGTCTCTGCACTGGATAGTACAGCAAAAATCAACCAAACAAAAAACATGCAGTTGCATCTTGTGACCAGAGGGGGCACAAGCATTCCAAATGACATTATTCAGGTGTAAACGTTAAGACAAGTTTAATTCTTGTGAATAAAGACATGGGGAAGAGAAACGGGTTTCAGAAGAGTCTATAGTAGTAGTCTATGGTAGTGATCATGTCCTATAGGTTTAGCGTCCCACCTGCTTCCTCGGGGCGGTGGCGTCAGCCTGGTGCGTTGCCGTGGAGCCCGACAGCCTGTGAGCAGCCATCTGCTTCTCCTCCCTCTCCAGCTCCGCCAGGGTGCTCTGCAGCTCCAGCATGCGCTGCAGGTCCTGCTGCCTCAGCTGCTCCAGCTCACACTGAGGGGAGGACAGGCAGTGTCAAGGGTCACAGACGCAGGAATCAACACCGCCAGCAGGGGGCGAGAGACTTCTGAGTGATGAGGTCAAAAAAACTTGACCTCATTAATTAAAAATAAATAATTTAATAAATAAATAAATAAAAAGGCAGTGTACTTGTGTTATAGCGCCCCTCCAACACAACATTTTCAGCCCAGTTCAATGTTTGTTTGGACAACTGGATGAATTTGCTTGTGCATGTAGGGGGAGGGGTAGGGGAAAGTGAGAGCCTATAGTGCTGCAGGGGGAGGAGCAGTGAGGAATGTGAACCTTCGCATGCAGTCCCGAGTTTCAAACCAAAACAACAATGCTTTTGTATAAAAACAAAGGTGGTTTCAACCTGAAGTGTCCCTTTAATCTCTCTAATCTTAATGGTCTTTAATGGTCTCCATGCCGACATCTCACCAGTTTGCTGTTGGTCTTCTCCTGTCGCTTCTCCCGCTCCGCCTGCTGCTGCCTCTCCTTCCTCCTCTCCCTGTCCCACTGCTCCTCCCGCTCCCTCTCCTGCTCCTTCACAAGGCGGAGTCTCTCCTTCAGCTCCGCCAGCTCCGCCCGCCGGCGCCCGGAGCCCTCTCGCTCCGCCTCCAGGGCGCGGCTCAGCTCCTGCCCCTGCTGCCGGAGGGAGTCCGCGGCCGCTCTGAGGCGGGCCGCCTCCTCCTGCTCCCCTTGCGCCTCCTCCCTCCGCCGCCGGTCCTCCTCCTCGCCCCTCCTCCTGCTCTGCAGGAGCTCCGCCCTCAGCCGGTCGGCCGTGACGCCCAGCTCCTCCGCCTGGCGGCGCTCCTGCTCCAGCTGGGCGCGCAGGTCGGCGGTGAACTCCCGGTCGCGCGCCGCCTCCGCCTCCTGCCTGCGGGCGGCCTCGCCCAGCCGCCTGGCGCCGCGCTCCCGCTCCTCCTCCAGCCCCCTGCGGGCGTCCGCCAGGCGGGCCTCCGCCTCGCTCAGCAGGCGCTCCAGGCGGCCGCGCTCCTGCGCGAGGAGGTCCCGCTGCGCGGAGGAGCTGTGGCGCTCGTCCAGGGCGGCGGCGTGGGCCTCCTCCACGCTCCGCTCCAGCAGCGCGCTGCGCGACTGCTCGATCTGGAGCTCGCGGCGGAGGTTGCTGCAGGCCACCCTCTCCTGCTCCAGCTGGCCCCTCAGGGCCACGACCTCTGACCCCTGCTGCTCCGAGGACGCCCGGGCGGCCTGCGGACGGGAGAAGACCACGTGTCCATCAGGAGGGAACTGCACGGAGGCCAGGTCGGCCAACAGGAACGTTTTATTTAACAGACTGTTATGTTCGATGGTTTGTCGTACCTCCCGCGACGCCTCCTCCTCTTTCTCCCTGCGGACGATGAGCGCTCTCTCCTGCTCCAGTAGCTGCTGGAGCTCCTTGATCCTGGCCCGCTCCTTGGTCAAAGCCTCCTCAGCTTCCTCCAGTGTCAGCCTGGACGAAGACCAAAAGCCTTTATTATACTAGTTAGTTGTATAAAGACGAGTCATTTCAAGTTGGCTTGGCTGAGTTATAATCTAATAGAAAGCTATCTGGCTTACATGGAAACCGGAATAAAACAAATACAAAATACACACAGCAGCAAAAGTGACATCTGACACTTCAAATAACTAGTCAATCACTGGTCCAATTAAAGCCTATGAACCAGTTGATCCAAGTCTAATCTACATTTCATACAGAACAAGATTAAATGGGAATTCACTAGAAACTAATGCATGCTACAATTTCTACTTTAGAAACGTATCAACGGTGTTAAATTATGTTTATTTCCTGTTTCCTGTGTGTAGTGTTTATTTCATTGTCCCTCGGTGCTGGGTAGGCCGTTGCCTTGGGCGTACCTGAGTGACTGTAATCTGTCGTTCTGCTCCTGCTGCGTGCAGTGGGCAGAGCGGAGCTGTTTCTGGGTGTCCTCTAGCTCTGCTTTTAGACTGGTCTCAACCTGTCCGTCAACCTGTCCGTCAACCTGTCCGTCAACCTGTCCGTCAACCTGTCCGTCAACCTG
>JAODLI010000015.1:1685548-1696242 GCA_027575585.1 Percopsis omiscomaycus | reverse complement strand
CACCCCCCCCCCCCCCCCCCCCCCCCCCCACCCAGCCTCACCCTGCAAGGCATACATGCGGAGGGGGGTGCTGGGGCAGAGATCCAACACACGACCTCCCAATGCAACACCCCCACCTCCCCAAGCACACAGGCACACAGGCACACAGGCATAGAATTCTGCGGCGCTCGTTTCATTCCCCTCCGCACAAGCTGTTGTTTTAAATCATAATAGTAACCAGACTGTAATCACAGTATTGCACACATGGTGATTCTGACAAGTGGAGGGAGTCATGCGCCGGGCCTTTGGCAGCGCTCAGCGCACCATTCTCCCAGCTGTGAGCTCAATGATTCCCCCCCACCACCACCACCCCAACCCCCGCTTACACCCTAACGCTCCCCCCACCCCCCACCCTACTCCTGGGCAATATGCTACGCTGCTGCGCTCTGCTTCGACCGGCCTGCGTTTGGCACGGGGGTCTAATATAAATCAGACGCTACAGTATGTGTGCGATGCATGCTAACTTATGAATAGCCAATTATTTTTTTGCGTAGAAAAGGATTGCATCATGTTGGCTCGCGCTGCGTGTGTGTGTGTGTGTGTGTGTGTGTTGGGGGGGGGGTCCCGGCAGCCTGTGTTGCTTGTAGGGTTTAGCCCGGTGTTGTCGGTTGATTAGGTCACTGGAACATAGCGGCGCATTTGATCGGACATCTGTGCTCACGCGCGGGTGTGTGCGTGCGCATATTTGTGTCTGTGTGTTCATGTTCATGTCTGGGTTCTTACAAAGTGTTTTTAATGTGTGAGCACCTGTGTGTGTGTGTGTGTGTGTGTGTGTGTGTGTGCATCCTAGGACAGTGTGTACCCTGTGCTTGATAACAAGTATGAAATTTTTCCAAATACTTTGTAAATGAGCCTATAAATAATGCACTGAAATATCAATCCGTCCATTCTCGAGCCATCTATTGTCTCATTCGCTGTGTAATTTTGCAGTATTTGAGCACCCTTTAGAAAGTAATACTATTTTTAAGGTATCTATAACAAGCTTGTTATAGTCTGGTAAAGGTGCAGAAGCCTGTCAGGTGTTTCTGTCTTTATTCATCTGTGTGTGTGTGTGTGTGTGTGTGTGTGTGTGTGTGTGTATGGCTGTCTTGACAGTAACCATCTTCCCAAGGCTGTGTCTTCAGACCCGATGCATCAGACTTCAGTTCACACCTGACGATAACGTGAAAGCCTAGCCGAGCCTGAAACCGAGCCTAGGACACTCCTCGCTCTCTCTCTCTCTCTCTCTCTCTCTCTCTCTCTCTCTCTCTCTCTCTCTCTCTGTCTCTCTGTCTCTCTGTCACAAAATGTGAACATCCCATTTTGGATGTCAGGAGGTTTTTCTTTTGTTTATGTGGTACTAGTAACCCACCAGGTTCTTTACACGACCCGGCACGTGTTGTCTCAAAACTGTGGAAATTGACATACTCTGAGCACTAGTGAAATAGTTTTTAACACTGAGAATGAAAATGGACGGAAGAAACGGAAGGTAAGTAGAAGAGAGGCTTTAAGATACAGACTACACCCTCCGTTGAGATAACAGGAACCGCTCTCTTTCTCGCTCTGTCAGAGAGAGAGGAGGCATAAAAGCATAAGCTATCAGATAGACTTTGACCTTCAATCTTTGTTAATAAAGTCTCTTCCAAATGCATCTTAAAATATAAATGCCCACCTTGTCAGCCCACAGCCTCCTTCGCACACAATCCCACCCATTGTAATTTCACCAGGGGTCTATTCTGTTCTGCGCAGATAAGAATGCACGCTTTGCGTACTCCCTCTCGCCTCTTTCTCTTTCTCTCTCTCCCTCTCCCTCTCTCTCGCCCTCATACCATCTTGCACACTGGTCTCTCACTTTGTCTCCTCAGCGGGAGATAAATCCCAGAGCCTCAATCAGTTACTTTCTTCCCGCCATTTCCTAGGTTGCCTGGCATCACGCTACTCTATACTCTGAACAGTGGCATGCAAATCTATCTCACACCCTCCCCCATCATCTGCAGTATCTCTTTAGCTCTCATCAGCTGCTTTGCTCTCGTCATACCTTCATCCCTCTTTTTCCTTCATTGCCACTCTCTTTGTGTATTCATTCATTCCCCCCGACACACACACACTTTTATCTGTCCTCTTATTTTCTCTCTTCATCTTTCTCTCTCGCGCTCTTTTAAACAAAGTGGCTGGAAGTGGAAGATAAGGATGTAAAATGGCTGACATGGTCCACCCTGTTCTACTCCTGACTGAAACAAAGTTTTCACAGGCAAGGGGATTAGGGATTTTTAATTAAAAAGTCAACTTGAAGACCAAGTACCTCCACTCACATTATGCAAATTGTTGCTGTTGCCAATATACAAAGCAAAAAATGTGTTTCCTGTCTAAACCCAGTTCCTTTGGTGGGTGTGCTGGCATAATTTTGGCAGGGGCCTGAATGCATGGGCAAAGGTTTTAGTGTCGCTGTCTCAGTGATGAATCATTTTGATTGGCTACCAGCATATGATGGTGGGCAGAGGCAAATAAATCGGACTCTCTTAACAGCTGTTTAAATTTTTCCGTTAGTGTTGCCTTTCTTCTACTTTAAAATACTGAAGAACACTTTGAAAGTCAAGCAACTATAGAATTCAACACAACAGACGAATGCCAAAAGACTTAACATCACCGCCATGGTACCGTGCGCGTACGGTATTGCCAATACAGAATTACTAGACATTTTGGCTCCTTACCAAAGCGGAGGCATGGATGCACTTGCAGGGAGTACTACACAAAGCCTACTGTACTACAGTAGGAATTATGTCTACGGTGTTCAAGGGAGAGCGTTGCGTAATTCCTCTCTCTCTCTTCGTCTCTTATGTCCTTATGGACACGCTGCAGACAGGTCTGCATGGAAATGTCATTGGACTGCGTTTTCTGAACAGTGCCAATAAACTTTTGAGGGTCTCCTTGAGCAGTACAGATCAGGGACAGCAGCCAGAGATTGCACTATGATAAACAAACCTGACAGTTTGAGAGCTCACCATCTGCCATGGAAATGCTTTTCTGCTCTAGCCTTTATATACAGAATTTTGTACGATGGGATTGTGGGTCTCCAGGGAAGACAATCGGTTCAAGTCAGTGGGCAGCGGCAATGTCATGCAGAGCGCTGCGGTGGTCCTAGTCATCATCCACCATTGTGTTATGTATGCGTTGTTCTCATTGAAATACATAAATGTCTACTGTAATGGAATCGCGGCGGTGTGGCTTTACACTGGACTGTATTACAATGCACCAACCCACCCAAATGTTTCTGATTCTACTGCCTTTTGTTCATTAAGGCAGCTCTGCCCTGTTAAAAATAAAATTTAAAAAAGTAATACATGCACTGCTATTGTAGCCAGTGTTTGGTGAAGGGATATGGAAAAGGCACAAACCGAAACGTGTCAATAAATTAACTGAGCATAAATGACTTGACTGCTAAACACATCTGCTAAAAAGAAGTTTCTGAAAACAAAACAAGAAATGGGCAGTTCAGTTGCAGAATTTGAATTTATATTTGTGGGCCATTTATGCTTTAATCAGACATTGTCATGGATCTCTCATGATCGTCGTGTGTGTTAGGTAGTAGATTATGTATTTAGATGATGTATCATTGTATGGCCACAACCACTTGGCTAATCAATTTGTTTTGTGTCTCTCATCCTATAGGGGAGTCTCATTTCTCAGCGAGCCAGCAGCCTTTCCTGTATTTCCAGGTGTTGTTCCTGACAGCTCAGTTTGAGGCAGCCGTGGCCTTCCTGTTTCGCGTGGAGAGGTTGAGGAGTCACGCTGTGCATGTGGCTCTAGTTCTTTACGAGCTACGACTGCTGCTGAAGTCTACTGGCCAGAGTGCTCAGCTATGTGGGTATAGCTAGGGCGATGAATGATGTCCGTACATATTATAACACCATATAACTATGGTTAAAGGATTGTAGACCCAGAGTGATTCGGTGTTGTATTCGACATGCATCAATTTGAGAGATTTCTTAAATTTAAGGAATCAATTAATAACCCTTTATTAGTCTCATGGGTAATAATATCACATTTTAAACTATAATAAGCCTTTTGGTTTACTCGGGTTTTAAAATACACTTCAAACTTTAAATGTTGTGTCCACCTTATTCAATGTGGCAGTAACATTGAAAGATATTGCCAATATACCAGCCTTTACATTTTGGAACGGAACAAAGAATGCCAGTATGAATGTCAAGTTTACCCTTGTGTTATTATTGTTCTATTTTTGTGATATTGCATATGACCTAGTGGGAATTTAGACTACATGTTGTAGCCTGGTAAAAACCATCCTGATATTGCGAGCTCTGGGCGCTGATTGTTCTTTACCCAGTTTTCAGTAGAGAGTACCCAGTAAAGCGAAGCAAATCTTGGAGGCTGGGCTTGCGATATCAGGGCTGTTTTAACCAGTCCCGTTATTAAGGCCAATACAGATACGTTTTCCATATTATTGATTTAAGTTTTGTCGTTCTCTTTACAGTGAGTCAAGAAGCAGGCGACCCTCCCATGGTGCGACGCCTCAACTTCATCCGTCTTCTGATGCTCTACACTCGCAAGTTTGAGTCCACCGACCCACGGGAAGCACTGCAGTACTTCTACTTCCTGCGGTAAGTAATCATCCTCCCATAAATGCACATCTATAATCTCACTGATTCTATATTGTCCTGGCAGGCAAGGAAACGAGAGAGAATAGCTCGTGAACCGCTTTTGCGACGTTAACAGTCCCGAGACCCCTTCAGTAGTACTAATCAGTGTTTGTCTACTCAGAAATGAAAAGGACAGCCAGGGAGAGAACATGTTCATGCGTTGCGTCAGCGAGCTTGTCATCGAGAGCCGCGAGGTGAGTTATCTGTCGGTAAACACAGAAAGAACACAATAAATACAATGATTAACAGGAGAAATGCATGTTTGTACTACTTTCTTATCGATGCACACAAGATGATCCTTGTTTTATGAGTACCTTAGTTACAATAAAGAAGCATGTGTGTGTAATGGCTCTATTTAGATTAAGTGTATCTGTGAAGTAAATTTTGGGCCTTGTTTTCTCTGCTCCCGCATGTCGACAGTTTGACATGCTATTGGGAAAACTTGAAAAGGATGGCAGTAGAAAGGTGGGTAACATTGATTATTCTCACCGTCTGCCTTTAGATTGCTTCTTGCCTCTCCTCTCTGTTCTTTTGTTTTCATTTACCATATCTTCTCCCCTGTCTCTGCTGTCAGCCCATCCCAGCAGATCTCTTCTGGTGGTTACAAATCTCACCCTACTTTCACTGTATGCACACCTGCCATTTAACAGAACTCAATACTTGTCAATATATTCTATTTTGCACCTATCCTGTGCATATTTTTATTCTTTTTAAGTCCAACGTCTAGGGCACTTAACAGAATCATCAGATTTTTCTTGAACAACATTTTCCACACCCTCTCTAATATAATTATGGCTGATGTGTTGCATTTCATATTGTCATTGTGTACAATAAGATAAACAATTAATATTATTTAAATATCCCTTACTTCATAAGTGTGCTGCCCTGTTTCACAGTGGTATTAGATGCTAACAATTAGCATCATTTGAATATGATGCGCTGAATAATAAGGCACTCATGCATGACTGAAGGGCGTTTGCATTACCATCTGCACTACGCATTCTGCATTACAGTCTGGACTACAGCTTCTTTAGCTGCAGTTGTCTTGGTTGGCTGTATCTTTTTAAGTTGTTTATTTAGTTAATGTCATTTAATAAAAGTTGATTCCGTCTGGTCTGGTCTCTCTGTAGCCCGGGGTCATAGACAAGTTTGCTGGAGACACCACAGCAATCATCAGTAAAGTGGCACTTGAAGCTGAGAACAAGGGCTTGTTTGAGGAAGCTGTTAAACTCTATGAACTGGCCAAGGTAAAAAGCATCATCACACCTGTACCCTCCCCACCACTTATAAAAAATCTGTGTTTCTAGTTTGTTTTAAAGGCTTACATTGATTTATCTGTCTGTCTGTGAAGAACCCAGATAAGGTTCTAGAGTTGATGAACAGGTTGTTGAGTCCAGTCATCACCCAGGTCGGCACTCCACAGTCCAACAAGGACAGGCTGAAGAACACTGCCCTGGCCATAGCTGAGAGGTACACAAGAAAACAAAATGCACATTAATACTTTACTACTGTCCTTGATGCAGGTTAACGATGGATTAAGTTAAAACTGGTAGCCTATAGCCTAGCTTCATTAAATAGTTAAATATTAGCCGCACAATTACAGTAGGAAGTTGATAAAGATATTTTTCATGACCTATTACAGGTTTCGTTCTCAGAGTATAGCGGGGGATAGGTCACTGGATGGTACCTTCTACCTGCTTATAGACCTGATGACATTCTTTGATGAGTACCATGCTGGTCACATCGACAGAGCCTATGATGTGAGTTATAGCTGGAGAATGAATGAATAAATTAATTAATGAATTACAATTGTCGCATTTTCGAATGAAATTGACTCTTCAGCTGCTGGAGTGCGTACATTATCTGTGTGTGTGTAATAGGTGATGGAGCATTTGAAGCTCCTCCCTCTGAGTCAAGACACCGTGGAGGAGAGAGTGGCGGCCTTCAGAAACTTCAGTGATGAGGTTATTTATTTATTTATTACTATTTACTTTTATGTAAATTTCCCACCTCGCTTATTATGTTTGCTGCAGTTTATGTTGACTGTATTCCTTAAATGTATTTACTTTATTTAGGATTGGTTAGGTGTTTATCTCTACATATTTTATATCCCCTACAGAGTTTAGTTTTTACTTGTTGTATACTCGTATAACATGTTGATGAAGTTTGAAATCCAACATTCATTGCAAGGGATGAGGACCAGCTTCTTCCTGTGTTGATACCGTGCATATGACAAATGACGCCCCCCCACCCCCCCCCCCGATCAGTGTCTGTCAGACCTGTCAAAGTGTTGTGTATTAGTTAAATGACTTCTGCTGTCTGTCACCTGTCTGTCCAGGTGCGTCATAATCTGTCTGAGGTGCTGCTGGCCACCATGAACATCCTGTTCAACCAGTACAAGCGACTGAAGGGAGCGACAACGGGCACGCCTGGGCGACCACAGAGGACTATAGAGGACAGAGACATGGTGAGGAGGGGGATATTAATCAGTAACTTTTATTAATTCAACTTTCAGTGCCAAGGTCACAAAGTACTTCATGGCGAGGGCCTGAACGTTCATAATGACTCATGGAAAATATTGGATTTTGGTATAATGAAATGTATCTTTAACTGATTACTTGAACGTTACATTTCTATGTGGAACCAGGGCTGAACGATTCATGGAATGCCGATCAAAACAGCTATTTGAACATTGGGTGTTTTTGGCAGGAGATTTAAATGCTTGTAAATGTATTATTGTGGCCCTACGGTGTGCTCTGTAGTGTGCATATGTGTGTGATGTGCTTAGTGAATGTAGAGCTTAAGCTTGATTTAAAAAGAAATGAATGAAAACTCTACTAATTTGGTAAGAAAAGTCAGTTAGATATTTTCCCCAGATTGTTCATCCCTATATGGAACTACATAAAAACAGCTGACTCATACAGTGCAGGGTGCACAGTGATAGTGCCTGAGTGTTGTCATAGCAGTACATTCATGTTGAGCATGCTTCCTCTGCCTTTTGTGTTCTGACAGCAAATACGCAGCCAGGCCCGAGCCCTGATCACCTTCGCAGGGATGATCCCGTACAGAATGGCGGGCGACACCAACGCAAGACTGGTGCAGATGGAAGTCCTGATGAACTGAATACACACACACACACACATGGATAACTGCCAGTCGTATGTTTGGATACATTTACCCCCAGAGCACATCCACATAATCTCTTTTTCCTACTTTGATTTTGTACAGTAAATTCAGCAGTTTTTCCCCGCTTTACAACACATACAAATGCTTAAATACACACCCCTACATCTACCATGTGCGATTACCTTTGTATTTGTTTGTAATTCTTTCTTCATTTTTGCTGTTTTCCTCCACTTTTGTTTTTCAATATTTTTTCCCATAATTATGAAATAAAATGTTGTTTTATTTTGAGTTGTCTTTTTTGTTGTGTTTTAAAACACTTTCATTGATTCTGTTCACATTTCACAAATTTCTGTTATTCCAGTTTATTTGTTACACCTCATACATTTGATACACATCATTGGAGAAGTTGATTTCATGATCATTTAAGATCACATAGAGACATTGTTTTACTGTCTCTACAGCAAACATAGTGATAGCGTATTTGTCAAAGACACCGACAGAGCAACAGTAATGAAAGGTAATGAAATTCTTAGTTTCGTGAATGTTAGATCTTGTAGCATGTGACGCATGCCTCGTCTGGGACAGATGGCTGGCCTGGACACTGCTGAAGGCCTAAGGGTGCCTGTGTGGGGATTTGCAAGGGGAACAAAGGGAGTTGACCCTCTTTTCTTTTCTTTTTTTGCCAATAGATTAATTAGTCATTAATATCACATTTGTTGTAGTGTACAGGAATGTAATTTTTCAATTAGCAATATCCACTCAAACAAGTGGACCCAAACTGTTCCTGGGGTTCGTTTCCAATGGAAATGGTCTGACCTGTGCTCCATTCCAGAGCCGCAATCCCCAACAACTCCCTCAGAATTCACTTGCTATCTCTGTTGCCTTGGTAACCAGATATATTTCAATTGTAAAGGTCAGAAATGTGGACAGGAGAGTGCATCCACTATAACGCAAGCAAAGATCCAGTCTCAGTCTGGATTTTTTATGTTTTGTGTATTCTGTGCCTCAGTGTGACGGGATTGAAGACGTGTATGTCATGTAATCGACCATGCATAACGTTTATGCATAAGGCTTAGGCTATCCACACCTGGACACAGAGTGGCTGTTATAGTCAACAGCCTGTTATTATTATCAAGATAGCACTGACTGTAAGCTTGGGTTGGAACAGATCATCTAGAGAATGAACTGAACCGAACGTCAACGACGTTCGTACTTTACCTGCCTCTAGACTAGCAGCTCCCTCTTGTGGACACGTGTGCCAATTAGTATGTGCTATGCCGGTGTTGCCGTTTCTTGTAATGGCCTCCCTTCGTTCTACGTGGGCCAGTCCTCTATTGTGTGTGTGTATGTCAATGCCTACTCCGGCAGAAGACGTCCAGCTGCCATGGTGTGTGTGCTGCAGCTGGTGTTGTGAATCAGGCCGATGACAGACGCAACTGACTACCCGGCTATTTCACAACACCAGGGTGGCCCCACACCCCTGCCAACCACCTGACCCTGTTCAGAAGACATCAGGAATACCTAACCCTTCTTTATTCAGGCTTTCTGATGTGTGCCTATTTCTGTTGTTTTATTTAATTAAATAAAGTAATTATTACATACATGGGCTTCAACTAGAGGGTAAACGCACTTTGTCCAGTGAAAATGTGTTGTGTTTTGTCATCTGTAGCCTTATTGTCGTTATCTTGCTACTGTAGAACTATTTTAAAACGGTTTGCTCATATCCCAGACTTATCACAAGCACTGCAGCACCCCAAAGCTCCCATGTTGAGTTGGGCCATTTTCTACATTCTAAATGGCTAAATGGACTTCTTATTAAGGGCCAGAATAGGGCACAAGGGCATTTTAGCTCTCTACTTCCTAGAGAAGGGATGTCTGGTTTATAGGCTCTCCAGGGGCCAGACTTGGAAATGGAAAATACTACTCTGGCTAGCATAGCCCACTCGCCTGACCGCGATACTCCTGCATGACAATGCGGTACTGCAGGATGGGCCTACTTAACTCTCATCGTGATAGAAATTAAGCTTAGAATGTGAAAATTATATTGTGTATTAAAAAAAATCTTTTTGTCTTTTCTACATTGATTTTACAACTCTTTATCTGTTAAATAAATGTGCCTGACATTCAGTAGCCAAGGGCTCATCTTGATAATGAACACTTCTGAACATGAGATAAGGACTACAGTAGCTATGCAAATTATCCTGTCTTCCAACTCAGTTCCTGGAATTTGCACACTCACCCTGTTTTACTGTGCGCAGATCCCAAGAGGTCACTGCCACAGCCTCGTCCTTCCCACAGACTTCCATGAAAAAAAAACCAATTTCTCTGAAGGCTTTGTTACACTTTAATGAGAAACAGAATGAGTTGGCACACTCACCGCTACAGGCGATACAAGCTGCTCAATTGGCCGAAACCATGATTAACAGTTGCTTACAACATTATTAGTCCTACATAACGCACTTCAAAAAGAAGGAAATATGATACACACAATGCAATAAGTTCATAAAATTTGTACAGAAAAAAAGTCCAAGGACAATGTTGAATATGTTGCTTGTTTGTTCCTTTCAACAAAAGATCCTTGTGGGTGTCACAGATATTGTCATTCTCCCTTTGATGATGAAAACCTATCTTCAATAAATGTTCCAAGGCTAATTCTCAATTCACAAAGCAACGTTTGATGTACATGCAGTATGGAGAGAATTAATGAGTAGTTCTCTAAAAAGTCTGAAAAAAAAACAGTTGACAGTCAACCGTCATGCATCCATATCTCCCTGAGCTATCCTTGTGGAACCAGGGCAATAGCAAAGAATCTGCTACAGATTATGTCTGGCCTATATAGGGTAAAGGGTCAAGTATAAGATATACCTGTATGTATATATATATATATATATA
>JAODLI010000015.1:1671849-1685448 GCA_027575585.1 Percopsis omiscomaycus | reverse complement strand
AGAGAGAGAGAGAGAGAGAGACAGAGAGAGAGAGAGAGAGAGAGAGACAGAGAGAGAGAGAGAGAGAGAGAGAGAGACAGAGAGAGAGAGAGAGACAGAGAGAGAGAGAGAGAGGGAGAGAGAGACAGAGAGAGAGAGGGAGAGTGGGAGGAAAGGAGAGGGGAGGGTCCCCCTCTCGACCACTTCACTTCTGGCTATCGACAAACATGGGAGAGGGTCCGTTGCGCTCCAACAAAATGGACTCCATTAGCCACAACTCCCCCCTCCCCACACACACACATGCAACGTCCCCATAAAGACACAATTGTGTGTCATGACAAAAATATGTTAAAAAACAGAAGCGTTTGATCAGTTACTTTGTATAAGAGTACTGTTCATGATATACAGCCACCATCTATGGCTCGACCACTAAGAAAAGAGTTTTAGTGTTGCTGATTTGTTATTTGGTTGTGAATTTCCCCCGGTCCTTTGCCAAAACACCTAGAGTTCCTCATTTTTCCCTCTTAAATAGTGTTTAGCAGCACAAAAGGACTGGCTGAAAAAAAAACGGCCTCATTGTGAGCCTAATTGCCTCGGGGTCGTGTTACATCTCTGGTTTCACGTTGTTTCTTTCAAACTGTAGCCCGCAAACCCGAGGCACAATCCACCTGCCTCTCAGAGAGACACACAAAGGCCTCTGCGTATGAACACAGAGGGAGTCTGTTAGCAAATAAACACTGAGAACTAACTCCGAGCACGCTCTGGTCAAAAAACAGTTCAGTTTTCAGATATTAATGCGCATGAATAGGAGAACCCGCTGGAAGCCTGAGCAGGCAACTGTAGCAAACTGTAGCTAAACAATGGCCCGTCCCTGGATGACACAGTATATCAGCTATTGTCATGGTCAAAGGCAAATTAGTATGTCATACAGTGGAGAAAGAGAATGGGGAAGAACAGATGTGTGCGACCAGCTAGCTCTAATTAGAGAGGGCTATTTACAACTTGATGTTTGTAAGAACATTGGAGGAGTGGTATATGCACTCAAAGACACTTGTAGTGCTCGGCTTACTGGGATTTCATTCCCTGTCTTGAGGGAAAAGACGGATATAAATACGGATGTGAAAAGCACATGAATGTGAATACACACTGTAAGAAATGATTTGTAGTTCAACTTAATGTGGTTATGTTATTTTGTGCCATAACCCTGTTATGCTCAGCTATGATAAAAAGCGAAATAAAACATTGTATATGACTAACCACAATAAATTGTCTAAAAGTGTGTGTGTGTTTGTGTAGTATTGTATTCAACAAAAGTTGAATACAATACTTTCTTCCCCAGAATAACAGAGGAAATATTGCCAATTTAGTTCGACACAAATCATATTTTACAGTAGCGTATTAGGTCATTTTTTAGGTCATTTTCTTAAAACTAATAAAACTGTTAAAATTGGTAATAAAGTTAGTGCTTTTGAACCATAATGAGTAAGTAAGATTTAGCTTAGTTACAATTATTACAGTCTAATTACTTTAGCCTAGCTCTATCTTCCTATAATTTGGTCTTTGGTCAAGCTATGTGGTCAAAGTTTGTGAATCTGTTAGCCTTTCCTCATTTCTCAAAGATAATACTTTGTAAGTTGGCTAGGTGAAGAAGTCAATCTGAAGAAAATGAAATTCAAAAGTCATTAAGTTACCTCTAAAAGCAAAATTCCCAAAGACAATGCTGGAGAAGGTGACGACAAAAGGTATTTTCATGGTGTGCTAGCAAGCTAGCCAGCACACCTGTTCCAGAGGGTTCGGGTGTGTGTGGGAGGTGAGAGCAGAGGTGGGGGGGCTAGACAGGATCTCTAAGTACAGGCCAGAGGAAAGTAGGGAGGCCATCTTTTCATTAGCCGTATCTAATGAAACTGCACCGGGCCAGTGGAAGAAAGGCCTACTGCCGGGACACCCTGCCCTGCCCAAAATTGCACCGCCAACTCGCCCAACAAAAGAAGCATTCCGTCTGCACAGCGACAACAGCACTTGACACCCAATTTTAAACCTGCAGGTTGTTTCCCTGACAAGTGGAAATTTCCACCGCAATTCCCTCCTGGTCTGGGTTGGTGAGAGAGCTGTGGTAGGGGTTTTATCGCAAAGGGTGTGTGCCAGAGCACACACACGCACACACACACTCCCAGCATCTCTGACCCACTGTTCCTGTAGTTTGTTTGGAAACAGTTGTCAAGAAGGAAATATCTGATAAGTCGCACTAATCAATCAAGCAACAATTACTGTTATTAAGCTTTCTCTTAGAGGCCTTCATTGTTTTTCTTCTGACACCCCTGACAGACACCAGGGGTGTTAACAACCTGAACACAGCAAGCAACTACACACACACACGCGCACGCACGCACGCACACACATTTTAGCAAGACAAAAATTACCCAGAGGAGAGAATGACCAATGCCCTAACAACCGTCTGTCAAAAAGTAGCACATTTTTATTTTCTCTCACTCCTCCGGTTAGCAACGGACAGCTGTTTTCTTGGACACAGTGTAAGGACAGCCACCAGGGGTTGGGATGAATGACCCTGTGGTTGCTAACATGATGAATTGAGCTCAATCCACTTATCTTCTCACACTGGGGGCGGTATTACAAATTCAAAACAAAACAAACGAAGCCCTTGTCTCGACACCTGTGCCGCGTTTGTCTGTTGCTGGCGACCTGGAGGTCAATGCGCTCCATCGATGACAGCAGTTCATCCCCCCCCCCGAACGCGGGGCGGGGCATCCCGGCTGCCGTAGGCGCTGATGTCGAAGGTGTGCGTGACGTGGGGGAGTTGGGTCAAAGACGGGTGAGGGGGTGAGGGGGGGGGGTGCCACACTGATAACCCGTACAGATGGACAGCGGTGAGGGTCTAGGGTTTCGCGCTGTATGCGCGTGTTTGCGCGTGTTTGCGTGTGCGTTTCCGTGTGCGCGGGTAAGCACACACGATACACGCGGTGAGAAAACGTGTAGGTGTCCGTGCACGCGCGTGTGTGTGTGTGTGTTTGTGTACTAAAGTACGACTGAAAGAGTGAAACAAGAGGCCGTGACCTGAAGCTGCAATGACATCGGCTTTCATCGCCTCGGCCCCTCCTGACTCGGAGCTCTGAGCTGCGGACCGTGGAACAATGCTACGCAAAAATATAATAACCCTCGGGTGATAGCCCCACCCCCTTCCTTACCCAACATCAAATTTTAATTGAAGCATCTTTATACAAAATGGCTGCCCTCAAACAGTTCCCGGTCCAGGCCAGGTGCACATGGACCATCGCCAAGCAGCAGAAAAGGCAAAACAAAAAAAAGAGGAGGGAAAAGCTTAAAGATTATCTGGCTCTTTTTTTAACGTTAATGCTTGTATCAAACCCTTGTTGTTTTGTTTTGTTTGAATACAACAGGTAACAATAGGCGGAATGTTGCATTTCCGCACACGGCTTACGCCTACCTGAAAGGCCGAAGCAGACAGCCGCAGGTCTTTGCGACCGGGGGATTTTTGAGCAAAAAAAAAAAGTTAAAAAAGATGTTAGAGCGATAAAGATGTTAGAGCGATAAAGTTATGGAGCGCACCCACCCTAACAAGGTGGGATCGTCTTCCTTTGTCTCTCTATGGTTTATTGTCTACAAACGCTCCGCTTTTACGGCGGAACGTCCAAATAAAAAGCTTTTTGAAGAGCTCCCCCGGTCAATTAGTTGGGCAGTGTCAAAAGACCCGTTGCATAATGACTCACCTGTACTTGCGTGAGAAGGGCCACTTACAGGAGGCTGAGTGGCAGATCACATAGGAATGACAAAGCCCTCAATCCTCGTTTCTTAAGTACTTGCTTTGTAATTGACAACACCCGTCCTTTCTCTTCATACACAGGGACCCACGGACACATGGACGGCACCCATCTATTTCCTGAAGCTGGCAATAATCAAGATCAGGGACAGTGACAATATGATCCCTCTAAAAGCCGTGGTTTTCAAAAGTGTGGCTCGGAAACCCCCCAAGGGGTCATCAGATGATTTTTGGAAATAGATTCAATCTATTTTTAATCTAGTTAAAATCATCCTAACATACAGCATTGTTTGCATTGACTGTTACACGTTATGCTAATATACTGTATGTTATGCCACGAAGAAAAAGTGTACAAACCTGTGTGCACAAAAGGGGTCGCAAACCCCTCGCATTTTGGGAGTCGTACCCCCTAAAAACTCTGAAAATCACTGCTAAAGATTAAAGCAAACTAAAGATTGAAGCATTTGGGACATTAGGAATGTCGCTACTGACGGCCTAAGCGTCTCCTCCCTTCTCCTCCTCCAAACATAAACTTTGTGGGCTCAACGCAGACTGGTGGTAAACTAAATGGCAGTCTCACTGGGTGTGCTGAGCTTACATAAACGTGCTTCTCCAGCCTTTTAATAAACATGCGTTCTCTCCCTTTGTAGAGGGTAGGTGGGATAATGAACAGGCAGACAATTACCATAACTGGCTGATGTTATCTCCACTCAGGAGGGGGGGTGGGGGGGGGGGGGGATCAGTTGAAATGTGTTTAATTGCACTGTCAAGCTTCTGAAAGCCCCCCACCCCCTTCCACTCCTAACAACACACACACACACACACACACACAAAAGACTCCTCACACTCCCGGCTCCTTGCTTCTGCCTTTAGCCACTTTAAAATGAAATTCTTTTCTTTTTCTTTCTCCGTAGCGTCTGTTTGACGAAACGTCTGATATGCAGCCTTCAGCCGTTGAAGCCCCTAGGGTCCGATGGTCATCTATGAGCCCCCGCCCCGCCCCCTTCCAAAATAAATCTATATTTATGTTGACACAACAGTCAAAAAATTCCTTGACACATCAAAAAAAAAACTTTTTCAGTCAATATCTCTGTTGACATGAGTGAACTAACACCTTGCAACAACAGTTAAAAAGGTTAAACTTAAACTTAAGTTCATCTCAAAATCTTTCAAAACAAAAATCTGACAAATGACAAATTCAAGCAATTGAGTGCTACCCCTGAAACCTTTAAATTGCTAGCCTTAATCAGGACGCTTTCCTTGTCTGAAATATCTACAGTGGGAAATTAGAGATTTTCAAAGGCAAAGGCAAAGGCAAAAGAAAACAACAACAACAACAATTCACCTAGCCATTGATCACGCGGCCAGTAGCGCTGTCGTTTGTAACGCAGTCCATTAGTTCATCCACTCAACTCAGGGTGCTCTGTGTGAGACAAAGTAGGGCCAACGTCCCCACAACAGTTCAAAGGAGCCGCCCTCTCTAAACGTTATCATATAATTCGGGCCAGCCGTCGGATTGTAAATAAGTGATGTAGAAGCCCATTGTATGATGGGGCACAGGTTGGAGACAGGCGTCTTTGCTCTGCCGCCGTGAGCCATGGAAGACAAAGGAAGGAGCCAGCGCGTCTAACCTTTGATTCTTCTGAGGACCCGGTCTCCCCCGTGTGAGGGCAGGACGCATCGGCCACAATCATGCCCCCGACGTGAGGACGTTTAGGAACAATAGGATCACTCCCCCGAGAGTCTCTCGCAATCAGCCTCAACAACCCACCCAGACTGCAATTGGATTAGCGAGTGTCCAACCACCACATGTTAGTCTAATTGAGATAAAAGTGAAATGGGGGAACAATGAGGAGAGCCCGTGGGTTTACCCCAGGCAACAGTCTGGTTCTATCTTGTGAGCTATCATTGAAATGGCAAACCTTTGTCTTAACAAAGCAGGTTGTTAAAACACTAAAATAGCAGAAAATAGTTTATATATAAAAATGTAATAAGTTAAGGATAATAATTTGCCAAATAATGCCAAATAATTAACCAAATGCTCTTTTATTTGGGACTCTCTGTTCTTTTTGTAGCAAAAAACAAAACAAAACAAAACAAAATACTTAAAACACATTTAAAACGGCCATGAGGGAAAGTATCAGACTTGACGTGTTTAAATCCAATGTATGTATATTTATATTTAACAGTAATGGATGCGTTCTGTCAGCTTTCCACGTCTATAGCCCCTGCTAGGGTGATACTGTAGTCTATACATATATTTCACAAGTATAAAATTTGTTTCAAAGGGACTTACGTAAAAAAAACAATTGGATTAAGATCAATATACAGTACAATGTACTGTATAGAGGTGAATTAAACTCAATGTACATGTCGGATTATTTCAACTGATTCGTGATAAAGAATTAGTGTTGTGACAGTTTCACGCAGTGCTCTAATTTATGCCAGTACACAAACGGTGCATTTTGTGCATCTGTTCAAATGTCTTATTGTAAGGTTATTGATAGTTATTTTTTCTTGAACTTGTATATAATATGAAAGCAATAAATATTACTAGTAAATAAACTTTTTTGATTTTTTTTGTTGTTTTTTTTAACTATTTTCTCATTTAAAAAACTTATACAATCTAATATACATTATGAAAAGTTGTACAGCTTTGTATTTATGTTTAAAATAAGAACTCACTTTTATTTTTTTATATGGAGATATAAATATATATATTTTGTCAAAATATATGATCATATTGTCAAGGAAACAAAAACAATGAGACAAACATACATCTCAACATAAACGTTATAAATAAGGGTCCAAGTGAACAATTTTTTGGGAGGAAGGCGAGCAGAACTTTGTTTTTTCTTTAGCGTCCGTGTTGCCTGTTGCTTCAAGTTGCCCCAGTCCGAGTTCTGGTTAGTCAGCCGGTCAGCGGCAGCCGCAGCCCTCTACCACCATTTCCTGGTAGTTCTTTAGGACCACCTTGTCGTGCTCGTCCAGGTAGAGCATGGAGATGGCGCTGAGCTCTGTGGGCACGCAGCAGGCCTTGGGAATGTTGGTGTTCACAGAGTTCACCAGTGTCTGAACAATGGCGTGGTTGGTTGAGTTCAGGTGGTCCGCCAGGGGAAAGGGACACTCTCCGTGGCAGTAATAGGCCTGGTAACCAGGGGGCGCCACTATCCAGTCATTCCACCCTACGTCGCTGAAGTCCACGTACAGCGCGTGGCGCCGACAGTTGCGGTTGCGCTTGCGCCCCCGCTGCTTGGGGCTGCGCTTGGCCCGGCGGGTTAGCGGGTGGCCCTTCCCGTCGTGGCCGAAAGTGACCAGGAGGGGGCGCAGCTGCTCCCAGTCCTCTCCAGGCTCCTGGTGGAGCGAGCGGCTGACGCGAACGTGCCGCCCCTGGTGGCGCGGCGTCCGGTCGAGGTGCAGGACCTCCACGGCCAGGCCGTGGTTGGGCAGGCGCTCGCGCGTCCAGCGCAGCACGGCCGGGCTGACGTCGAAGCTCTCCCAGCGGGAGGCGTTGTGCCGCACCAGGCGGGTGTCCAGGAGCCGCGTGATCAGCTGCCCGGGCCGCGGCGGCTTCACCACCTCGTACACGTTGATCCGGTGGAGCCCCCGGTCGTCCGGGAAGGTGCCGTCGATGGCCTCGTCGATCTGGCGGCGGTAGAGCCGCAGCTCGGCGGAGGAAAGCAGCTCGTCCTCGGGGATGCTGCTGAGGTTGAACAGGAACCGGAGGGGCGCGGTCTCGTCGCCCTTTACGTCCCCCTCACGCACCCTCTCCTTGTGTTCTGGAAATGAACATGGAGAGGACAAGGAGATGACATGTCTCGAACCGTGACTAGGACCTCCTGTGTGACAGTGCTAAAAGTGGCTTCATCTGAACTGCCTCGTCCGTGCTACCGTGTGACCTTCCAACTGTCAACCCAGCTAACTCCTTCCACGCAACGTTAACATGGCTCGCGGGCAGGTCGATACGTCAGCTTTCATCCTCAGCTTAACACATACTTCTAATATCCGTCACGCATACTGCGCGTTTCCCTAGTCGTCCACCAGGGTCAACTGCCACTTCACTCCTTGGGCCTTTCTCTGAGCACTTTGCTGAAACACGCATTACAAGAAGGGTGGTGATTAACGTACCACAGCTACAGTATAAACACAGTGGAGGCTCCCTGTTCCACGCTCAGTCTGCAGATTTCTGGCAAGATCACCATTGTTGGGGAATGGAATGTTGTGTCTACTATTTTCCTCTTCAATCCACCCCTGTTATTTCACACCCAGGCCTTAATCTTACCCAGGTGGTTTTCATTATTAAAACCTGCTGTGTTTTTGATTGGCTCTGCAGTTTGTTCACTTAAGACATGCATTATTTTCATCAAGAATAATCATTACCGATGCAGTGGAATCCCATTTATTTGATCTGTTTGCAAAAGGACACCGTCTAAGCAAATTAAATGTATTCAAATTCCCAAGCAAAGCTTATTCAAAATGTTAAATGCCTGACAGAGTGTACTTTTCAGTTTAAAAGCTTTGAGAAAACAATAACAGTTGCTCAGTATAATGTAAGAAAATTATAACAAAATGATTTTGCCTGAGGGGTAAATACATTTGTCATTTAAGAAGTGTCATTTAAGAAGTCTCAAGCTTGGGTAAATAGGACCTTACTGTACTTTGTCAGTGGAATGCAAGAGTAGGAACGGAAATCATTTTCTTCTTGGATAATGCGTATATTTAAATTTCCTATTCAACTGAAAATAATTCCAGAAAAAACTGTTTATGCTCATGCTAAATAAGGCCTCCACGCTATGGTGCTTACAAGACAACACGTTCACTCTCTGACACATAAGGCCCACTAGTATGATATTTACATAGTTTACTAGAAGAAAAAGGGGTGAAATTCACACACAAACACACACACACTTTTAGACACAAACACATTGCATCACAGGCAGCAGAAACTCCACTAGGCACAGTGTAGCCTCTTAGCACTAGTAGTGCGTTAGAAAAGGTCCCATTAAGGCTGACTCATCCCTCCTCCGTCACTCCTCCCCCGTA
This sequence comes from Percopsis omiscomaycus, assembly GCA_027575585.1. Taxonomy (NCBI): domain Eukaryota; kingdom Metazoa; phylum Chordata; class Actinopteri; order Percopsiformes; family Percopsidae; genus Percopsis; species Percopsis omiscomaycus. The sequence continues at coordinate 1,676,630 of JAODLI010000015.1, read as the reverse complement.
GGGTGGATATGTTCTCCAGCCATAAAGCTCCCTTTGCCTGAGCTTAGTTCTCTACGCTGATAACATCCTGACTTACTCGCTATTTAGCCTAGCACACCAGTTTACTCTCTTTCTCTCATTCTTTACTTTCTAATGACCAGATTAGAAAACACTGAGAAGCTCTGAGCCTAATTGCAACTCGTACTAGTGCTAAAACTAGAGCCTGAATAAGCGAGAACCCTTCCCACCTCTCCGTGCTCCAGTCGCTCTATCACCCTCACTTCAGAGAATGCTTTTTCCATCTCTCCAGAGAGCTGTGAGCCTCTGCTCCCAGCGCCCACATTGTTGGCAACCGGGTCTTTATTTAGAAGGCTGCAGAGTAGCATTAAAGATAATTGTACGTTGAGGAAGGTCCCTCCAAAAGAGCCCTCCATAGAGAGAGAGAGAGAGAGGCGCTCACTCCAACTTCAGGCCAAGACGGGGCTTTTTTAAGCTATCCACTGCTGGGTGGGGCGAGAAGTGTAACTCGGTAATATGAAGGTATGCTTTAACTTGAGCTGCTAACCAAACACCGAGTGAATTTTGTCAAATGAGGCTCTTGGGAGAGGAGAAGCTTGTCTAGCAGAATTCTTTAGCCCCTGTTTAGACAGCGTTTTTCAACCACATCCTTAGATTCTATGGTTTATGCTGAGCAGGGCGGGGATGTCTTAACAATCATTCTCAAGGGGATGTCGGAAATTTGGCCGTTTTTTTTTCGGACACAAAATGCTTTGCGGTCTGCACCCATTCTAATGAAATATGCCATGGCAAAAAATTATTGGAATGACACAAGGACTTCTGTTGTAGTTTAGTGTTTCTGTGCCGACTCATTTTCATTGCACTGTAATATATCAACATTTTAATCAGTAAAGGAATTGGTCTTTCTAGGTTCTAGTGAATCCAACAGCATAAAATGAGACCCTCTGGATTGGCCGATACAAGTGTCTCTGTACTGGATAGTACGGTGGCTGAAAACCTACCGGAACACAGGAAGTGATGCCGTTTATGCATGAGGAACATAGTTACTACAGTAACAGACACTGCTCTTCCCTCCGCTACAGACAAAGCTATACCTAAAGTGATCGCTGCATTACAGGAATACATTTAAAAAGTGTAATTGCATCTTGTGGCCAGAGGGGTCCACCAATGTGACGAGTTAGCGAATGCAGTTAAAAAAAATAAAAATAAAGAGTCTTTACCAACATTCACGCCCCCCCCACCCCCCCACCCCTTCATCCACAAGTGCTTACCTTCATGGTGGAAGCCCCTCACAGTATTGGCCCGGCTGGCCGACCTCTCCGGATACTCGAAGGTGACGTCGTGGGGCCCCGCCTCCTCGGCCTCGCCCGACTGCAGCCGGTACAGGTCCAGCAGGTAGCGGGGCACCGTGGCCGAGCGGCTGGGCCGCGGCCGCCTCTGCAGGCCGAACATGTGCAGCAGCGTGGCCTCAAAGTCCCGCAGCAGTTCATGGCTCTGAGCGGCCGAGCGACCCTGCAGGCCCGGCACTTTCTTCTTCCCCTCTTCAGGTATCAGACTGGCATGGTTGCTCTCTCCCAGCAGGACTTGGCATATTAAAATGACCATCAGCATTCGATTACCAGGAATCATGATGTCTCTGGGGAAGGGGGCAGCAGACGGAACAGAGAGACAGGCAACTGTTAGAGGGATGAGCGGGGAGAAGGGGGTGGTCGGCCCAGAGGGAATGCTGCGATGAGAGCGTTTCAAATGACGTTTAGCATCGGCATGCTCGCTACATTGTTCTACCTGCCCCGACACTCGCTTCTCTAAACCTCCCCTGAATATTTCCACAGAGTGTGTGTGTGCTCTAATTGGTTCTAATGGTCCGACCCTGCCTTGTTTACCGTAAAGCAACCCCCCCCCCCCGCCCCCCAATCAGATAGATTATCTCTGGCAACATCATCTGAAGGTAAACAGCAGGTTTAACTCGTCCTTTTGAATGGAATCTACCGGGCTGTTCCTTTTTACCTAATCCCCCCCACCACCACCACCACCCACCACCCACCAACCTCCCCCCTCGGCTATGATTAGACAAATAGGAGAGGTCAGACCAAATTCTTAACTCGATAAGGAACCAGTCCCTTGCAGTTTGCTCCGACCAGGCACTGGCAAACCAAGGACCATGTGCCCCACACATTGCATCAGGGCTTTGGGCTCCATGCACGGCTCTCTTGCTCAACACATCTCCAGTGACTTTTCCTCGCTTTGTTTGTTTGAGAGAGGATGAATGAAATGTGAAGAAATTCAGGGGAGGGAGAGGGGGGGGGGGGGGGCAGCTGGCTACGGGCTAGGACGGCTTGTCACGTGCCGCGCGTCACCCAAATTGAGTCAGCGTGGTCCACTTCATTGCACTTACTTACCGACAGAAAATTAAGCATGGGAATACAGTCCATGTTTGTTGGGAGAGGGCAATTGATGTTTTCTTCCAGGAAATGTTTAGGTGGTGCTGTGAGGCTGCAGAAGAACGTTGGAATGACCCTGTTCCTGCAAAAAATAAAGAGGAAGGGGAAGACATTATAAACTAAATGCAGATGTAAACACTTGAGACATTTACAAGCTATTCGCATGAGAGAACGCTAGAAGGAATGGGTGTATGTCTTCCTGGCTGCTTGTGTATAGGGGTTTGTGTATATTAGTTTGAGTGGAGAAACAGACCAAGTATCTCTTTAAGGCTTATCATTTTGGCTCACAGGCTAAGCTAGCTATGTGCTGGAAGGGGAATGTCAGTAGGAAGTGCTACAACCCAGATCCCTTTTTGCCGTACACTCACCTAAAGCACACACACGGCACATTATAATACAATGACACACAGTAAAGTTTAACCTGAAGGCCTTCACCCGCCCGTTGACGTGACTTGTACTACGCAGTGTTGGCAGAGACATTGTCCCAGTAAAAAAATCATTAGATAAACAGTTTCTTCAAGCTAAACAAACAGTCTACATGTAGACATGGCAGCTTTGATTGGATAGGTTTATGGGCTTACAGGTTCAGGGCTAAGGCTTACAAGGGGAAAACAGTCACCACATTGACAAAAACTATCCCCGTATTGACAATAATGATCCCTATATTGACTGGGTAGAAGGACCTAAGGTAGGACTAAATGCACCGATTTGAAAAAATCACACAGTTATTGCGACACTAATGACAAGCCTTCTGCCCTTTGACCTGACTGTCAACTATACCACAGTGCTCAGCCCAACACGGTCAAACGCACAATAATGTTAATTGTATGCTTTATGCACCGTATGTTTTCCCTTAAAACCTGATACCACCACACCCTGGTGTATTTGTCTTGACGCAAGCGCAAACACCGGTTACACATGTAATGATTATTATTAATATCTTGTTGTTACAAGCAATTCTGTGAAGAAATGGTACAAGCGTACCGTTACAAAAAAAAAAAAAAAAACGTGAACTGTAAAAACGCAAACCGTAAGCTATGAAAACAAACTGAAATCCTCACAATGGCAAATAAAAAAAGAGAAAAGAAAAGGAAGGATTCCGGATGTTTCTTTTACTTAGGTGCACGTCACAGATTTGCAGAAATAAATGAGTTTTGAGGAGAGAGAGAGGGCCTGCGGGAAGGAACAGCAATGCTGCAGAGCAGAGGTTTTAACTTCCATTGGCCCAACCCCAACCATTACAACAGCGAAGATGCAAATGAACAAAAACACGATGTTGTGTAAAGTACATGAGCATCAGTGTGTGTGTGTGTGTCTGTGTGTGTGTGTGTGTGCGGGGGGGTTGATGGTTGATATCTATGTGATTATCTAGGTTCCAGTATGGCTTACTGTACATGCAAACAAGAATCTTTTAGCTAACACCATTAGACTTTGACCTCTGGCTAACCCCTGCGTTTCGGTCATGACACGAGACCGGTGCGTGCATGCGTGTGTGCGTGCGTGATAAACTGCATGCACACACGCGCTTGTGTGCGCTCCTCGCGAGCTGAATGGTTGGTGAGAAACACTGCGTGTGAAAGAATTTGCACATGCGTGTGTGTGTGTGTGTGTGTGTGCGTGCCCTCTCTTGCGCGTCCACGAGAGCTCTGGCGGGGGGAGAGAGAGGAAGGCCTCAGAACACCATCAGCTCTATTACCCATGGTGTGGGGGGAGGGGTGCAAATTCTGTGTGTGTGTGTGTGTCTGTGTCTGTGTGTCTGTGCATCTCTTGACTACAAACGCTCATTGTACAGAGAGGGCCTCTCCCATGATTACAGGGCTTCATAACACTCAAAACACCGACCATACAGAACTTCTTGTAACAGTCACCAGCCAGTGACAGAGCTGCAGACTGAAAGACAGACGCTCAGAGCAGCGTGAGGATGAGGAGGAGGAGGATGATGAATGTATCTGTAACACCAAGTACATGTGGGGAAAAAGGTTCACATTTGATGCCACTTCCTTTTTCTTTTCTTTTTACCAGGAAAATTAAAATAATAATAATAAAGACTAAATGCACATAGACTAGTTAGGAACACGTGGGTTATTGAAATGTGCTTGTTCTTTCTTTTGTTTGTTTGAGTATTCCCAGATAAGAGCTCTTAGGAACGTTCACACTTGCAGACGTTTAAATTGGATTAGAGAGAGCCATATTTTGCAACAAACGCAGTCCAGTGTGCAATTAGGCCCAGGCAGTTCACTGGCCTTGGCTCGGCTGAGTCCCCTTCTGCCTCTCTCTCTCTCTCTCTCTCTCTCTCTCTCTCTCTCTCTCTCTCTCTCTCTCTCTCTCTCTCTGACCAGAGAT
>JAODLI010000015.1:1625198-1640854 GCA_027575585.1 Percopsis omiscomaycus | reverse complement strand
ATACAGTGCAGCGTTCTGTTGTGCTGCTAACGTGGGAGTTTTTAAATAACAAATAATCTGCTTTGGAAATGAACACTCGCTCTTTTTATTCTGTTCAGTTAAGCTCTGCTTAAATGAAGGGGGAGAAATAGGGTTGATTATTTGTTCTGCGTTAAATCCGAAAATACGTGATATGTGAACCTTTGTATTGAGCTGACCAGTTTTGGAAATGATGATATCTAGCCTTTTGGACTGACGTTATCTTCGTTTTAACATTGACCTCACGTCAATCACTCTCAATTAAGTAAACAATGTAAACCACTGTATTGTAAAGGTGGACAGTAATCAAGGACATTTACTTGAGTACTGTAAACATTTTCGTGTACATATTTTATATATCTGTACTTTACTCGAGTATAAATATATACTCGAGTATAAATGATGCTCAGATCTTGTTTTACACTTCCTTTTAAAAAGGCAAGGCAAGGCAACGACAATGAAGATATGAAATGTAGGAAAAATGTAAACAAAAAAATTAAGTACAATTAAATACAGTAAGCATTTACAATGAGTAAAGGAGATTTTAAAGAAGGTTAAAATGTGCAACAAATTGCATTACCCAATTTATCACTAGATTTCAAAATGATTTCAAAATGTCTAGGATTGGGGGCACCTCTGAGATCATCAGTGAGTTGGTTTCAGGGATGTGCAGCGACTAAAGCCCGCTTCACCATGTTTGGTTCTGACAGCCTTTATATTCTGTATACATTAATGCATTTTACAGAGGAATACAAAATGACCATGTGCTAATTTAGTAATTTTGTCTGTGGGATTTTTTTTTTTTAAAGAGAACATTTCAAAAGTGATCTCAATAGAATGTCAATAAATTGTGTTAAACATGTTAGCAAACGTGTCCCCACAAATACAACTAATAAGGAAGGCTGTTAAGGACAGTGGGAATGTGGCTGTGGCTGTGGGGGTGGGGGTCAACAGCTGCTCACTCCGGTCACGTGAGCCCAAAACTCTGTTTGGAGGGAGACCAGCTTGTCTCCAGTTGTGCCTCCTGAAGCCAGTGGGACAGATCCCAGACCAGCCCTGGTCTGCACACAACTCTCACAAAAAACACATCATGGAAATGATTTATTGTTCCACACTGTTTACTTTGCCACATGGAGTTGAATAAACAAGTCAACAACGTGACTAAAACTATGGTTATAGAAAAAACCTTTTCTGGGTTTCTAGCACGACTAGAAAGGCAGGCTGGAATAACAATAAGGAAACCTAGAGTGAAAGCCTGTGATGGGAAATTGCTTTAAACCAAGCACATTAGCTCAGATTCTAAGTTTATTATATTAGCATCGATAAAGTTGTGTAAATGTCGCACACAGAATAAACAACACTTACCTGTTATCACAACCTTCACGTTGGCTGTTGTCTATAGTCCCTCATTAATCAGCATGTGGTGCAGACAGGGTGTGAACAGCAACTTGGGATGGAGGAGAACATGCCAAACTGGCAGGAGTCGGAAGTAATGAACATTCAGCAGGTATGTTAGCCAATCTGTTAGCCAACGCTGAACTGATACCAGAATCGATCCGTCGACAATGTCTCCCCGACGTTCGAACCTTTGTCCCAGAGTCCCATTAAGCCATTTCTTTATGGATCCCACTGTATCAGCAGCCCAAATTTGGCCTCAACGAGGTCCTCAGAGGACCTCTGGCTTCTGTGATAGCCTAGGAATTGAACCACATGATCATGCTAACTAACCTTTAGGCTACTCAAACTCTGTGTTATTGTGCATTGTTCAGACAAATAGTATTAATTATAATGCTAATATAATATAATAAATAATATATAATATAATATCCCCATTCATAAATTTTTTGTCATCCACTTTCTATTTTGTTGTGTTCTGTTTTATTATATTTGGTTTTGGTACTGTGGTGTGGTGTGTAAGACCGTAACCACATCAACACTTTTTCATTTTCGAATCACGCTAGCATATCTAGACATCAACACTAGCATATCTAGACATCCTGTAGTCATTTATAGATAACACTAATCCCAGGTTTCCTCCGATCAGATGGAATTCCGCGCACACCCATTTCAAGAGGCTTACGGCGCTAAGGCGACTTCTGGCAGCAGTCTGCAGGAGGCGGGCAAGGGTGAGTGCGTGCTGTACTGTATGTGTGGTTGTGTGTGTTTCAGCATGTGTGCATATGTTGTCTGGGGGAGTTGGGAGCAGGCGCTAGCAGATTTCTCAGTCTAATTAGCACCTTGGCTAGAGTGTCCAAAGCTTATGTTTCTACAGCATGCTGTAGAACAGATCCCACCGGCCTCTGTCGGACATTGAGTCGGAGCGTCAACTTTGAGCACTGCAAAGTCTGCGGTGTGTGGTGATATTTGCTGAATGCTTCAAGTAGACCGTTGACCGTGTACACTTCCAGCCCATTAAGTCAAGCTGACGCAAATATGTAGCATTGAAATGCATCATCTTGGCGTACCCTATCCTGGATGGGTAACATACAGTAACACCCTCTCTATGGAGGAGATTGTCAATGAACAATATACGCTTTGTGATCTTTTCCCCCAGGCAACATGATTAAAATTGTGTTACTATCAAGTTAAAGGACTCTAAATAAAACAGAAAGACACAACTTAAGGTGTCAACAGACCGCTAATTTTGTAACAATTCTGAATATATTCTTGCCAAGTTTAGAAGTTCACCGTAGAGAACGATATTGAATCTTTTATTTTGTCTTTCAGAAAATGTGTCTGTTTATGACTGGGGTCCCATCCCTTCCACGCGTAAAGACACACACAGACATAAATAAGGCAAAGCCAACGAAGGCCTGACCTGCTGTGAGCTTATGTCTGTTTTGAACGCGAGCCGGCGCGCGAGCCGTCGCGCGAGCCGTCGCTATAGTAACAGGCCCGAAAGGCCGCGTGGACGCCGTCCCTGATGTGGCCGAGAAGCTCCGTAAAAAACAAATAGCTGACTCTTGGACAACGCAACGAGCCTCCTCAACACCAGAACCCCCGTCCCAACCGCAAGCACAAATTCACAGAATTGTGTACGATTGGCTGGGGCATCCCTTAAGCTTGGCAGGTGAATCCAGATCCTCTCATTCTATTTCTTTTCCATCTCTTTCACATTCTCCCCGCTGGTCATAGCAGTGGTAGTTAGTTAGGTTAGTTAAATAAGCCTTTAATAAAATAAGTTAGATATCAAATCTGGCTAATGAGAGGAAGATCCTGAGGGGTAATAAGAGTTTTGAGTGCACTCTTCCTCAATGTGTGCAAGGCAAAGCCTAACTCGAATATTGGTTCAAGGTCTTCGAGACCTTGTCTGAAGTCTTGGGAATAGCGATCCAGCCCTCTGGTTTTACTGCCCTATTTGGCATCCTCCCTCCCTCGATGGTGCTTTCTTCATATAAAGCTGATTTTGTTGCATTCGTCACATTTCTGGCAAGGCATCTTATTTTACTGAGGTAGAAGTGCTCCTTTGCCCCTTCGTTTTGTTCCCTGAGTAAAGATATTCTTTATTTAATCAATTTGTAAAAAATGTGGCATGCAATGAAGGGCTCTACTCACAAATTCTATAAGAAATGGGGATCTCTCTCTGACTTTGTAGAGAAGTTACATCCGTACTATAGACTAAAGTCAGAGCACATACAGTATTGAGACGAGAAAAATGTATCCATTGGATGAATCAAAAAACAATAAACAAACAAAACAAAATTATAAAATAAAATAAGGTGACCAATCAGAGCCCCCAAAAGCCTGCTCTGTGAAGCGTGACCTCATCCTGTTCAAGAAGACTGTCGCGTGCTTTATGGCGGAAAATGAGTGGTTACATCGCAAAGGGAGTGTGTGAGAGATGAGAGCGAGGGCAGAATGGAAGAGTAATGATGCGTTTGGTGATGAAGGGAGAGGCGGGGGGACAAAGAGACTAGGCAGACAGCAGGCATGTGTCTGGTTCAAACAGAGGTAAACCGCAGTGAAGTAGACCAGATGATGAGCAGACCGGACCAGGCGATACCAGAGTGTGGATCAACGCTGCATTAGCATGAACTCTCCTGGGAGCCTGAGTGCACGCGTTCATGCAATTCATCTCTGTAATCTCTCCCGCTCTCTCAAACAGACAAGATCTCTCTCTCTCTCTCTCTCTCTCTAACACAAAATCTCTCTCACTCTCCCACTCTATGTTTTTCACTCCTTACTTTTTTTCATTGTTTCCTCGCAAGCCAATAGAACACTAAAGCCAATATAATTCTATAACCTAATATATTGGATGTGTACTGTAATACCTTTGTACTTCCCTATTATCGAAGCCCCTTTTCATTCTTCCCCTGTCTGGGATTTCAGCCCTGCTCCCCAGAGGCCAACACCTCTGTGTCTGATTGAGTCGTCGGCCGCCACTGATTTTTATTGGCTGCTCGGTGGCGCATAACTTCAACATTTATCAGGGTCGATGGGGTATGCTGCGAGGGGTGTCTGTTGTACAAGCCATTAGCGGGAGAAGGGAAGCTAAGTGGGTGTGGGAGGGTTAGTACAAGCAAGGTGTGTGTGGTGGGTGTCACAGTAAAACCACCATCTGTGGAGGAAAACTAAAGATGGCACCGAACGAACATTTTTTTTGAGGGTTCGCTCTTTACTGCAGTTTGGTCTGGTCATTGCTTACTATGCGTAGCCTGGATACATTTTCTCCGCCGGGCAAAGCTGTTGCATTATGGCACGATGCCCCGGCTTCTTATACTGTAGGTGGCTGTTTTCATATGCCTGCTGTGGACAACAGAAAAACCGCGAGGCGGAGGAATTTCTTAGAAGCTTCTCTTGGAATAAATTAGTGTTATCTGGTTTCCTTCACCTCAAATTCCCAATAACCTCATACTTAAAAAGGACTTATTGTAACTGGCTATAAAGCAGATGATTGCATGAATTTTCGGTTCAGGTGCTGTGTCCTTGTACAGGTTCTGGCTGTCCCACTTTGAACCTTACTTTGACAAATCTGCACATAATCCACTAATGTTCTTAATCCAGAGGTCACATTAAAAAAATGGATCAGAAATTAATCTGCCGTCAAGGCGGTCACATCGTTTGTTTGGGGTTTTTTTTCAGCACTTATTTTTCACCTCTGTAAATCCCTTTGTTTGGGCCGTCGCTGCCCCACAACCAGCAAAACCAACCAACCAAATCCCTCTGTATCGACCCGGTTTCCCTTTGTGTCTCCACGGTGAGGGTTTCATTAAAAGGAGAGTAGTTTAAGGACAGAAAGGCTCAACTCACATCACAAAGGGGAAGTTTAGTGTTCTGCCTTGCTTTATTGAGGTCTGGAAGCAGAGCTATCTATTGCAGTTTCACAGGCAGACAGAGGAACGTCAGAAACACGGCCATTACTGTGGTAACCGCAATAGGCCAACTTCCTCCGCATGGAAGCAAGCATCAAGCATGTTTTGTTTCAGCATCTGCCATATCTGTCTGTGCCACGCCGTGCCGTGCATGTGTGCTGCGGGAACCAAGCTAATTTCATTTCTTCTGGCTGAGTGGATTAAAAAGACCATGCATTCAGTGTTTTCTTCCGTTAGCATTCTCCTCTTTCATGAGGTAATATGCGCAAAAGGCAGAATTAAAGCGATGCTCCTCCCACCTCCCCGAGGGAGTCTTTCACATTATGGTATGGTCCGTAGAAGAAAATAAAAACAGGGAGATTCTGGGAGTTTGCTCACAATGCTAAACATTATTGTCAACAAGTTTACCAGGGAAAACATATTGGTCTATAAGTGCCTCTGTTCCTCTTTACTGTATTTTGTGGTAGCATTTTTTTTATTTATTTTTAAGTCTTTCTATGAATTTAGGTTATTCATATCGGTGGAAATCATCCAATATACAAGTGTTTTATGATTCATGTTTTACCTATGATAAGTTTTACATGGCATCGCAATATAAATGATGTGCGTCATACAGTATTGCTTTAATCTGTTAGAGATAGCGGGAGCCTGGGAAAGTACAAGCAATGTCAAGCTTTCTGTGCATATAGGACCATTTGTTCTGAGTTAGCTATTGCACGTAAAGATGTAGATAAAAAGGCACTTTGTGTGGGATGAGTGGGTTTCTGTTGTTTACTTGATGTGCTTTCTGGGACCGTTCTGGAGATGTGTATACAATGTATAACTAACCTTCACCAACAACCTTGAGGGACATGAGACGGCCTAAACCAGGCTGAGGAGGAGCGAACCACCCCCTCCAGAGAACCACCCCCTCCAGAGAACCATCCCCTCTAAAAACCCTGTGCCAACTCTGCTGAGTTGCGCATCTGATCAGTAACATTTACTTCTGACTGCTGTGCCCGTCTTGCAACATGTTGATTCAACTTGACCAAAAGACAGCCTGTTGTTCGAGCCTTTATTACAGACATTTCCATTACAATTCATTTATGCCTTTTGTTTCACACAAAAAAAAGTTTAAAAAAACTGAACTAATTTTTATTTCAATTTGAAATCTATCAACTTTCAGTGCTTACTTTTACTATTACTATTAATACAACTACTATTATAATTACAATTACACACACATATACATACATACATACATACATATATACATATATACATATATACATATACAAATAATCATGATTATATGAGTATACCAAACAAATCAATGAATATAACATTAAAAATCAGTGTCGAAGATAAATAGTGTGAATTATTTTATGTCCTGCTATGTGATTGATGTAGATGCATTTCAAAACCTTTTCAACCATACTTCTCTGACAACCTAATCCCAAGTAGTTGTCAGTGTGATGTAGGATCGCTGCCATGACGTGTTGTAAATAAAGATGTTAGCACTTTAGCCCCATCACTCACTGCTCCCAGCAAGGCCTTGTTGCTCCAATCACAATGAAATATCCTCTTGTCCTTTTTTGGGGCGTTGGAAAACACAACACCAATATTTGTTGAAATGTATTAGTCATGCACTCCCGCTATCTCTCTTCAGTTCCTTAAGCTTTGTAACAATATTAAAGACGCACTCCCCGTTTTGTGTCTGGAATTACGTGTGTGGTTGAAACCCTACCCCACCCTTCACTGTCCCTGGTTAACCATTGTCGCTCTTGACACTGGCCTGGAGCTAAACGTTCACTGCATTAAAGAGGGGCCATATGCAACCTTAAAGTATAATGCATAAGCCGAGACATGCTATATAGTGCTTACTAGTGCATTATCAAGGGAATGACAAACAGGAAAGCTTATGTTTTTGAAACCGCCACATTTTTAACATGAAATGTTTGGGTTTAAAGAAATTAAAACAAAGGAACATTGATCCTCCATCAACTCTATTGTATCATAAAAATGTTACAGCTACATGAAGGGATGGGAGTACAACCTTTGTTCTTTCAGCATTCCAGGCTGGGAAGGCAGAGTAATTCATACACTATAATTAATCCTTCAATATCATCCAAATGGAGCCAGCCTGTCTTCCACATTTAAAGAGGTTGTAGATCTATTAAACTGTATCAATCGCCTTTCTAGATTCTTTCTAGAAAGTATCTACAATATCTACAACAAAATACAAAATATTTTTTTTAAATGTGATTCTGTATGCCCATTTGTAGAAATTTGAAGGGTTAGCACATGTTAAAACATGTTTCATTCAAAGTATACTTCAATATTCTCCCTTTTTTAAAGTCTCGCTTTTGCACACAGGAAAACTATATGATGTAAGATGAAAAATATAAGATGAAAGTAAACAGCTTGGGGCATGTTTGCATAGTAGACAGATTTTTTTGCTGCAATAAGGAGGTTGGAATTGCACTGAAGTTATGCATATAAAGCTCATTCATTAAACAGCAGTTGCTTTAGGAATTCACTGTCTGCCCTAAAGAAGACCTTTACTGTAAGATTACTGTAAGATGTAAGCTTTCCTTTGGTTTTAAGTGATTGCTCTCTCTTGCCTGAATCTCTTGTGTAAAAATTTACAGTGACGTGTCACTTGCGTATGTAACACTGCAAGCTGAGTGCGCCCCTGCCACGTTTGTAACGCAGTAGCCTACTACAAACGGACACAGGTACAGTGTAGGCTAATAGCTAACCAAGCCCTGCAAACGTGCACATGTTGTAAACGCATTCCAGCATGCATAATAGCATTCGTACATGGCCCAGTTATTCTGGTGTTTTGCGGGAATGTGAAAGCAGGTTAAATGATGTAAGAGAAACACTGTCAAATAATCCCAGTGCATTGTTATTGCCTCTTTAACAATGGGATAGGCTACTCTCCCTTTTTTGTAAAAAAAAAAGAAAAAAAAAAGAATATAAATTATTCCAACGACCCTATTGCATAGAATTTTGAAGTTTAAGATGTGTTATTTTCGCTGTAGCCTATAGGCTATACTGCAGTCTGGGGTGGGGTTGCTGAATCCAAGGCAAGAGAGAAAGATAGCGTGGGTAGAGGGATAGAAAAGTGTAAAAAGGAGAACTGAGTGGGACGAGAGGGAGAGAGAGAGGAGGAAGAGCACTGCATTGCATCAGGGCAAGTTGACAAACGGCTTTCGTACCTTCCGTCTTTTCTATTTCTTTCCTCTTTTTTTTTGTTCTCGACTTGGAAAAAATATCTCCAATCCCCTGCTGAGTTGAAGGGAGATGTGGGCCGGCGCTATCTTCGATTTCTCCCGGCTTTGCAAAGTCATCCGGGCAGACGGAAAGCGTCGGCATCCATCTAGCCCTCCCTAAAGATCACCGCGAAGGTTCAGCCCCAAACCTCTCTCTCTCTCTCTCTCTCTCTCTCGTGTGGGAGTATAGTTCGGCACTATTTTCTCTGCCTCTCTTTTTCCTGGGTGACCTTCGCGAAGACCGCACGGGGCCTACACATCAGTCCAGGCCGCAGTCTTGTATCTTTCCTCAAACGAGGGAAGAAGGGATTAAGGGAGTGCCTGAAAAGGGCAACTTTCCCTCCCAGAACAGAATCCGGATCGGCTCTCATTCTCGCGGTGTAGGTAACAAGGATACAGGCTATACACAACTCTCTCCCTGGTCAAAGTCACCAACTAAGTTTGCAGCGAAGACCTGGCCTATGTTCAGATAAGCTACTGAATGGCTCAATGGGGTAAAAAAGGTGTAGATCACAACATTCATTACGGATCTGTTCCATTTTGTTCCACCAGTGTAAACCAAACTGTGGCGCAACCAATACGTTGCCAATGCTGGTGCGCTGATAGGCTATATACCTACCTACCTAAATGAGATGGACCTAGAATTAATGTTACGAGCAACACCTGTGCTTGCCCTGTACGACACCACTGTGAAAAGGTTCCAACATGGGACATAACGTGTCTCGCTGAAACACCACCCCTTTCTAAAAAGACTGCAGCCTCGCATTAGGAGGAGAGAGGGTTATACAATCCTAATCAAGTGTCCTGGGCTGGGCTTTTTTTCCTAGTGGAGAAAAGCAGAATGGGCGTGGCTAAAGCATTTTCACTGCACCAAGCAGAACCTCTCTCACACACACACACACACACACACACACACACAGAAGATTCTATATGATATTTAGTACAAGCTGGCAGACACAAGTACTGCACCTCACGCGTTTCTGGTGTACACGAATCCCACGTTTATTTGTCGACAGATTTTTTTCTGGTCTTGTTTTGGTTACATTTAAACCATTATATGAAAAACTGTAGCACCAGAGCATGTTTTTATTGCCCATTCTTTGATAAAAATGTCAATTTGTGCTGTTTTTGAGTTTTGTATCATTATTGATTGTGGCGAGACATTTCTTTCTTGTATATAAAAAAAAGACTAGCACTTCATATCTTTTTCCAGTCATTTGCAAAATAAAATAGATAAAATTTGTATATCCTTTTTCATTTGAGTCACAACAAATACATTTAAAGCAAATAAAAACTGGGCGGCATTTAGCATAATCCAAGCAGGGAATTAGCTTTTATGATGAATATCATATATTTTTATATTTATATGTTTACATATATATTATGTTATATACAGGTATGGCACTTGATTACACAAAAAGCAAGAAAACACTTCACAAATGAAAGCAGTGGGCGCTTTGGTGTGTTAGAAATTAAGGAAATTCACAGACGTTAGCATTTGCAGCAAATCCACCAGATATTGTTTTGCAAGTCAGCTATAAAGCAATGGAATGGTTACATATGTTAAGGTCAGTGGTGTAACACAGGCAACGAAAAAAACATGAATGACGCTGATTTATTTAAACTAAGTCGACCCATAGTAACAGCCTAATTGATTTATATAGCTATGCATATATAAATCTGGATGGTAGATTTTACCCCCCCCCCCCCCCTTAACCACTGAGTATGACGTCACAATATGGGTTGGTGTCAAAGAAATGGTGGAGAAAACAATTATTTGAAAACACCGTCGATAGAACATGTTGGGTTAGGTTTGGCTCTCAGGTGTTCGCCTCTTTAGTGCAATTTTTGCATTTACCCTCTTCAAGTAATACATATATCAGCCCACAATGAGTAAATACGTGAACACGTCAATATGGTCTCCGTTTAGCGCCTTATACAGAGTATAAACGTTACTAAAAAGTTGCATCAGTGCAATAATAAGTAAACAAACGTGTGATATACACGCTTGTCATGAAGTCCTTAAAAACAAAAAAACAAAAAAACAAAACAAAACAAAAAATGTGCCCACTCTTAAGTCATAACACGAATTAGGCGTGCGGAGCTGTCCATCATAACATGTCCATATGCTTATTGTTCAATCTTTTATATTATTCTACTGCACATTGGCTCTATGCGCGTCACACATAGGCAGAGTCACTGGACTGAGTACGCCCGAAGTTGGGCACACTCATCCTGGGCAAGTCCTTATTTCGGATCTCATAAATGGACTTCCGCCGGGCTTGCACTCCTCTCACGGCCGTCTTGATCTTTCTCCAACCCAGGTGGTTGAGCTCGGCCAGGTTCAGAACCACACAGAACCCGCTGACCGCGAACATGAACACCAGGAACACGGTCTTCTCCGTTGGCCTGGAGACGTAGCACTCGACATCTTTGATGCAAGGGTACCGATCACATTCATACACCGACGGCACGTTGAATCCGTACAAGAAGTACTGGCCCACCAGGAAGCCAATCTCCAGCGCGTTCCGGAACACCACCTGGATGATGTAAAACCTGGAGATGCCCTCCTGCCGCCTCATTTTGGACTTAGTAGTTCTCATGGCCGAGTTGGGAATCTCCTTGACTTCCAAACAGTCCGGCTCGGCCTCTTTGGTGGAGTTCTCCGTGTTCTGCAGTACTCCGTTTACTATGGTGTTTTTGATCTTTTTGCTCTCGTCGCGTTTCATGGAGTCTTGATCCTTGTCCAGGGTGAGGTACACGGTGGAGTACCTGCGCTCCTTTTGCTTGGCCGACTGGTGCACCGAGTACGTGATAAAGCAAAGACTCGGCGTGCACACCATAATGATCTGAAAAACCCAATATCTAATGTGTGAAATGGGAAATGCCTTGTCGTAGCATGCCTGGTTGCAGCCCGGCTGCAAGGTATTACAAACAAACATGGTCTGCTCGTCATCATACACAGTCTCTCCGACTATTGCTACGATAAGAATCCGGAAGATCACCACCACAGTAAGTAGGATCCTAAAAAGCAAGCAAACAAACAAACAGTATGAAAATAGGGTGTGGGTATAGGTGCGATTTCTTGTTAACGTAAGTGGATCGGAGGCATGTACTATTATAAGCGCTCCCGTGTAAAACTCTGTAAGCTGGCGTGTTGTTGCTTTGTGGAGCTGTCCGGTGCTGAAAGGGTATAGCGCTCCCGGTTTGTAGCGGGGAAGAGTAGGCTTAGACTACGTGTGAGCGAGGGGTCTCTCTGTGGTGTCTATGTGTTTTCCCGAGATGAGATTATCTGTGACGATCTATGGCATCTATATTTCTTAACGACTATGTGTTGGGGAGCGTGTACATGGAAAAAGGATGAGAATTCCAGCTCTCTAAACGCACGATGAGGGCAATTCGACCACCCCTTCCCCCTTTTCAGCACCCACGGAACAATGGACGGGTGTAGGGATGAAGAGATAGATGACACACGAATTCAGGAGATCTTAAGGGGTGATCTTGGGGTCATTTTGGCGGGCATCGTCATCCCAGGTGGTGAAGAGACAACTGAATTACACAGCTGTCTCAAGCAGGAAGGAAACAAAAACCTGTAAAATAGGAAGGAAGGAAAGGAGGAAGGAAAGAAGGAAAAAATCCACAACACAGAAACGGGGGAACTGGGGACCATGCTAAAGAGGATCCTGGAGGCTGCTGCGATATCTTCTGTTGGTTGTTGGGGTTTTTTTGGGTCTTTTTTGGGTTGATCTTACCTTCCTATCATAGTAGAGTGCTGCTGAACAGCAGCCTCCAGGAGCCTTTCTAGTATAGTCCATTCCCCCATTTCTGATCATCCGGAGGAGACGAGGGCACAACGGCACTCTGCTCAAATCCCTCTGAAAACTCTGATTTTAGTCCCCCCGGTCCCCGAGTAGCGTGTCCCTGTTTGTGCCTATACGGAGCGCTCTTCTCTCGCGAGCCGTCCCGGGAATGTTCGCTTCTTATCTAAGAAAAGACATGGAGGAAGGAAGGAGCGGCTGCCCGTCCTCGCGCCTCTCTGAGCTTGCAGCTCTGTCTGTCTCTCTCTCTCTCTCTCTCTCTCTCTCTCTCTCTCTCTCTCTCCCCCTCTCTCTCTCCCTGCGCGCGCTGTGTGTGTTCAGCCGCAGCGTTCAGAGGGGAAGTGGCGCGTTCTGCTGCGTCTGCCGAGCGCTCGCGCGACGTAGCCCCACTCTCTCCTCGTCATGAGAGTCTGAGGGGGGCGATTAACTATAAGCCCTCCTATTTTCGATCTTCAGGTTGGTGGGTCGCGCGCCGCCTGCATGCGCTCGCGGGACAGGGCGAGGTTGGATTTAATGTCTTGCCAGCGGTAATCCGCCTTTAAGTAGAGTCACCCTGCGTCGCGCGCACACAGGTTGGTGAGGCGCAGCGCCACACACGCACACACACACGCACGCACACACAACAATGACCAGGATAGGTTCATTTTCAATATTCGGCGGATGCAGCAAAACCCCTACGGCCGGGCCGGCGCGAGATTAGACTGTAGTCAGTTGTGATTGGGCGACTCGTCTCCGCGCGCCCAGTGAGTCTTTGTGTGGTTTAAAACGCGGCTGGGGGATCGCGCGTGGCAGGCTGAACTGTGCACGTCGCGCGCGTTCGCTTAGAAGCTAGATAAAGTGTGCTTGTCCCAAACTCAGGGTCAAAGTGGCGCCCTAGGGTAACCAACGTTTTAATCTCATTTTTATTGTTTCATAATGGAGCTTGAGTTAAGACAAAAAGTGGGCTAGCCCAAATACTCTAGGCCCACGGGTTCGTAGATCACATTTTCAGGCAACACATGCAGCCTACATGTGCGCATGCGTGACTGGTAGGCCAATTGCCAATCACAATATTTCATGGCCGTTAATTTGCAGGCTGGTGAAGCTATAGTTTCCACCTCGGGGAAAGATGATGTCTGGATACAGTTAGGCCTACCACATGAAAGCGCCATCCGAGTTGTTAATCGCTTTATAAGGCAGCCGGCCGGCCGGCCTGCCTGTCAATCCTACTGACGGTTTGTGTGGGGTGTTTAAAAATAGACGCTATGATTCCCTTACGATCACTTCTGCGCTTCTGTCAATAGGCGCTAATATTAGACCACTGCTACTACAACCTTATAATAGGTCTCACAATAAAAATAAAAATAAATAAATAAATTACATTTTAGTAGTAGAAAGTATAAACAACATTAGGCCCACTGTTAACCTATATAGACAAATTATTAATTATAATTTTTTATTTATTAATTTAGTTGGCCTATATATTTGTTTATCGGACTACAGGTAAGTGTGTATTTGCGGTGGGAGAGATTATTCTGCACGTGACAAGGCTTGGTGTTTTCACTCAATGAAAGTAATGAAAGGTTAATTTCTCATAAGGTGGCTTATCCTCGCCGCTCACTGTAATCGTATCTAATGCAAATCCTTTATAACCTTTAGGAAACCGTCACGTGATGGAAGGGCAGCGACGAGATCGAAAGAAAGAGAGAGAGAGAGGGGGGGGGGTTAGAAGTGATCCATTTACAGTTGGACATGCCCTTGTTTTATAGGCTGAAAAATAATCTAAACGAAAAGCGCTATCATCTGTGGAGTGTTGAAGAATATCGCCTACATGACCTCAAAGGCGTGATATGGAAAACACAACGAAGAGGAAGTGTCCCGGGTCTCGTTTATTTATAAAGCTATACATATCCACATATAAATTGCACTTGATTGTAAACAAATACTGGTAACTGACGACAATACACGAACTGCTGCGCTTGGAGGAGGAGGAGGAGGAGGAGGAGGAGGAGGACGAGGAAAGGGGGGAGGGGGTTTAGAAGCATTTCCTGTGAACGATGGATGGACCAGCCTCGTCGTATTCCTGCTTGCTGATCCACATCTGTTGGAAGGTGGACAGGGAGGCCAAGATGGAGCCGCCGATCCAAACAGAGTACTTCCTCTCAGGGGGGGCGATGATCTGCATACGGAAAAGCGTATGGGTTTATTTAGGAACACGTTTTTTTTTTTTGACAGGCGTCAATGTGCGAGTGAGTCCAAGCAAAAAAATAAATAAATTACACACACACACACATCATGACCTGACACTCACAACAGATCACCTAACAATAACAGTAAATTTGTATTGAATTAGACAGAGTTTACCCCCCACTAACGCATATACACCCATATATGCTGAAATATACGGCGAAACCCTTACATGGCTATACCGTTAAAGGCAGTTTATAAGACACAGCTATACCTTAATCTTCATAGTGCTGGGGGCCAGGGCGGTGATCTCCTTCTGCATACGGTCAGCGATACCAGGGTACATGGTGGTTCCTCCAGAGAGCACGTTGTTGGCGTACAGGTCCTTACGGATGTCAATGTCGCACTTCATGATGCTGTTGTAGGTGGTCTCGTGAATGCCAGCAGACTCCATGCCTGCGCAAACAACGGTCATCGCGTTGTTTATATTTCATATCTCTTCCCCCACACCCCGCAGGAAATATATGGGCCCTACTGTAGTCAACCGCACCGTCAGTTGTTAAAAACAGGTGGCCACGTGTTGACAGAAAAAGCAGGTGCTGGAGTGGAGAGCAACCCCCCCCACACACACACACACGCACACACACACAGACACACCAACTCCGACACACACTAATTGGCAGCTGCGCTCTGGTGTGCAAATGTCATCGAGTCAAATGCGCAGCCTTAGAAGGCGCGTAAAATAAGACACTGGTTTACATCACGCGCTCCTTCGCAGTAACACCATTCAACGCCACGGAGTGACACCCATTTCGGGGAAGGCGTGCGTCTTTACGCACCGATGAACGATGGCTGGAACAGGGTCTCGGGGCAGCGGAAGCGCTCGTTGCCGATGGTGATGACCTGGCCGTCGGGCAGCTCGTAGCTCTTCTCCAGGGAGGAAGAGGAGGCGGCGGTGGCCATCTCGTTCTCAAAGTCCAGAGCCACGTAGCACAGCTTCTCCTTGATGTCGCGCACGATCTCACGTGCAGCTGTCGGGGGGGGGGGGGATCAAGTGGTGACGTTACACGTTGAGCCTACACACA
>JAODLI010000015.1:1548923-1564224 GCA_027575585.1 Percopsis omiscomaycus | reverse complement strand
TGTGTTTAGTAGCCCAACGGCCCCCCCGCCCCTCCCCTCCCCTCCCCTCCCCTCCCCTCCCAAACCCGACCTCCAACCACCACACCCCGGCTCAGACTCTTTGCGTTGGCCCTTGGCTAACCCCTTGTATCCGCGGTTCAGGGTCAGGGCAACAGACTCCCAGCCAACTGGTCGGCCGCCCAGAGGAACCAATGCGGCCATTAGCATCAGGACAGACGTAAGAGACCCAGGGACCCCTCTGATGTTTCGGAGAGCCTCCCAAGAGGGAGGGCCAGTGGCGTATTTATGACATGTTAAATTCGACGCGGGACGCGGCGGCTCACGGGCCTTTACAGTGACATGCCGGCAGTGCAGTACAGTGTACACAGATGTGTTGTGTAAAAAAAAAAAAAAAACTATTATGCAATGTCATTTATTTTTACGATGACCCCTTTACGTTCTTACACCTCTCCGTCTTTATACGGCACTATCGGAATCGCAGTCAAAGGACTTTTCTGAACACGCACACACACACACAACCTGGTGAACCCTTGACCTTTGACCCTGAGTTGTAAAAGATTCACAGGGGACACACTGAGAACGGTTCTTATTTGGCGTCAAGTTCAAAGGGGGGTGGGGGTGAGGGCTGAGATAGAGAGAGAAAAAAATGTGATTTAAGGCAGCAGTTCATGATCAGAAATTGTGAGCCATGTATAGCCACAGTGTTTGTTGAAGGTGGCACAGCATTACGGTGACATCACAGGCTGTTTTTAATCTCTTTGTTGGGAACCCTTAGATCAGATGGAGCACAGGGTCAGCCTAGCAGCCTAGGTGTCGAGTAGCCCAGCGAGGGTCTGAAGTTATTTAATTTCCTCAGGATATTTAATAACATCGCTGTTTGTGTCTGCTTTCAGGAGCTCACTTACTTCCTAAGCAACTAATTGCACAGTGAAAAATAAAAGAAACACAATGGCAATACCAACAACATAACATTTGAAAAAGCCTCCTTCCTGAAATGTATTCTTAGAAATAACTAATGTGAAATGCTTATGATGAGCTCTGATGGCTTCATTTATCACTCGGTATAACCTGCTAATTTTTACTGCTCAATGTCATCCACTCAGCCCATGTCACGAAGTCATAAGCAGGCTGCTCCTGGCTGATATATATACGGGTCCGGACGATGATGTCAGCGGAAAACACTTTCAATAATTGCTATGATGAATATCCTCAACCTTCCAACACCTTTCTTCTCCATCTAGCCGCATTTCACCAGTTCATCTATCAGGCTGGCTATGAACTGTTAAAGTCCCCCGAATGATATATGGTGCACTGCCAACCCTGTATTCCAATGCACACTATTTACATTAAGACCCTGAGATCCTGGAGCGTAAAAATAAATCCCATTAAACGGACACTCCTCAATTTGTTTCCAGAATTTGTGGTTTAAACTAGATACACAAAAAAACAAAAACAAAAAAACAAAAATCAAACATTCTTGTTGTTGTTTTGGTTAAAAACTCAGAGAGTACATGCCC
Organism: Percopsis omiscomaycus; assembly: GCA_027575585.1. Taxonomy (NCBI): domain Eukaryota; kingdom Metazoa; phylum Chordata; class Actinopteri; order Percopsiformes; family Percopsidae; genus Percopsis; species Percopsis omiscomaycus. Next base: position 1,562,707 of record JAODLI010000015.1, on the reverse strand, counting down.
CTCCCACACCTCTACTCCCCCCATAGCTATCATAGGATCACACAATTCTCTACCCCTCCCCCTACAGCCACCCACAGGCATTAATGGACAGGCGTTCCAAACATAAACAGTGAGCTGGGGCTAAGATTTGGGGTTCTAGGTTCGCTATAACAGGAGTATACCTTTAAAGTAGGTACTAGGGACCAGGCCGGCAAACTGTATTTGTTCTATTGTTCAGTTTGAGCAACAGTATACATGTTTTGGTCAGACATGCATCACAGGTTACATGGCGTGGAGGGTCTTGCCCTCCACGCCAGATGGTTCACACTCACGCATGCAGGCACGGCATGAATCAGTGCACGTATATCAGCACTGTGCGTGACACTGTTGATGTACATAAAGCAGTTATGTCATGTCCTGCAGCTGACTGTAGCACCCCCCCCCCCCCCCCTCCGGTGGATCTGGGTTTCCTGCCTCCGCTAGCTAATTGTTTGGGAGGAAAAAGGTGAAACAGATACGTATAAACAACGAAGGTCTTCCAGAGAGTCGGTTGAGGCCTATAGGGCCTGGGACAGTAGCTGACCTGTCAAATGCAGCATTCACACAGAGGAATCAACTCTGACACAGTGGCGTCAGGAAAAATAAACTGTGCTTCCTGGATGTTGATGGACAAACCTTCATGGCAGTGGGAAACGAGTCATAATGTTTTGCTTTAACAATGTGAGGCTTTTCAAAGGCAACCGTTGGAATGGAACATACAGTGGCAGTGTCTAATTTTGGTCACAAGGGGTGGAGTTGAGCATTCACAGGCCCCTGTTAACATGCTGACATGTGAGTGTGTGTGTGCCTTGCCCAATCATGTTGCTCAGATTGCATCGAAACAGAATGGTGGTGTGACTTTTACTAAAAGTAGTTCCTATCAAAAAACACACTGTTATTATTATTACTATTTATTATTATTATTATTATTATTAATTCTCTTCAGGTATTATGCATGCATACAATACATTAGGACAAGACATTATACACTACCATAAATGAGTAAATGAGTAACCAACATTCAAATGAAACTGCTGGTTTGCACCCTCTACTGGTTGAACACAGGTTATTGCAATTGCTACTATATACAGTATATCAAAATCTGAGAAGGTGCTGTCATTGTGCTGTGCACACACACATATTACCTGTGTCCAAACTTTAGAGGGTGCTGTTCCTGCAGTTTCATTTTGATGTTTGGTCACTTTTGAAGACGTCTTTTCACATACATGGTACGAAATTGTGACGCGGATTCCTTTTCATTTTATAAGTTCCTGGGAATATGACCGGCCTTTTCATGAATGAGATCTTTAGACACTGATGCTCAGTGTGACAAATTGATAGGAGGCAATTAAGCATCTATTATTAACCTCCTATGGTTCACTGTCAATTATCTGTCCCATTAACTTTGTAATACTGTACGCAGTATGTGTTTAACACTGAGGAATTCCAGCATGGCTCACATCTCATCTGCACTCATAAAAAGAGACAGAAATGATGACTTTTAATGTCAATTCAATTTAATTATATGAAATGAAACAGCCAAGGTCATTTACACCTCTGTTTCCTGGCTCGGGGAGGAATCCTAGTAATAATAAGGCCCATTTATATAGCTTAAACATAAATTCCCCACATATGTACCACAGTCTTACAGTGGATTCACAAAGAAGTGTTTTCCTGGGATGATTATCATATTAAAGATGATATAACTGCCCACTTTAGAAATTGTGGGAAATTATCAGTATCTTTAAATGGCATGGGAAAACTCTGAAATGGCAGGATGAGATCTCTATCTTTTTAAAGATTGACGTCAGTTTCCTTTCTAAAAAAAAAAGAAGACACATTTAAAAGAAACCTTCCAGAAAAATTATTTTCCACAACTGGAACATATTGTTTGTATTTCTATACATGTGTGCTATACAGTAGCATGTCTTGTGTGTTGCTAGGTTAGGCATTTTGCGCTCATATTTATCCTGATGTTCATAAGCAAACCACTGTTCTTGCAGAACAGGAAATCAAGTTACTGCTGCAGTGATTCCTATTTACACAAAAGTCCTTTTTCTGCACTATTTTCCCAGAGCTAGCCATCACCCTGGGTTAACACGCTAATACATGAAACACACAACTCATAGCTCTGCTAAAATGCAGCAGGAATTGAGACCGCCAGGTCATTCAATACATGGGTCGTACGGTTTTTCAGCCCAGACTTTGATGTCATTGTTTTTCTCTACATTTTATTAAGGCAGTGTGTTGAATCTACAGTACTTCAACATCAAGCGAATTAGTTTAGTAAACAGATACAGCACATTGTATCCTGTACGCATTAGTCTACAGATAGCATGAAACACAATGGCATTCAGGTGACATATTATGTGACAATTCAACCCATATGAGGCTGTGAAGGAAACCCGCTGTAACCACAGAAATCCCAAGTAGCGTCTGGCTAGTCGCTAACATGAGCATGTCTGCCAGGCCAGACATGCTGTCATCTGACCCTGACAACTGGACTGTACACACCGGAGTGTCGAGTCCGTGGACATCCTCTGCACTCCGAAAAAGACCTGCCGTGTCCCTGTCAGCCATTTTAGCTAATGGCTCTTCCCTGAGAGATTTACGAGCCTCAGCCACAGGACAATTAGACAAAGGGAAACACAAAGGCACAGAGCCTCTCCGCTGAGAGATTTATGGCTTACGGAGGTGCTATTTTTGAAATTGAAAGTCTGATTAGAAAGTGCTGATGGGCCGGTGCGGGGTGAGGAGGAGACTCTCGCAAACACTTGCGGTTCATTCGGGTGTCACTTCAGCTGCTGGCCCCATTACGACCTCTCGTGCTTGTTATGGCCGCACTGCGGCCGGGCCTGTAACTGACATGCCCTCCCTGTTTGTTCACTGGCATTGCAACCTGTCCATTTTGCCTCCGCTGACAAAGGCACACGTAATAAATGACTCACGGTGAGATATAGCCCTGGTAATGGCAGAGGCTGGTGAGTACCTCTTCGAGTATCTCTCTCTCTCTCTCTCTCTCGCCCCCCCCCTATGAACACACACACCCATATCTGTCTTTGTGTCTATCCGGAGCACCTTTCCATGTCTCTCCACTCAGGAAGTGAGACAGGAAACACTTATAGCCATGTTCCCAGAATCCAGGAAGGAACGTGTAACAGAGAAAGGATATATGACTGTGGCGACAAGAGATAGGTAGGGAGGGACAGAGAGACATACAGAGAGGAGGGAGAGAGAAAGGAGGGATGGAAAAGATTGTTTAAAAGCTGGTGATGGAGAGATGAAAGGTAAACTGTAACAGAACTGTAAAAAAAAGAAAACAGGACAAATGATCTGCCGTGAATTACATGTGATTGCAACAACCAAAGCCTAGAATGTCACAGAGAAGTAGAGCCAATGATATAAAAATCTTAAACATCACATTAATCTGTGAATGTTATTGTTAGTTAAACTGTGAATGACAGCTAAACTAAAGCATGCACGTTATAACAATCAGGCCTTACCGGAAAGGGAGTGTATCAAACTCTAAACAAAAACAGATGATAAAAAAGACCCCAATTCAAACGTAATATAATCAAGTGTTACGCAATTCCCTTTAATGGCTTTCGAACGCCAATAAATCCTGTGAGCGTGCTGTTCATTTGTCTTCCCCTCCCCTGCACGTCGTATTGCTCAGTGATTGTGTTCCATGATTGTCCGTGTTTAATGGCAGCCTCCATCTGCCAGGCCCTGCACGCGTGTCTGCAGGCTAGCGGCCCGCGGCGGCCCGCATTACAGCCTGTTTGGCGCGCGCACCCGGGGCGTATTCCGCCTCTAGAAGTGTGATTATGTTGCCTGATTACAACGTCTGAGACCGCGCGGCACACCAACCCTCACGCCGCGTGCCAAGCAGTCGCACGGCGGAAACGAGAAGGGGAAAAAAAAAAAGAGCGGCTAGAGAATTAATGACGCTTTAAACTCGGACAGGTTTCTTTAGTGCTGATAATCGGTATCTTGGGTAATGGCAATTGGCGGCATATGGTTTGCTATTACACTCCGCGTCCAGCGAGTGCTCTGAAATCTGTTAGACTGGGAGAGATCAAATCCATTCAGGTTCAGCTGAAAGTGTCTGCATGACAACAAACGGGAGCATATTAAAGGGACACTCCTCAATTTACATCCGGAATTACCCTTGTGGTTGAAACCAGTGTTACAAAAATGTTGCTGTTTTGGTTTGAAACCCAGAGTGTGTCCACCTCCCACACCTATACGGCAACTGGTGGACACTCCTCTCTACTCCTCACCTAAATCATTCATAGCCCCCCGCTGTTCTCTATTACTCCCCCTACAGTCTACGCCTACGTTACTGTATACAAAGAAAGAAAGAAAGAAAGAAAGAAAGAAAGAAAGAAAGAAAGAATACTACAGTACAAAAACGAACAGTCAAACAATAGTTGAAAAACCTTTCAACCTGTCTGCTTTGCAGTTTTCCAGGAGAGATCTGCGGGGCGGCTCTGGTGCCTGTCGCTCTGGAGAGAGACGAGCCAGAGAACAGAGGGCTGGGCTGCTTAGTGTTTGACACACAGCTGAAAGCGTCCGTGTTCGGCCCCTGTAGAAGTGCCTGTGGTGGTCTCTCCGACTGCCTGCGTGCGTTTTCCGAGGGGGGTATACTCATTGCCTCATCCCTGCCTCCGGGCAAAACCTCCATTCCTATCCCCACCTCCTCTCATTTCACCGCTTTTTTTTCCCCCCCCGCAGCCCGTTCACTCATCAGCCTCCTCACTCACTCCGCACTCGGCCCTGCCCTGCGTTCCATCATCGCTCCGTCCCCTCAGGGCAAGCAGGTTCAGGTTGAAGTCTATTGTGGGGCGATCACAGCCCATAACCTCTGGACTGCACAGGCATGCCACATGGGGCCACACCTTGCCCGAGGATAGGTCCATCCACGCTAGGGGCAACAGAGGCGTGACGGCCGGTGGGCGGGGGGGGGGGAGGACGGAGGCTGCTATAAAGCCAGGGGCGAGGTCTACAGTCGTGGCCCGGGGCGTGCGTGGTTGCTAGGGGCCGCATGCCAGGGCAGCAAGCTGAGCGGGAAGGCCGCGATCAGAGGGGTGGGGGTGGAAAGGAGTTGTACACCGGGGTTGGGGGGGGCAAATATGAAGTCAGGGCGAGAGGCAAGGGTCAGGGCTATAGTGACAGGGGTCTGCGCGGTCCAGCTGAGGCTTCACTGAGCCACGGTCGAGTGGAAGTGACAAGCCGGAGAGCAGCACCGCCTCTAATGATGGCTGCCGTGGCGGGGGTGGAGGGGTGGATGAGATGGGGAAATCAAATGGAGCTCTCTGCACGGGAAGCCGTTGTCTGTGCTGATATACGGCATCCACAAACACACCAAGGCTGAGGTCCCTGGTTCTAACGTACCGTATCTACCATATGTTCTACGGGGGGAAATGTTTACAGTGAAGTGAACAAAAATACAATATCTGATCTTCTGAAGGTACAGTTCCGCATAGAGATGTAAATACAGTAGTTCACATTCAGCTGTTTTTTCTACTGAACACAGCTGCCACAGTTAGACAGACACTTTTTATTTTCGTATTTTCTGACCACAGGTCAGTTGTGTTGCCTAGTAGTTTTTGAAGCCAGATACTTTGAAGGCCTCCATTAGTTTCACAGGAGGCCCCAAGGTATTGTGATTGGTCAGAAGAACAAGACGGTTACGGGTTAAGGGTATGCGTGTGTTTGTTTAATTTGTGCACACTTGGCCGAGTGCATGTGTGTGTGGGTGTGTGTGTGTCGGCTTTAATGACTTGTACGTTTGTTGCAGACGCAGGGTTTGTGTGGAAAGGCTCCATCTGGTTGGCTGTTTGCTCTGCCCCTGTCTGAGCCGGCCGGCCCGATTCCATCATGGTGTGTGTGTGTGTGTGTGTGTGTGTGTGCGTGGGTTGACGAGGGGAAAGGAATGCCACTGGTGCGGTGTGTACACAAAAGTCACCCTGAATCTGCTATCTGATTAATCAAGGGTGATTCGGCGGCAAGCTCAGGCTACCAGCTCCTTCCTGGCCAGTCCCTGTGTATTTATCTAGAGTAACCCGTGGTCGGTCACGGCTGACCTCAAACCATCAGGAGCAGCCAGGGCTGCACCCAAGCATAAACTAGGAAAATGCGTAATGAAGGTAAGGGGACAGAGGACATGGGGAGGAGGGGGGGGGGGGTTAGAGGAGATGGGGGAGGTCGCCCCCCCCCGCCCCTTCCTTCTCTGAGATAGTGATCTCCGCCTTTTTCGCAGCAAGCGTTCATATACATCCAGGCTTGGAGCTAAAATAGGCCGCCCGCGCCCCGATGTTTACTTCTGGGCTGACATGGGAAGGGAAATCGTTGACCTCTATCGGAGCAGCCTGGGTCCATCCATCTTCCAGGGAATAAGGTCTTCTTGTTGTTTTGTTGTTGTGGTTGTTGTTTTTCTGGTATATCAAGTTCCTGTATTGCCTGCCGACATGTTTACGCTGATAATACACCGTCCTGGGGGCAAACAAGGACATGAAATTATGAAATTGTAAAATTCTGAAGACGGCTTCAAGTCGTGAGATTCTGTTTGGTTTGGTCTTCTCTTCTCACATCTTCTCTCAGGAAATCTCTCTCTCTTTCTATCGTATCCTACAGTATTTTACAAACACTGTCCGGTTTAGGAAGTAGCTGAAAGCAAGGCACTTCAATATCAATTTCATCATCCGTGCGGTGATGTAACAACCGCTGCGAGCACGCACCAACCCCAGAGCTGGAGCCTCTACAGAGCTATCGATCGGACATGAAGGTTAGTCAGCAGTCTGTGAGGGGTTCCTCTTAAGGCCTGGGAACGGCGCTATGCTCCCACATGGCTCCTGGAGACCCCTTGCTCTTTCTGTTTCTACGAGCACAAAACACAGGAAAGAACAAACACAGCGGATGAGAGAGAGGAAGGAAGGGAAAGAAAAACTATACAACACACTTCCAGTAACACTGAGGAAGTGTGCTTTGACAAACCACAGTGAAAGAAAGCAGGCCAGCGTTACTGAAGGCAAACCAGGAACCTTGTAATATTATTACAAGGTTAAACCGATTAACCCTTGCGCGCTGTAATATAGATTAGCTACAGACTCGGGTGCACTATATAACTGTTTATTAGCATATATTAAACATATTCCCAAGTTCCACGTTTAAAAAACCTTAATTCTTGATCATTATCATGAGATATACACTCATGATTACAGTCTGTAATCTACATTTACCAAACGCATCAAAAATTAGGATGGCTCAAAGTTTAGCCAGCATACTAACGTTGAAACTGCATGATTATGATTGAATAAATGAATGAAAACAACATGGGGCGCCCACACTGTTATCTGTTATAAAGCCAGGAATTTCATTTGCATCCACAAGGTCATTTTGAAGGTACAGAAAGTGGCAGAGCTGGATGGCAAGGAGTCTGGGCGACAGTTTAACCCACCCCCCTTCCCCCTTGTGTTTTGGTAGCTGATCAGCATTACACATGGCGACCGGCCAGGAGGAACAGAGTGACATCTCAGGTGGGAGAGCGAGAGCAGGCAACGCACCACCTGGTGCTGTGAGAGAGAGAGAGCGAGAGAGAGAAAGAGAGAGAGAGAGACAAGGGGGGGTTAGGGAAGTGGATAAGAGAATGAACCTCCCAGCACAGCCTGTTGGGTTCTGACCCACCAAGAAAAGCCTTCAATCTCTCCGGCGCAAACCCTCTCTCGCCCCCCACCCCAACTGTCCCTCTGACTGCAGAGGGAGAGAGAGAGAGAGAGAGAGAGAGAGAGAGAGAGAGAGAGAGAGAGAGAGAGAGAAGGAGGGGACATAGAGGTAAACAACAGCACCTTTGGTCTTGCATCTGTCTGGGCTTGGCATCCCGTGGCGTGACAGCTAGACGGCAAACGGCGAATCATCCCAGATGGCACGTTCTGCCCCCCCACCCCCTCCACCCCTCTCTCTCTTCAACAGAAGGACAGTGATACTCTGGCTTGACTTTGAGGCAAGCAAAGAAACCATTGACTCCATTGCATGGTGACCTACATTCATCCACACATAAATACATACAGTACATACATAATATACATCAGCATAGCAGCCAGTAAGCAGCCTCTGGAAATACTGTGAAATAGAATGTGAGTTGAGTGGGACTGTGGGTTTAAGATGTCTAAACACATGCATGGCATGCGAAGGATGTGTTGTAGAGGGTTTCTGATTTTCTTTTACATTTTGGTTTACAGAAGACCTAGTTTAGGCCCATGTGTCGATTATGGCATAATGCTACGCTCATACTTTAAATATACTCCTTATTGGTGTAATTCAACACCTACATCAACACTGAATTGACCTTCGGTGGAAGAAATGATACTGTATCTACAATACTTATATTCCACATCAAAGAGGATCAATGATAAAACTCATAACATAATGATGCATGTTAGTAGTGAGAACACAGGCCCTTTTAAAGTTAATACCCTTGACAGCTTCTGAGCTAAAAAAACAAAACAAAACTAAAAAACATAACCCTTTGACTTTAGGCAGTTTGGATTTGGAAGCCGGGTTGACAGATGCGCTGCGCGATTCCACATCTAGAGATGGGGGAGAAAAAAAAACCAACGAGAAAATACATTATTAATTCCACAATGTTATAAAGCCAATATTCATGGAGTGCAAAGGCAGAGCAGGCAGGCGGGCGTGCCAGGGTGCAACCTTAACCTTGAGTGCTCAGTGCCGTCAACTGATAACTCCGAAAACACGGTCTTTTCTTCTGCACGTGCAGCTTGTCAGCGCTACTGTCACCGACGAGGAGCCGCGATGCTAAGTAAAGGACACATGTGGCTCAGAACAGGGGTGGTGGTGGGCAGGGGGGGTGTGGGGGGGTGGTCTCTGTAAAGTCACTCACAGAGTTCCTGTCATGGTTAAGTAGACAGGTGCTTACCGTTAACCCCCCCCACCCCATCTAATATCTTTATGCATATTTATGAAATTTTACCCTAATACGTTGCTCGTTAATGTCACAGCTGCCAAATATTGACTGTGACTTTCCTTTTAAAAGCGCATAAATAAAACAGCATTTAAAGACTCTGACCCGCTTAAATACAACTCTTTCCACCATCGCTTTGATCCGCCAGCTTTTCATTATTTAAGCCTCCATGCTTCTTTATTGTGTGCCTCTGCAAATACTGTATGGGCTGTATCTTTATTTAGAGCAGCTACCTATCCCTTCATCTGCCATGCTTTAATCCCCCCACCCCTCGCTCTCATGTGGAAGTGCGGCCAGAGACGTCTAGGCACTCATTATGGGAACAAAAAAGTTAGTGAGTGGGTCAGAACTTACTGCTGGGTCTCATCAACGAGAGAGAGAGAGAGAGAGGGGGGAAATGGCTTTATCGTCTCAGAGGATTTGTACGCTGATTGCTGCCTAATTTGGACTCCCGCTCTGTCGCTGTGCCTCGCTATGTTCCCATGAAAACTTGGCCATGGGTTGCACTGTTTTGTGCACATGAGAGGAGAGGTTGAGAGGAGATGTGGATGGGACTAGACAAGTCACTGGTCCGCTGTAATGTCTCAGGCACGATGAAGGGCCGGTTTGGGGCCAACTTTGGGGTCAGCCCAGAAAGGGCCTGTGCATGAAAGAATCGCCGAAGCGTAACGAAACAGACAAGAGAAATGTCTATGCTAAACATTATGATGCGCAGAGTTTGAAAACGTACCGTGTTTGATGTAAGGGGTTCGGATTGGATTTGGTCCAACACTTCTCCGTAGCGTGTTTTCCTTCAGGACTGGGAAGGCTGCTGTCTGCAGCATGGTTTGCATTCTGCGTCGCGACGGCAACGGTGATTGCATCTTTTGTTTGGCAGCTGTGCTCCGAAGAGGAAAAAAGGTCACGAGGTCTCGGCGTGGAGACCACGGATGTCACCGCAAGACTGACAACTCTATCTTTTAAATATCACACCAGCAGATGGCTGTGGGAATATCAAGAGCACGGCAAATATGTTTCACCCATCCCCTTGCCTATTATGTGTATTTGAACGACTTTCGCAGACCTTGTGCGTTCTCTCAGATCACCTAGTGTTTACAATTACTCAGTTGTCTCAACGTCTTAAAGAGACACTCCATGATCCCGTCGTAGCACCCCAGAACCCTAAACGTCTGCCCCAGCGTACTGTTTACATTATGAAACATAACTGCCAGCTGTGTCATAAATACGTAGGTAGCGGCAGTATAAAATGGGATAAATACAGTACATACATCATACATACATTATCCCGACAGGAGGTGCAGCAGAGAAAATGAAGCACTCCATGTGTGGACATCAGAAAATAACATGAAGAAATGACCAACAGTCAGAATGGAACAGAGGACATGTACATATTCCCTACGTCTAAACCCCGACTACTATTTTCGTTCCCCAAACCCCCCCCCCCCTACATCCCCTCCTCCTCCCCTGCCTATGAGAGTCAACAAATTAGCCGTGTGGCGCTCTGGGTGAGGTCAGAGGTTAAGCCTGACACAGGAAGGCCTGGTGTGACAGGCCTAGGCCACTTGGACTCCTCGCCCAGGGAACAGATGTTAGCGGCGGCGGTGTGATTATCGCCACGGCGACCGAGGAACAGGAGCGGCGGCCCTTGGATGGATGCTGGTAATTACCCAGGCTCCCCCGGGAGGCAGATGACACGTGCCCGCCACTCTTGGAGATCACAGGGGCGTAATTAAAGCCGCAGTAACAGTTGTTAATAGGGCATCTAATAAAGGTAGCAGGGATGGAGGGTAGGATGTAAGGGGGGGAGGGGGTATAATGGAGGACTGCGCCCCCCCCCCCCCTCCCCCTGTCCTTTCACTCTTGTTTGTTTTGCATGCTGTGCCCTTCCTGTAAGGCAATGGGCGCATTCAGAACTGGGCTGAAACCTAGCAACAGCGGCTACGCCATCCTGGCTCAGTGAATGCGAATCACGGCGATGGAGACAAAATGTACCTTTATTAGATAAATCATATTTTTTATGTTAAATCATTTATTACTGTAATACCAAGGAAGGAATGACATCAAAATTGATTGAAAATAAAATGTATAAAAAAGGTGTCCAAGGTGACTCAAACTCACTTCAACTGAAACTTCTGTAAGAGAATAAAAATAATTCTACAAAATAGCCACCGTCGCTTAAACGTCCAGTTTCAAAAGAACAGAAACCAAACGTACAGAAACACAATCAGAGAGTCGCCTCAGGACCTCGTTGGGCACGGAAGCAGCCAAGAAACTCTTTAAGTGCAATAGACGTGTTAGCAAGTGACAGGTATGTTTTTGTCTTCCTCGGTAGTGTGTGATACAGAGTGCCCACGCAGAGCTCTTAAAAGCACCATACAAGACCCCGAATGTCAGTGCACATCACCACAGCCTTTTAGAGCCACAAAACCCTCTGACAGCACCAAACTGGCTTCTCCTGAATTTTTGTGCTGCAGCCGCTCCTATAAATGCCACGTTTCGACCCTCTCTTTCACTTGATGGGCCCATGCATTGTCCTCTCTGAAAAAGGATGATGGGTAAAAATACACGTTGCCTCGGGACATGAGAGACTTAAATGGTTTTCAGTGTTTTGTCTTCCATGGTACGTATCGGCAAAGTACGTTTAAAAAAACGGTCTTAAAGGATAATTCCGGCCAATTTTTGACCAGGACCTTATTTTCCCATATTTTACAACCGCTGCCATTTCTGTCCAACATCGAATCAAATAATTCAGATAAGACTTCTGGGGACGTTAGATGTTGAGACTATTGATTATGATGACATCTCATCTAATATCTGACTCGCAAAAAAACATGTCCTTCTGTAATCTGTAAAGCTAACGCAACGGTAACTAAAGTGCATCGGAAGATGTGTCTCTAAATAAAGCCCGGCACAATGTGAGAGAAAATACGTCTAATGCCTCACCTAATTACACTAAAGACTGTGTTTGTGGGCTCCTGGCATCCCATGAGGTTTCGATTGTGTCTTCTGTCTAACCTGCTATTTTCGGGGGGTAATTTGTACGGAGAGAGGGAGACCTTGAACAGAATGAAGGAGGAAGGCGGCAGAGGCGGAGAGAAGCATTTGACTGTGGCGATAATGTGCGCGTTTGCCAGTCAGCTCTGTCTCTCACAGCGGAGGGGAGTCCCAGAGAGAATTAGCCACACTGAGCTTGACACAGAATACCCACCCAGATAAATGGCAAGGTTCTGGCAGGGCATATTTTTAGCATTAACTCGCTGACCCAAAAAAAGTGATGTCCGCAAAATGAGACCCCCAGAGACAGCGGCGAGGGGGGGAGCAGCCATTTCCTAGACTGTTAAGAGCGAATATCAGCGAATGAACCTTGATCTTTCAATGGCTGCCGTTCAGTTCTCAAAGAGAAAGGTTCCACGAGGAATTACGTGACCGTTTCATCGCTGCCAAGCAGTTATGGATCGACTACTGTATATTTCTCCCCCAATAAAACTGGCTACATGGCCCTCTTCAGAAGAAACGTGGTCAATTAGCTGTCAGCATTCATTTTTAATTATCAAAGTCTTAAACTGCAATCCCACAATCTTATTTATCTCACTGCTTATTAAATGCTAATACTAGAAGACCACTATTGACATTAGCAAGAAATTGGTTTATCTCTCTCTCTCTCCCCTTCGCTGTCTTTCGGTTTCTTTAGCAATGAAAATATGAGACACTCCAACAGCACAAATTCCCACATGCTTCCAGTGCTGTTGTCAGTGTTTCATGACTTATTCACTCATTTTGTCTTACTCAGGACATCCATATTTAATGGGGACGCAATCCGTATTTTCCCATGGCTCGCACACACAAATAGAGGTACAGTGCATGTTGTTGACAACAGTAATATATAACTTGCAGCCTGTGTTCCCCACTCTCTGGGGTGAGGAACAAGCATTGTCAGTAGGAACATACCATACAGACCCAGAGTGCCTAAGGCCATCTCTTAGCAACAACACAGTGTCAGCCGTAGGTCACTTCATGTCATACAAGCTGTGCTAGACTAGCAAGGATGCTATAGCGTACATCTCATTAGCTTTATAGAAACAGTTAGGTTTTCAAAGGACTGTTAAGCGGATAATATCTGTGGGGATACATCACAATTTCAAATGTACTTTGAGATTGTACTGCAAAAAACAAAAAGGCCTATTTGTGTGTAAATAATAAGACTGAATTTATCTATTTATTATCGGTTTTATTATACAATTTACACATTTGTTTGGACAAAGCTCAGACTCAGGCTTAGTAAAGCAGCTTTTTTGAGTCTGCTGGGTTCAGCCTTGTAAATCGATAGGTATAACCTCATGCATTTAAAGGGCAGGCATGACTGAATTAACATACTGTTTTACTTGATTAGCTACCGTTAACCACAGTTAACGCTCATCAAATCTAATTCTGTCTGGAAATCCCCATGCAACTGGCTGTCATATCCCAGTGGCAGGTTGTGTCTAAACTGATTTGGCAACCTTTTGTCTTCTCTAATCTGCTTAAATCAATAGAAATGTTCGCCCTTGATCTGACACGGGGGGCCTGGATCAATATGAATATTGATCAAGAAGTGGTATTGGATGGGTGGTGAGGTCAACCACAGTTGGTTGGGGTTGAGGCTAATCAGTTTAAGTTGCACACAGGCAGTAAAATGTGGCTAAGCTGTGTTAAACTACTGACCTGGCCCAGAGAGAGAGAGAGAGAGAGAGAGAGAGAGAGAGAGAGAGAGAGAGAGAGAGAGAGAGAGAGAGAGAGAGAG
>JAODLI010000015.1:1424649-1454658 GCA_027575585.1 Percopsis omiscomaycus | reverse complement strand
TTTATAACCCCCCCCCCCCTCCACCCTGATTCCTACTCTAACTCTCCTCCATACCCCCCCCCCCACACACACACACACACACACACACACACTACTTCTCACCCACTTCCTGGCCTCCCCTCCCTATTGGGGTCCGCTGAGGAAACAGAGTTGAGGGGAACGTGTGGCAGAGAAAGCAAACTCTTTCTAGGCGGTGCTGATGGACACACTGAGGGAGGCCCAAATTCCAGGCACAAATGTTTTCGCTTGGAAATCCTCACCAAAATTGTACAGAAAACACGTGTAAATAATTGTCCGGTTCTGTTTCTTCTCATGGAGAGATTATTTTCAATCCGTCTGGTGCCCATAATTAGTGGCATATACATTTTAGGCAAACGTGGAGTCCTTTTTTTTATTATTTATTTACTGATTCACACGCATGATGAAGAAATTTCTCTTGTGCGTGTATGTAGCCTGGTGGTTTGACAGCGAAACCGCCTGATGTCAAAAAGACGCGGCTTCGATTTAATCAAGAACGAGATTAAAGTGGATGTGTGTTATTTTCAACTTCTCCACTGCACCACCATTTGTCAAAGTCAGGGATGTGATTGCTTTGGACCCTCCGTTATCCACCGCCTGTCAAAACACCGGTCTGATCAGCTTGTAGAACAGGGCATTCATCCAAGCGAAGCATCCCATCTCAGATAGTAGACGGCTGCATCTCTCCACCTCCATACAGTGGGAACAGGCATTGGTATTGCTCAGAATAGATTTGTTTCAGGTGAAACCTCCAAGATGATCATTGTTTAATTTCGTACAGCGTTGTAATCACTTCTGACATTTACAGGCTGGCGACTTTTAAGAGAGGGCGGTTTGTGAAAAGCTGTAAGGGCTCATTGTTACACTTGTTCAGTTATTTACTGGTTTCACACGCTTGTTTCAAGTGCCATGACAGGGGGCGGGCTTATACATGGCGTAGCACAGCACTTGAGTATACCGAGTAGCGTGTAGTTCCATGTCTTGGCCAGAGGGGGCAGAGCAGACAGGAAGGTACCCGAAACAACACACACACACACACACGCAAAACAATAGGACATGTGTGCTTCGGCCAATCGTGTAGCTCTGGTTTCTATCCAGAAAATCCTTATAAACTAGGGAATTCATGGTGAATGGTGGCAAAACACAAATTTGGTTCCTATCTACACTACACATGGAAATAAATTCTGACTCAAATGGAAGGATTTAAAATAATGAAAATTGTTTAATGATGCCAGATATTACACTACCACTTGTGCCTGCGGTTGTGAAAATAATCACACTCCCTGGTTCCCCAGTAACCATTTTTTATTTTTACTATTTAGAAGCAGTGCCATTCTGCGTGTCGTTCCGCTATAGTTACAGTTACCGCATTTAGCAGACGCATTTAGCAGACGCTTTTAGCAGCTATAGCTAGCTGGTAGCTGCGCAGGTGACTTCTCGTTTGACAGAGCTTCTCAGCCTCCTTTCTCAGCAGTGACCTATTTGGCCCTTGGCAATGAAATGCTGCCCACGCGGACTCCACGGTCAAATCACCCAATCTCCCTGTGTGTATATTAGACTTTTGTAATGTGTTTCCATTATGAAACAACGCAAGGGTAATTGTCTTTGTTGGCAATTAGCTAACAGGTTGCTTCATCGCTATTGGCAGCCGTATCCATCACACCCCACCTCAGGGCTGCACTGTTGTGTGTGTGTGTGTGTGTGTGTTTGTGTTTGTGTCTGCATCCAGAGGGAGGGTGGGCAGGCGAAGATCAATAGACTTGTGTGTAAGGGACATTACCCCCAACCGGGTAAGCTCCTATGCTTCTGCGCCATCTTTTTTTATTTTTTTTATTCCCCTTCTCTTTCCTTTTGCATTGAAGAGACACAGGAATGGGGCCTCTGGGACTGTGGAATATATGTACAATCACTAGTGCTGGATCAATATAGAGTTTTAAATTGTTTTCTGCCTTTTCCTTGTTTTGTTTTGCTGTCTCTCTCCCCCCACCCACCCACCCACACACCCACCCACCCACCCACACACCCACCCACACACCCACCCACACACACATACACAAACACACACACACACACAAGGTACTACATCATCTGCCCCCCCCCCCCAACCTTCTGCAAAAGTATTGGAGAGCGCATCAGTCAGGCAGCGCGAAAGGCTATCTGGTGGCGCATGTAAATAAATCAATACATTCAAAGCAGTTTTATCACGTATTGAATATGATATCAACATCCATAATGCCCCTTGTCTCGTGAAAACAGACCAAGCAAAATGGGAGGGAAAAGCCACTAGAGCCAACAACACTTAGCAGTGTTGGCTTAAGCGGATGCTAACCGCTGTAGACCCTTTTCACAGTGACCCCGAAGAAGTGCTACCGAAGAGGGGTACACTTGTCTGAATGAAATGTTTAATGAATTGTTTTGAGTTATTGTGGCTGATTAGACTTGTTCTCAGGTGTGGGCGGGTGCACACACTGCTTGCTCAGTCTCTTTTAATATATAAACAGTCTATTAAGGTTTTTTGTCGCTAGTAGCAGCACAAGATGATGAGGTGATAAGGTTAACGGGTGGATTGAAAGGGCACAACCTCCCACTCTAATGAATACATTATAGCCTACTACAGTAAATGGGTGTGTTTTGACAACCAGGTTGCTAAACTACGTCCTTTAAATTCCTATACAGTAGTCTCCGTGATATCTAGCAAGCAAACTGGGTGAGCTGCTGTTCTACCCTCTGCCTGTCACTTCATATTTCTCTTTCTTTCTCCGCTGACACAACTGGAGATGACTCTAGATTTAGACAGTTTTTTTTTTAAAGACTTTTCCATTTTTTGTGTGAAGGCAATTTTGCCAGCTATTTGACCTTTTCCTTTTTCCCAAGGCCCAGCTCCAGATGAAATTGCCCTTCCATGTTTTGTAACTGTGTGATTCGACCGCCTTCCAAGAGTTATCGTCGCATTCTGCGGGATCGCGAATGTCCCGTGTTTGACGTCAACACTGCGAGCACGTCGCCGCCCGGCAGTGGGTCCATAACGGTTTCAATGTGTCGCAGATCGGGTGTGCTGATAAGCGAACACTCTATTGTGTTCTTTCCACGAGTGCCTCCACTCTGTGCCTGCTATTATTGCGACGGCACCGCATCTCTTGTCTTAAAGTGCTCCTCACTCATACAGACCGCTGGCTATTTGCTGCCTTTCTTCAAATACTAAGACCAAGGGCTCTTCATTAGCGAGTAAGGATGGGGCAATGAAGTGTGTGTGTGTGTGTGTGTGTGTGTATGCGCGTGCGTTGGTGCGTGGAGGGTGCAGGGGAGGAGGAGGAGGAGCGAGGCAAGCAGCATCGCAGCACTTCACTTGACAAGTATTCTAATTGCTCCTTTTCAGCTGAGGAGCTGGAGTCAGCCTCCGCTGCAGTCTAATGGCCTGACCCAGGCAGGCTTTCCTCTACGCAGTGCCTCCAAAGACTTGCCACAGCTCCCCACAAACACACGCGCACACACACGCACACACGCACACACGCACACACAGATAGAGAACCAGAGGCTCATTTCACCGCTATCAGGGAGAATCAGGTGAAAGCAGATCAGTTGTGCACCAGTAACCTCTTCAGGGAACCGAGCTCCTCCTGCACCGGAGACACCAGACATATCGTCCACTACAGCTGTTTTTATATATATATATATATATATATAACCCTAACCCTAACAGTTTGTTTATATATATATATATAATGTATTTATTTATTTAAAAAAACAACGATACAGCCCAACCCCCCGTTATTCTCCTCTACCGCTCTCCCTGCGTTTCCATCTTCTCTTCTTCTTCTTCGTCGTCGTCTTTTTTTTTCCCAGCACGGGAGGATAAATTTAAAAGGAGTAAATTGGAAAATCAAATGAGGGCTTTAGGCAGCCGCGGAGATTTGCGGAGCTGTCGGCCGGCGTCTGAGAGCCTCATCCATCATGTCCCACAAGTAGTCAATTCCTGTAGTATCTGTAAATGTTTTCAGATATTAGCCAATTTATATGCTCCGAGATTCATCATGGAAAATCAGCTTTAGCGGCGTTGCATTATCAGGATCTCTCTCGCTCTCTCTCTCGCTCTCTCTCGCTTTCTCTCTCTCGCTCCATGAAGTTTGATGAACGAGCGTCCCTCCACAGCTCAATGGCTTGTGCATGGGAACGAGGGAGGGGGGGGTGGTGGTCTTGGTGGTGGTGGGGGGGTGTAGAAGACGTTACTTAGGGTGGTGAAAATCGTCTCCCACACCCCTGGGGGGGGGGGGTTTAAATTAATAAACAAACTTGCAGAGCTCATCAGTGTCAGGGGCAATAGCGATCGTCATCCGTTATTGTTTATTAGGGTCCTCCCTCAACAAATGTTGCCTTCTAATGAGGTTTCTCAACATCTTTTGTGTCTCACAATAATGACTTTTTCACCCTATTGGGGGGGAAAAAAAGATTGTTGTTACGGATGACACAAGTACGAGATGAGAGAGAGAGAAGGCGAACTGAGGTTATGGCGGCGTTCTGTTTGGCTTTGTGTGGTTTAGCCATTTTTTTTTTAATTTTTTTTTGCACATGCGCTCAAAAAACGGAGGGCTAATGTGAGGATGTTTTGTGATTTGTTTACACTGGCTGCTTTCTTTTAGCAAACTCCCAGTGGAGACGCAGTGTTTCCTCATCTATTATTCTGGTCCTCTCTGTTCCCACCGTTCAGATGTTGACATTGCCACGCAGCGCCTCAGTCAGACTTTACACCAACACACGGGACAATTACAGCACATTTTGGAGAATATTTACAAGGTGCAAAGATGCGCTGCAGGTCTTTGTTCTTTGTTGTTAAGATTAGGCTTTCATTTTTTTGTTCTGTATACGACTCATGCGTGTGCCTTATTTGTGTGTTTATTTAAAGAGGTGTGGGGGGGGGGGGCGCGCTGGGAAGAGCTTGGGGTTGTGTGGAACGGTGCTAGCGTGCAAGGTGGGGGCGTCTTTAATAAATGCATGCTGATGTCGGAGGCTGCAGCGATGCGAGGGAAGCAAGCGCCCTGTTGTTATTTACTGCAGTGTTTGTGCACAGCAGCGAATCCCGGCCTGCAAATGGCATTACAGCCTGTGATGAATGAGCATTAGGGGTAAACTCATTTTAGAAAAAAGCGCCCTGATTTATTAGCGGTCTGGCCTTCCATTCTCATCAGGTCAGTGCTTGGCTGAAATTCCACAATGTCACCGCCAAGGTCACCCTCTCGGTGGCTATTTTTAACCTCTCTCTCTCTCTTTCTCTCTCTTTCTCTCTCTCTCTCTCTCTCTCTCTCTCTCTCTCTCTCTCTCTCTCTCTCTCTCTCTCTCTCTCTCTCTCTCTCTCTCGAAAAGGAAGGGCTAGAGGAAGGAAATCTATCACTTATCGCGCACGTCTACCGAAAATATTAAATAGACAGGGAGAACGAGTGGTCTAGACTTGGAGGTGTGTGTGTGTTATGTGTGAGACCAAAACGTGGTGGTGGTCAACCTCCAATTATTAAACGCTAGTAAGACAAGAGCTTTAATGGCTAGCGTTTGCCTTCAGGGAGGTTTATTACACACTACTGTTTTGCAGAAGCAGCGTCAAATCTATAAAACGACCATTAGGAAAGGGAGAGGGTAAGAAATCAATCAAAATGCCATTAAAGTGGAATAAGTTGCCAATATTGCTGATGTGGTTGCAGGTCCCTTTTGATTTTCCTTCAGATTATTGGGCACAGTCGAGTAGTGACTTTGTTAAGGGGAAACCCAGTGTTGTCGGGGAGTAATGTGTCTCCTGGCTTCATAAAGTTTGCTGCCTCATATTTCCCCGCTTTATTGATTACCCATTATCATTCGTCACGAGGTGTCCCAACTCGAGGGGAAATACAGCCCCGTTTCTTCAGCGCTACTCGTAGGGCACCAGTAGCACGGTATGGATCCGCACCAATCTCCGAGAAAAATGAGCGACGGAATAAAGCACCATTCGCTGTGCCTCGCAGCGGTGGGGGGGGGTGTTATACCAGGGCTTGGGGACTGACAGAAAAAAGAGTGGGGGACAAAGAGAGATGAAGACAGAGAGAGAGAGAGAGAGAGAGTGCTGAATAGGCTTTGTTCTGTCGTCGCTCTCCTCCCTCTTCATTTTAACGTGAGCAAGAGACGTAGATGAGCGATTGTGGCACTGTGTTTGTCCTTCCTGTGCTATAGGTCTTCTCAAGGTGCGGCACCCATTACAGGCCTAGCATGCGCAAGGTCAAAAACAAAGGGACAAATGCCGCCGGTTTAATGCGTCTCAGGAGCAATGGTTTCACTAATAAGGCTTATTTTATATCCTTACAAATGAAATCATTTTTTACAATATAGTTCTTTTTTGCGTAACTTAAGTTGACCTTCGTCGGATGGGGTTCGCCCATTTCTCCACATTAGACGTCTTTAAAGGGCATCTATACATTTATCTAGCAAAGCACAGAACCTCTGTGCGTTGTTAATACAGGCCCCCATCCATGCTTGAAATGTGAATTGAAACATTCCGGGTATTGTCGGCATTAACGCCGCAAGTCTGTCAGGACCGCGTCTGTGTATATATCACTAAAATTGTGCTCCTCGCCCATTTCGTCACACAATGATACAAGCCATTTAATCCACATCTTTTTAAGAAATGATTTAAGGAATATCTTTTTTTTTATCTATCTTTTTCCGACTACTCCAGTACTGTGAAATCAATCCAGTGGGCTTTGCTGTGGTGATTTATAATGTTAGTCGAGCAGGAACAGGGGATGAGAGATGCAAAATAGTCATCGTTCATAGCATAGATAAACTACATGGGGCTTTTGTGCTGTGGACTGAAACATTTATCTATGGGAAATCTGTGTGCTCCATGCAGCCCGCCAATGGACTAGTGTTGAAATAGTGCGCAAACATGGCACGGTGACTTATGTTAAATCTGCTTTCAGCGTCTATATTTTCCCTGCGTGTACTCTGTCTTGGTCGCTCCGCCGTCAATGCTACATCTTTAAGCAGTTCTCGACGTCTGCAGCCCAGCCAAACTAGAGCTGTCACTCGCTCAACACTACCGTAGCTGACTGTGAATGTCTCTCTGTCTGTCTCTGTCGGCCTGGTTTGTTATCAGCCTCTAAGACCATCCTCAACAGCATGCTGAGGGAGCCCTCATTAATTCCAGACCAGACGCTAGCCAATCACATTTACCAAGTAAGTGGTTATATTTTTAAATGTAAATTTTCATGGAAAATATATACGGTTAGTATTTTAATTGGTTAACCGAGAAGAATATAAATTTTGCAAGATGTTCATTAATTTTTTTGATTTATCACCATTAATATATTTTTTTAAATTACATATTAATTTCTACAGTAAAGTTTTCAGTTCTATAACATCGCCTCAGCACCTGGCTGACAGACGCCAACGGGCGCTCCCGTCGGCTGGCAAAGTCACGTGAGCGCTCGCTGTCACGCCTGCCAATCCGTCGGCTTTTCCAACCGTGTTTTCTCTCCTTTCCCCAGCGCCGCTCCAAACAGGCAGTACGCATGGGGTGGGGTTGGGGGGGGGGGGGGGGGGGGAGGCGGGCAAGCTCCTTCCTCTATGCCCACCACCCTACACCCCCTTGCGCGCCATAATACTGTATATAATATTTCTCTACCCCCCCCTTTCTTTTCAGTGCACAATAAATGACTGCTGTTATGGACCGCTGGTAGACTGCATCAAACAGTATCCTATCCAATAAAATGTTAAACCTGAAATTGACGAGGAGCCGGGGATGGGATGTGTCTGGCTTCACCTGACATGAGCGTTCTGCTTCACGGAGGAGCTGTTTCATCCTGCCTGCCGCCCCGCCATCACAGCTACACAGGGCGGAAGGCTGGAGTAAAAGGGAGGATTTGGGAGGGAGGAGAAGCGGTTCTAAATGCGTCTTCTTCTTCTCTCGCGCCCAGCGTTTTTTATTCAGAATAGCAGAATTGGTATTCATAAGACTTGTGGTATTCATAACACAAACGAAATAGCTTGTTTTTAATTACTTTGGTGTATTCAAAGTTCTTGGGTCTATATTTTCATTTCAGTAATGGTGTTTTTCACGATTTAAATCATGTCTTTCCCTGCTTTCACCTTTCCTGGGAAGTTGCATTGTAGGCAAGCTAAGGGTGAGCGGCCCCGAATTGACCCCGCTATATATTCAGGGTGGGTCCCTCTTTTGAGCATGCGCATGTTTACGCTTCTGTGTGCTATTGTGTCTTTCCGAGCGCGTCTCTGTTCGCGGTCGGCCAAGCCTGACCCCGCCCAGCCCCGTTGCCCTCCTCTCCCCTTTACCTTTCTGTCACATTCTCCTCTTTAGTGTCAACTCCCGTTGAGTCACTCCGCCACGCAGGAGTTCATGATAACCACCCCGCCGCCGTATGCTTTGGAACGACTCTGTCACACCATTGGTTCTGATGCACCGCGTATAGTAATCGGTCTTTTTGAGCGATTTGTGCATGTTGAAGGGGGGGGGGGCAATGCTTGAAGGAGTTTAATCCATGTTGTTGTTTTCGGGGTTTTTTTCTCCTCTGAGGGAAAAGAAAAAAGGAATGTATGCATATTACTTGTGGTCCTCGCCAATGCACGATACCGTCCACGGCATCACCCAAAATGTCTCCTGAGTCGGAATGGCATTCGCTCTAAAAGCATTTTTCATTTCATATTTTTAGAGGAATGAGTTAAGCAGCTAGTGCAGTGGCCGTGTGCCTTGTGCCAAATTGGCATTTGTTCAGTGCTCTGTTTCCCTTTTAAAAGTTTCTTCTCATTTGGGTAATGCACTTCGTAGTTCTGTGGATAAGGCTGATTAAGTCAAACATGAAAACTCCCACTCTGATTGTGGTTTTATTATGAAGAGTAGTGAGGTGACTTGCACTTGATGTAGCAGCCAAAGGTTGTAAGAAACGTATATGCCCTACTAGATTCACAAGCTATACACCTACTCAGCCTTGAACGCAGCTTGCGAAGCTTTTGGTCGTTTCCATAGAAACCCGTCTTGACAGGTAAAAGGCCTGAATTTGAGTCGCGTTGGGGGAGGGATTTTCTTTTAATCAAATTTTCTTTAAACCCAATGCAGGAGCCTGCACTCAAGCTACAAGTAGATAAGAATGAATATAGTGTAAACAGATGTCGCTCTGTGTTGGAATCCTTGACTGTTGTGCTCTCAGCGCCATTGGCCAGGAGCATGAGGTATTCCTATGTGACGAGCTCAAGAAGAACAACCTATCCTTCTTAGGTAAGCCCTACTTTAACCTTCTACATCTCACCGTCTAAATCTGGTCATGCTATCTCTATTTAGGCTTTTTGTAAGCTAGGTAAAAGGAAACCTGGACATGACTGATGTAATGGATTTTATCTCCCATTGATTTGCTAACAACCAGGTACCGTTATCAAATGTCCCTGAATATTTCATTTATGGCCTAGCCTATAATGAATATTTTAAGGAATAAGAGCTCCAGAGGACTCTGTAATGTTTGTTTTAGCTGCAATATTGCTCCACCCGTGTATTTAAGAAATATGTACAAAATTGTCTAGTTTCTTCTGCAATGTGTTATTTATTAATTTAATTGATCGCTAAGCCCAGCTAATAGAGGTATATTAGAATTAGGTAATTTAGCAGATGCTTTTATCCAAAGCCTCAAAGCTCAAGGTTGCTTACAGGTAGGCCAACTCTGGGGCTCAAACCCATGACCTTCAGGCTGGGAGTCCAACACTTGGACCACTAGACTATCCTGCCCTGAAAATTAAATTAATTTGACAAAAATGTTATACATTACTGGGCATTTACAGCAAATATTCAGTGTTGTTGTTTTGTTCAAAATGTAAATTGAGAAACCTGTTTTATCACTATGACTAAAAACATAGGTCTGAGACATTAATGTGATGAGGAATTCAATTCAGAATCAGTCGACAGTGTCTTAGTCATCGATAATGGCCACCCTCCCCAATAGCTTGTTCAGAATATACTTAGTCAAGAGTGTCCAGGTATGAAATTGTGAAACAGAGCCTCCCCACCCCCCATACCCCCCAATACCCATTCTATCACCATCCTCTCGGCCAGATGAGTGATGAAGGATAAAAGTCGTTCCCTCTGTCATTAAGAACATATCATTTATTTGGACTTGGAGGGCTGACCTTTATGCAGGGCTGGGCCGAGGCCTGTTCTAAAACTGTCAGTAGGTTCGGAGGGGCACTGGGGCCAGCAAGTCGCCTCACCCCGTCTGATAAATGGATCGGAAATAAGCTCCCCAACAGTGGTGACGGGTCATTAATTTTAATCAAAGGTGATGTAAAATGGAGCTCTGCATGGCAATGTCAACAGCCCCAGTAGGTGTGGGGAGAAGACCTGCGTAGAACCCCCACCCCGCCCCCACCTCGTATCCCTACCTCTGGCTGCATCAGAGACCTTCAGCTTTCTCACACTCCTGGCGGAGGCTAGCTCCTCACCTCCACCAGCCTTGCTACCCCACCTCCACCACCACCACCCTCTTCCTCCACGGCCCATTAGTTGAGCTTGGTTGGAGACGACGAGGCAGACCCCTGGAATTGAATGACCTGGTCAGCCGGAGATTTAATGGAGAAATCAGGTGTTGTGTGGATAATGGCCAAAGCGCACCAGAAGTCAAGGACAATGGCTGCAGCTGGCGTAGGCAGGGGTCAGGCTTACAGAGGCTATAATGCCAACCTTGTCCCCCTCGCACTATACTTTATGGAGGTCTACCAAACTGCAGACCGGAGCATTGAAACCGGCCTTTACAGATTCTTTTTTTTTTTTTTTTTTGTGCAGCGGCAGCAGATAAGTGGCAGATGTAGCTAATGGTTGCACTACTCTGCTGTCCTCTACGTCTGCTCGGCGACACAAGGGTTTTGTTATAACTGCCTCAGTAAAAACTGTTAGGTTTGCAGGTCATATGTTTGATGGGAGCTGTTGCAGTCTGCAGTGCATTCTGATACAAGCTTAATATCGACGGTTGAACTACAGCTCCTCCTTCTTTCTCATATAGATGAAAACCAACTGAGAGCTATGGGATATGACAAAACACCTGACATCATTCTGGAAGTTCCTGTTGGTCAGTATTTATATTATAAATGTTTTAATTTAATTGCACAGGCTTCTCAACTGTCAAGTCTTAAATATAATGGGAAGATTGTTGTGGTCTTTCAGTAAATTACAGGGAACCGAGAATTCCATTTGCTTTGAAAATGCTGCTTGTCCCCTGGAGAGCTTTACTCGTGCCCAGAACACCACCATCCTAAATGTTGCTCTTGTGCTTTTCTTTCGAAAAAAGCTGTGGAAGGACACATTGTCCACTGGATCGAGAGCAAGGCGTCCTTCGGGGATGACCACAGCCATCGCACATACCTCAACGAACAGTTCTGGAGCTACTGGAATAGGTAATACATACTGTACCTTCTGTGCTCTCTTCGACTTGCTTCTTGCTTCGCAACATAAAACTGTCTGCTAGTCTGACATCAGTAAACAAGCCACCCACCCTCCCCCCTCCCTTTTTATAGTCCCAGTCCCGCTACTCTAGCCATAGAAGCTGTTTTCAGCTAAACGGTTTGTTTGTGTGCTCGATTGTTTTCTAGAGTGCACACATTGCTGGGCAGGAAAGCAGGGAAATGGGTGATTAATTCCTTGCATCTGTGTTCATGAAAACCTTTGGCCTGCATGGTCCCACGCTGGGGAACAGAGGTGTGCGTTGTGTTTGTGTGTGTGCTTTTGTGTAGCACAATATGCAGCTCCATTTCCTGGTATCTTTTAAAGTACGTTTCTTGCAACTCTGCAGAGTGACCATGAAAGAGTCGCACGATATCAATCAATGTTGGTGATTGATTGAAGCTTGATACATTTTTAGAGAAAGCGGTTCCTTATAGAAGAACTGCTGTTCATTCATTGTCTACTATAATGCAATTTGGAATATATTTTCTAATTTGCATGTCAATTTATGTTTTATGTTTCAGTTTATGGAAATCCTGATGCATTTTATTGTAAACATTAAGCAGTATTATCTTTACGTTTAGATTGGCTCCAGCCGAATATGTGCAATGGTAGTAGAATAAGTGCAATGGTAGTAGATGTTGTCTAGATCTTCTGCAAGTGAAGCAATCAGGTTTGTGTCAGGGCAGGGCAAACTGGGCAAAGAACAGGGGCAAGAGCTTTCACGCATGGCCTCTTCATGGCTCCCTCTCGTGCCTCTTGCTCGGCCTCGACCACTGCTTCCAGACGCAGTGAGCTGAAAGGTTAATCCCACTACACTACCAACCTCGCTGTGGCACAACCCTTCCTCCATGCTGTGACACCATGCTGGAGCTCCAGGACCCTGTCGCCGTGTTCACAGACCAGGCACAACCAGGCTGTGGAGAGGCAGAGAAAATCTCTCTCTCATAGTGACTCATTGTTTTGTTAGCATCTAAGCGTGAGCAAGTCGGCGTGAGCTTAGTGGTGACCTCAACACACCAAAATATTAAAGCTTTTATTCAGAATTCTGCGTAACTAGGCTCATTTTTGATACTTGTGGTAAATATGGGGCAGTGTAGGTGTAATTTACCTTCGGACAACTAAAAAATGTTTAAATATTACAACTTTTCAAAACACTACTTTGAAAAGTATGTTTACAGATTAATGGCTTCCTTAATTTTCTTTGCAGCTGCTGTCTTACCAAACATTTGATTTCAGGGAAGAATGATTCATCCAATAACCACAAACAGTTAAAATGAGAGAGACCAGCGGTTATGCCAAATTCATAGTGAACAATGTGTTTTTATTATATTTTTCTAAGTAACATAGTTTTATATGGCAATTGCTCCCAAGGAAAAAAGGTAATTTTAGAGATAATGAATAAACTCACTGAGGGGAGACTTCAATGGTTACCATCTTTAGTAGGCCTCATTAAATGCCTGTTTAAAACTTGTTGACCGGAATAACTACATGACAGAACATTCCTAGACTGTGAGGGATGTCACTAGCATTTCATGAGAAAGACTTGAATGCGAGCTGTCTCAGCCAGTCAAATTTGACATGATATACGAGTGAGATTCAAAAGAATGAAATCCATTCTTCCCATTAGGTCATATGATTAGTGCAGCAGACAGCACAGAATACTAGATGTCCTAACACAGGTCTGTATCAGTCAATGCAATTCTAACTGTTCTGCTTAAGAACAGGGCATTCTTCTATCAGTGTTGCCGCCTGTACAGTTACCAGTGGCATTAGATGAGGCGATGATATCGCAATGCTGACTGATTTTTAAGGCCTGACTGAGCCTTTACGGTATCTGCCTCAGGGTGCCTTTCATTGATATTCACTGCAGCGGGATTGTCAAAGTGTGTTAAGGAACTGACAACCTAGATCCCGTCTTGTCAGCCAAAGGCCCGGTCAGATAAGCGGCGGCATGTCAAAAAAATGTCAGTCCCTTCAGACCCCACCTTTTCCAGCACCCTTGTAATTTTTAATTGACATTTACTCCTGACATTTTAAAATGTGCTCCGTCTTTCTGTCATTGCGTTGTTGGGCCTAATGCATTGTAGTCTGGGATGCGTGTGGAGAAGGGACGCTTTTACTCTATTTTGTGTGTGTGTGTGTGTCTAATGTTGACGGTAGTGAGTTTTGGGGTCATTGCTTTGTTTGTAGTCGCAAAGAACGCACGGAGTTAAGAGGGAGACTGAAGGGGTGACATCATTCTTCTCGTCGTTTCATGACACAGGTCCTGCCGTGCTGAGGGATGGCGTGTCTCTCCCTTCCCCTATTCCTCGATGACAGACTGTGCTGCTCCATTCCCAGCCTCTTTGGCTTCCCTTTTTTAGGCTGCCCTTGAAATGACACAGCAGTCTTTGTAATTACTTCATGGCCCCTGATTGACGTTTCCAGTGATTTTTGCTTAGTTTTCATCAATTCCCACTTTGCTTTAAACAAACCGCTGCACCCATAGCATGCGCTAATTGTTCTCGGTTTGCCCCTTAGGCCTTCACAAAGTGAGCAATGGTGACATGTTTCTATGGAAAAGAAAGAGGAGGGGGGGGGGGGGACCCTGACATAACTAATTTTCCCTCCGAAGCCCTCACCAACTGCATTTATCATCCACACAATAGTCTTGCCAACACACTAACCTCATAACAAACCCCTCTTCAGCGGAGTGAGGGGTAATGACGCTTCACCCACAAGGCTCTGCGGAGGCAAAAAAAAAGAAAAAGAAAGGAGGAGAGAAAAAAATGGTCTTGTGCAGAATCAAGCGGCGCGTTCAGGCCCAGTGCCTGGATGAGATGGCGAGGCAGCAACCGCCGCCGCCGCCGTCTCCCAACCCATCAATCTCAGCTGGTGCCGTTCCAGAGCCGCTGAGCCCTCTGCTCTGACGGATGCTCAGATAATTGAGTTATCCATCTCGCCCAACTATCAGAGTTGCATAAAAATTATTCACCTGCTGGTGAATATTAAACACATAATGAGCCTCTTGTGTGTTTTAGGAGGAGTGGGTAAGGTTAAACACGGCATGTGATGAAATATGGGCCCTGGCGTTGCCCCACACTCAACTGCCCCGCCCTGATCGGATGTACTTAAATCAATTATGGTTGGCAAAGGTGCCCCCCTAGTAATCTGTGTAACAGCCAATCATCTGTTCTGGAATTTGTCTAATAAGGGTAAAGCTTACTTGCTTGGCTACGATCTAGCCAGATTCTGACTGGTATTTTGATATTTTTATGTATTTTATTTTTTATTTACTCACAGTGATGCGATATGCTGTTTTTGTTCTAAGTTATTGTTGGTGGTGTCATGTTCCATGTTAGTAGTACGCTTTATTTATTGGGTCTCTAGACAGTGTTTTGTATCATCATCATTATGACGTTTTTAGTATCATAATCAAAATAATGACAGTCGCACACAAAAAGAATCAAACAATCGCAAAAAATATGTAAACTTCATGGATCAGTAGTTTTGCAGTTGACTGTACGAATTGATGTTGCCTCCAACAAGTGTAAAACATCATTCAAAAACACCAGCCGTAAATATGGACATAAATGCCAGTAAACCTGACAAATTCTCACGTCTCAATGGATGAAATAATATTCTTGGATTATATCTTTTTACTCCAGTGTGACGCCATCGTTGCCTTTCCACCTACTCTGTCTTGTCTGTCTTAGTTCTACCCATTATTCATTTGTCAGATTATGAAATAACTCGGCGCCCTAAATGAGCACAACGGCAGCATAATCAAATCTGTACTAAAACCCTCCTGCGCTGCAATGGAAGAAATGAAAGGGGTAAACATTGAGTTAAATAATTATATTCAGATGCTGTGCCTTGCCCCTCCCCTCCACAATTCATTCAATCATTCCAAACCTGGTGGAAAGAGGATGGACGGCCTTTGCGGAAAACGAATGCAGCCGCCAGCTTGCCCCTTCCCAAAGTTAATCAGCTGTGAGATTTGTAAACTGCAAATGTGTCAGAGTTGAAAATGTTAGCGCTCCTAATGGAGGCTTGGAAAGGTTAGATCTGATAAAAAGCTGTCAGCCATCCACCAAAAAATGATTTATAGGAATATAATGGGACAGTATGGCTCATTTCTTCCTCGTACAAAATGGGGGTTAAGACTTTTGGGTTTGCTATTATACATCATCTGGCTTGACCACTCGGAAATTTGTCTGGACACGGATGCTCGCACACGCTCTGTTTTGCTTGGGTCCTTTTGTTCTCAAGAACTTGGAAAACCACAAATCATGCACTCTGGATAACATAGGTCCTATAATAATTATCATGAACATGCTCTAAAAGTGCAAATCAAGTTTCTGATCGAATCAGTTTTTTTTCTCTCTGTAAATTAGATTTTTTATTTGTCTTTTGCTTCACCACTTCAATACAAACATTAGAAGCAAAGCAGTAATTAGCCTAACCAGACCAGTCTACAATATAACTAATCTGCTTGCTGACACACTGTCTTACGGGCCGATGGGACTGATTAAGGTACCGCTCTGTATTAGTTGACACAGCTGCCATCTTAGCATCTCCAGATCTCAGAAGTTGCTTTGCCAATTATTCCCGGTAATGTATGTTGTAGGTTTTACATCTGAAATTGCGCGATAATTCTTTTCCGGCCTCATCCGAGTTCGTCTGATTGCTCTGACATCAAATTAAAAACTGTTCGATGCGAGATATTGCATAATGTATTCCTTTTTAATGGATGTGTCCATCCATTTAAAAAAATATATATATTTTTTAACCTCCCAATGCGATGAGGACCATGGAATTTCTAATTAATAGTGTAATGACTTGCTCTTTTGTAGACCAGCTTTATTGAGTTCAGCTGATTACGCCTTTATCTTCGAACAAGGCTCCGAGGTGGATAACACACACCACCTTGTGCGTGCCTACAAAAAGACATTTTAAATGGAGCCATTGAACTCCGCGGCAACGTAAGCGGCAGCGGTGCCATCACAGCGCCAGAGCAGATAGGGGATGTCACCTGAGAGAGGGTGGCCAGAGGGTGATCCGATGAGGCCGGACATCACAGGGCCGTCCCCGGGGACAGGCACTAGCACTTCCTGGGTGACGACGTGGCACCTCAAAGACCCTGTGCCCACTTCGCACCCCCCCCCCTTCCCGTCAGAGATGGGGAGAGACAGACACGCAAACGGATGGCTCTGCAGCGGTGGTGCCATCAAAATAGTGGTGGGGGATTTTTGTTGTTTAAAATCAAGATGTGGGATTTAAGATGCTTTGAGGCATGCTAATGGGTGAAATAATATACAAAAGGTGCTCTAGATGTATAATTTACATAATTTGCAAACAAAAAAACAAGGTTTGGCCTTATTTATTTGAAAACCAATGCCTCAGCATTTCTGTTGTCGTCTTAGTGCCCGTGTCTTTGTCTAGCTCCTATTTATGATGTTTTGGATACCCCGTGTGGTGCAGGAACGTGGCCCGTTCTATTGTTTCCTTTGTTATGACATCCTCCTGCGGAATATTGCACTGCTAGATAAAAAATAGCTCATCCACAATGGAGGTTTCTCTGGGCCTTTGTGGTGTATGGTCCGGGGCCACCGCGGTTTACAGAGGAATATCGCCGGGCCCCCGCAGCGCAAGCTACCGAAAATACTAACGGCAAATGACAAGTCACCTCTGCCGCGCTGAGGATTTCATGCTTTTTAAGGACACGGATCGGGTCGCATTGTTTAAGGCTGTCTTTGGGTGTAATCCGCGCACTTGAGGTCTCCGGCAGCCTCGGGATTTAGCGCTGTCTTTAAGCCTCCGTGTCGGCCATTTATTTTAGCTGGGCTTGTGTCTGTGCATTATCCAAATTTGTCATTTAAGGTTGAGTTTCGGAGTGGCTCTGACACAGCCACCCCCAACCCAACCCCCCTCTATTCGCTCCCCTGCTACACTCCAAGATGGAAAAGCAAGGCCTTGAGTAAATCGAGGTGCAAATGCGTAGCACAAATTTTGCTGTTGAGGGACACACAAGTTTTTTCTTTCTGCCTTCACGATGTATGAAGCCAGACTTGTACAGACGTGCGTTTTTCTTCTTTTTTTTCACCCCTTACTACACCTCCTTTTTCTCCCTCTTTATTTTCTTCTTCGTGCTGACCTTCCAGGGTTACATTCCAGGAAGAAGTCGGCACCATTTGTCATCTTTTGCGCGGCCCTGTCCGGAGGGGCAGAGCGCAGTGGGCCCAGATTAGAATGGCTCCCTGTAAAACTAAATCTAGCAGCAGAGATGTGATGGCTGGAATGGCTTTTGAGTACACACGGGCGGGCCCCTGGCCCCCTAAAGACATTCGGGCCCCGCCCTAGACACAATGCGACGGCAGACGCGCTGTGTTATTTTCCTGACGTAAAGATAGCCCTGTGACAAATAGACTGTGCACATCACGCAGCATTCGGGCTGTAGATCACACGCTGGCCTGTATGCCTATGTGTTCACATATTACCGTCGCACATGTCTACCTCTATACAAAGTTACTGTGAGATGACGGAAGATGGGATGATAATTACAGGGGCGGTTGTTATCATATGAAGCCTTTTCCTTTCCAGCTTGCTGACGGAGCCATTGTCGTGAAAACGGCCAAATGGAATATTAAAGGAGCTTTTATCTAAACACATGTGCACCACACACAACACAACACAGATAAGCTCAGAAGAAGCAAACCGACGGCACAAATATTTAATGTTTTTTAAGGACGCTCAGTTCATGATGCCTCCTTTTTTAAACAATTTTTTTAATGAGTATTTCATTTAATGCGTTTCCACAGCTGCTTTAAAAGCATCTTAAAACCAGCCATATTAAAGTGCTGAATTGTGTCTAAACCTCTCAGAAGGGGGAAGATGGAGGCCAGAAGTTGCCAAATGATTCCTCTAATGTCATCCTGAGGCCTAAGGAAAGCATTGGACCGTGAGCCTTGTGGCCTATCACAGGAAATAATATAACATAAAAAAAGGCCAAATAAAACTGGGTCCACACTACATGCCAAGACCCGGCTTTGCGGCTAATATATACCCATATGAACAGAAACAATCTGGGCTTTTGTTCCTCCATCCAACATGGCCGTGACATTTAATTTTAAGGAAAAGCTTTTGAGCGTGCAGGGAGAGGGCTTTTATTTTGCCCTCGTTCAAATGGATTGAAGCGGAATGCATATTTTAGTTCTGGTTGTGCTGGCTTCATGACATGGCAAGCGTTTAACAGCTTTTTGGAAGGATTAGTTTTCCTCCCGATATTTTTTCGGCTTTATTGATCTCTGTTGAGGCATTGAACACACAGAGGATTGTGTACTTGTTCCTTGTTAGTAGCATATTTGTATCAAATTACAGTAATTGAGCTTAAGCTCTACAGAGCCACTTGTAGTTAAGTCAGTGATATAATTTACTTGTATACTTTAACTTATTTACTTTATCTTCGCATTAAAGTTTTTGGGTCATGTTATTAGTAACGTCTGGCGTAAGCGAGAGACATATTTTTGTCCTTGTGTTTTAAAAGAGCAGCCCTGTACCAGATAGTGTACTGGTACTCTTGGTCTGCAAGGTCCATCCGTCTGTGTGGAGCTGGGTGCTAGTGATAAGTGGTTCTTTATAGATAACCTCAGCGGTAGGCTTTTTATAGGCCCACTGCCCCTCACATAACCTTGTCCCTTTTCCTGCCTTTCTCTTTTTTTTCCTTTTTACAATGATTTCAGCACCACATTTAGCTTTACAGACTCCTTTCTGCAACCTGACATCTTTAGATATTCCTCTAATCCCATACAAACCCTTAATTGTAGTATGGCTGCTAGTAAACTGGAACAAATTCGGGACTAGCGGAGGATGCTAGCTGATGTAATACGGGAGCTACACACACAAATGTGTGCAGACACCCTTCACCTGTATAGCAGAGATTTCTGTTGCACCGTCCTGCTGAAATGGTGTGATCTTCTACATTCAGCGCAGAGAGATCGCGATGACAGGCTATTGGGGATTTATGCCTCAGATAAGCTTTTCATATTGTAATCTGAGAGGGTGAGGTCCTGCCAAATGTTTTCACTTTTACTTGCTTAGCTAGTCACTCTAAACAAACTAAACAAAACGTGTACTGTACACATTTGCATTCCCAGTATTTTTTTTTTTTTTATATTTTCATTTATCAATTTATTTTATTTATTGTTACTATTATCGTAAGCCCTTTCTCTTACTCTACAAGAATGTATAATTATCCTACTAAGTAACCTGCTAGAAAGGGTTTAAATAGTATGCAAGACTTGCATTTGATTGTGCCTAGTAATTGTTTTTTTTGACAAAAGTCCCATAAAGCAGTGATTTTTAAGGACTAGATAAAGATGCGTTATATTTCATGAGCATCGCTTCATGTGCCAGTATTATTTCATGATGGCGCGCAGCTGCCAGAAAAACTGAAAGAGATACAAGCACATCAGAGTATTCCCTCACTGGCCTGGCATTTGTTGAAGAGTTTTGTCGAGACCCT
Organism: Percopsis omiscomaycus; assembly: GCA_027575585.1. Classification (NCBI taxonomy): domain Eukaryota; kingdom Metazoa; phylum Chordata; class Actinopteri; order Percopsiformes; family Percopsidae; genus Percopsis; species Percopsis omiscomaycus. The sequence continues at coordinate 1,434,682 of JAODLI010000015.1, read as the reverse complement.
CTTCCTCCATTTCTGTTCCAACGGCGGTCCTCACCTCTCCTGCCTCTGGTTTGAGTTTCACGTCTCTTGGCGGTCTGATTGCCTGATAGCTTAAACATCTCGGCCGGCCTATCCCTCGGTGGGAGTGTATAATCAAAGACATATGAGTAGCCTGTGTCCAACTGCTGACCTTCTGCATTTGCTCATTAATCCTAGGAGCTAATGTACAAAATGTATTCGGTCAACAGATTTGTTTCTCCAAGCCAGGAAATGTATATAAATGATAAAACATTTTTTAACCAAGAGCGTTTGACTGCTAATATGCCTACGTTTAGATATTTTTCCCCTTTTGTAAATTAACAATATAGACCAGACCTTTAAGGGTTAACGTGGCAACGGTATGATCCGCATTCCAGTTCTGCCCGGCGTCGATGTGATGTTTCATCATAGGCGGGAAGTTGAAACGGACGATACCCCATCCTCTCCCTCAGACTGATCCAAGATAACGGGGGCAGACATTTTTGAGCAAGTGAAACATAAACTCTGCCCAGAGTTTGGGCCTTTCAGCCGCCCTCCTTTTGAATGGCAGCCATGGAGACGTCGGGGAAATGTATTTTCTCATTTTGAGGGCTATCTCCATCGGCTGGCATGTTTCACGCCGTGAATCCTCCCCACCCCCCCACCCCCCTCATGTTCGGCCCAAGAATCTGTCTGTCCGATGACTGCTGCGTGTTTTTAAATGGCCGCTCTTTTTATTGTGGCTGTCTGCGTGTCACAGAGGTTAGGAGAGTGAGGGCAGAATAGAGTTGTCTGGTAGAAGGCCTCTGATGTAAAGTGCACAGCTGCGGCTAAAGCCCAAGCTGGCTCGCTGTCCGGCCCGACACTTCACATTCTCTTCTCCTCTGACTGGAACGGATGTGAAAACCATTAACGTCAGAGAGGCTGGCCCTGTCCATTGCTGATCCTATATGGGCAAAACTCCCCCGTTATTCGTGACTTATCTCGTTGTTTTGACAGAGCGCCAGTTCTGCAAACTCCTTCTCGAGCAAAATTTCAACTTCTGTTTTGTTGAAGTTCCCTCCAAAACAAAGGCCATGTTATAATTCCATCAAAGCTCACTGTGACAACGTTTGGCCCTTATATAAACATACCTACTGCGTATCTACTGTTACCGTTACCATTACATTTCGTTGTATTTTGATGATCTTGATTACATTTCCAGTGGAAAGGCTGGTGGACTAATTTGGTGATGAGGAGGTTTAGCAGTTTGAGGAACTTTATCCCCAGAGTTGCTGACAGTCGTCAGCCCCTCCGAGTCCCCCGCAAAGGACCGAGCTTGTGGTTAGTGGGGGGGAAAAAAGACTACTGGCACTGTTTTGAGTAATCATTGTGGTTTGAATTAGAAAGGGGATAAATTCTCTGAATAATGATCGTGAAACATTTTTCTTCAGCTGGCCTGCCTGAAACTAAACATGCTCGAGTAAAAACCTTAAACCGGTCCCTTTTTTTCTTTTTTTTTTCCCCCCCTGGCCAGTTTTTTGTTTTCAGATCGCAGCGCCTGAGTTCATGGGAAACTCGCTCCGGGGTTACCTGCGCCACTGCAGAGTGATGGAAAAAAACCATCACGGGCGCGGGAATGTTTTTGCAGTTAGCTGAAATATTACTAACCTTGTCAAATGTCATTTCCAATGAGAAAGCAAACCTATTTTAATCAGGAGTTTAGAAGCTGGGCTTCTCAAAGCGTTGACTCCGAGAGAAAGGGGTCAGTTAATTGCAACGTTTGATGTCATGTTTGGTCTCTTTCTACATTTTGATGGCCAGAAAAGTTATACTTACCCCCACCCCCCACCCTTTGCTCTTTCATTCTCTTTCTCTACCTCTTGTTTCTCTCACACACTCATGGATGAAGCCAAGTGAAAAACTGCTACAAGGTCTTTGCATGCACTGTGGTGTAATCTTCATCAAAGTGTTTGTCTCTCTTTCCTGTCGGCCCCCCTCTCAACTCCAACCTCCAACCCCGTTCTGCATGTATCACTGACGCCCCGGCCGTCCCAGGACAGGCCCAAGTGCGCTAGCCGTTTTTCCTGTGCATGCGTGTGGGGAGCAGGGGCAGGTCAAGCCCAACCCCCCAGTTCCGGGGTCCATCTCTCAACGGACTGCCTGCCAAAGCTATGAACCACACGCGTTGGGCCAAAGCTATGCGTGCAGCATTCCCATCAAGCCCTCGGAACGCACTATGCTTCCAAACAAACAGTCCCCATATCTCTTTGGCCCCCGTAATTACTGTTTTAACAGCAGTAGAGGAGGGAGGGGGGGGCGGTATACATTGTAAATTGTGTTTGACAAGTTGGGGTTAGTGGTTTTGTCGTGGCATGTCTTTAGTTATTGCTCGCACTTCCTCCTGCCACAGATAACGTCTACTGCTGAACATACCAAGGTGAGCGTTGCAGGCACACCACGCAACCCTTATCGGGGCCGCTATTGATTTAGGCAGAGAACCCAGTGACAGAGGTCATTGTGCAGTAAAGCTATCCATCCTATCCAGGTCTGATTTCTGCTCAGACCTGTCTCCAGGTTGTCTACACATAGGCAGGCTGCTTATGAGCGGTAGAGGAGAGGGCCACCGCAGGGCTGGAATGGAGGGGAGGTTCACCGTGGAGGGTATAGCGAGGGAGCCTGCTATAATGCTAGCAGTGTGTTTACACGTGACTGGGATTACTGGTTGACTTTTATGGGAACCGTATCCCAATATGACTTGAAATTGAGGGGAAGAGAAGAGTGATTTGTTTAATCCTCAATGCTATATGGGGAGTTTTTAACTGACATTTGTTTATCATAATTAAAAAAGGGACTGGTTAAAAAAAATTCAAAGCCTTTTTTGTATTTGAAATTGATATAATTATAACATACAGTAATATGTTGCTGCTGTAAAACGTTCCTCTTTTTAAGTTCAAGGTAGCTCTCAATCTGTGGTAAATGCATCACAAACGGGGCACAATATTTGACTCTATCCTTGGGTATTTTTTCAGACGTCTGAAGATGAGTATTTTCTTTTTGCTGTTAATGTTGTTCATTGCTCTCATTGCAAGACTTGCAATGGTTGGCTCAAATGTTGTATTTACCCTGGCATCAAAATGGGCAAGTCATACGTTCAAATATGCAATGAGTCATAATATTGATTTGACATTGAAGTTATTTATTGCACTTTTTCCCCCCTTAACTTCTGCAGAAGTTGGAAGCTGTCAGAGATTCCTCTGAAGTGCTTACATTTTAAATGGTTGTGAAATAGCTGTGCATAGCTCTGAAGAGAGAAGGGTATCTGTGGATACTGTAATGGTCCTGTTGGTTTTACCGAAACATCGAGCATAGCGGAGCTGTTTCAACCCTTCAGACGAAAGCTTAAAGTAATTACACTTCATTCGGTAATCAAACCCGTGGCAGGTCATCGGAGAGAACCTGGATTTGTGCGGGTGGATTTCTTTTAAATATAAGACTAGCTTAAAACATTTTTACGGTTTTCTCCTCAAATTATAGTCCTCCCCCCTCCTCGATCCCCTCTAAAACGTGTCACATCCCATTACACAAATTTGGATATGCTAAATTAGCGAGGCGAGTGCTTATGCTGAATACATTGACTTTTTTTTTCAAACTGTGTGCAGAGAGGTTAGCTTGTTGGGGGTTAGCGGGGGGGGGAGTGTCTTCGACTCCAAAAAGTTGTCTTGAATTTTTCTCTCGTCGGAAGATGATGTGTTTTTGCAATTCAAATATTTGCTCGTTCTCCTCTCGGTTGCAAAGCCCCCTTTGAAGAGGAAGAGTTCTATCAGGACCAATGACAGTGTGAGTATGCAGCGTGACAGCGCAGGAGGCAGCGACGGACTATTTCTAACTGCATATTTAAATAGCAATGAAATCCAGAATCAAAAATGCATAGAAATGAAGGCCTGTTTTGAATGCAGATATTTTATGAATTTTTTTTTTTTTACATTTGTTGGGGCTTGCATATTCAGGTACCGTTCATTATTCGCCTGGCTTTACCAACATTAATAGAATTACTTTATATGCTCGCCGCATGCTTGATTCCCTTCTAAACAAACATATTTTGGGGCGGAAGGCCTGCAATTTGGCATTTTACTTCTGATGAAAGGCTTGTTTAATGTTTTTTTATGGTCTTGCTTTAAGTGGAAAGACGTACTTTGGGCCTCAGGGCTCACAGAAAAAGAGTGAATAGAAAGGAGAAAATTCTGAATACTTTGCCTGTTAATGTGACGTTTCTGCTTCACATACGGGAAATACTTTGTCAGCCGATCTCTTTAGGATTCATCATATCTAAATATATGGCTCCTTTTGACTTCAGCAAAGGGAATAAATGTGTTTTTTGTACACACTCTGTATGTGCCTTGGGTGCTTAAGGAACGAGAAATGAGTGGGTCCTACTCATCTCATCCCCAGCTGTTCTCACAGTGTCCAAACGATCAAACCCAAGACTAAGCTACCCCACACACACACACACACACACACACACACACACTGTACAGAATGTACAGAAAATATAAAATAATGAATAGAATTGTCATCTCGATGAGCAGCCCTTGCACTCTGCACCCTATAATTCAAACCTATTTCTCCCCACCTTCTCCCTCATCCACATTTTTCCCCCTTTTTCTTTTTTCTAAACGGCAATTAATCTCATTTTTAGTCCAATTTCCAGCCCTCTCCCGGAGTCAGAGTGAGTCTCCTGTTTTGTTCCTATTTGGCTTGGTTCCTCTGCATAGTCATTAAGGGCCCAATTAATGTCACCCTTTAGCTGAAGAGTGCTCATTTTTATTGGGGCGCTTGACAGTCGCCGGCTCTCGTGCCGCAGTGTAATATGCATTAATTGCCCCGTAACACTGGTAATTACCAGTTCTTCAAGGCTCTCAGTAAACTGTCATGCCCAGACATGACTGCTTTGAAATAGATTACTCATTAGGGGGACCTACCCTGTTTTCCAATGGGGGCTCGCCGGGGTTGGCATAAAGATGAAGAAGAAAAAAAGAGAGAGAGAGAGAAATCTGGTCCTTAAACAAATAGTTGCCAAGAGCAATTTCCTATTACAACTTCCCTGTGACGGCTTTACTTAACTTTTTTTTTTTCTTGTTATATTTATTCATTATTTCTCTTTCTCCTCGGATGGCATTCCACGCGTCGGTCGAGGCTCAGGAGGCAGAGGGCCTCTGTGGGTCTCATGATGGCATTGAGTTCTCTCAATTTGACCTTTTGTGAACACCTGCCCTGGGGATCTGACTGTTGTCGGGGATATTCCCTTTGGTTTAAAGAGAATTCCCCTACCTCGCCTTTGCGTTTGTTTTCCCCCCCGCCGTTGCCCTCGACGCTTGGCAACGTGTGCAGTGCCAGTCAGAAACTTTTGAGAAGTGCTAGTTGGCGTTGCTCTATCCTGGGCCTCGGCGCGTAAGATCAAGGCAGTGGTGGTGTTAAAGATTCTGGTTCAAATATTGATGCCGACCTTGCTTGGATCTTGCGCATGCTAACGGGGGAGTCTCGGTTTAACACGCCGGACCACGTCGACTCTCGGCCGCGCTCCTTTTTTTAAACGTGGCTTTTGTAAGTGGAAAGCAAAAGAAAACGTGGCGATAGCGAATGCAAATACATGAATTAAAAAGCGGTTAAAGGACAAAAGGGGGGGGATGTGGCGCGGGTGTTGCCGGTGCACCCGCGATAAGATAAGCATAAAGGAGACACCAAATCAAACAATGACTGCTATCGCACATCCTCCATCGCGCGGCGAGGTGTTGGCCTGTTCAGTTGCAATCGCGACAATATTTAGATTTCGCCACAGCTTGGTAAACACTGGCGAGGGTGTGCTGGGTGGACTTCTACTCCCCCTTTTTCCTTTTTTTTCTTCTTCCCCCCACTGTTTCGTTTTTGTCCAAGGCATCTTTGTGTCATTACCCATTTGCCGTGGAGTGGAGAAGGACGAGACGTGAAGAGAAAAGCCTCTGCTCCACGTACACACACACACACACACACACACAGAGAGAGAGAGCTTCACTCGAGCTCCACTCCTGTTTTATCTCTCTTATAGCACCTGCTTCGGGCAATCTGCTTCCGCTCGCCACAAATGAATTTTGTCACAGCCCTTCGGATTCTCAGCCAGCGATGCGCTAATGAAAGGAGATAGTACAATTTGGACTGACCAGGTAGCAGCAGTGCACGGCTGAGACCGGGCGGGGGGGAGGGGGCTTGGAAACAAAAGACAAGTCAACCCTTCTAGCGCTGATATACCCATTACGCTTCTCATTAATACCCCCGCCCCAGACCCCCGGAACCTTCAGAGTGTGTGTGTGTGTGTGTGTGTGTGTGTGTGTGTCCGTGTCCGTTTATCTGTTTGTGTTGGTCGAGCACTTATGGAATTGTTTATGACAGCTCTAATTGGGCTAATTGAAGACATTAAGATTACCTGTCAGCCGTGTGTGTCCACACTCCGCATCGCCCTGACAACTCCTGACAAGTGAGGGACCCCGTAGCATTTGTCATGATGGCGTCTTCCCGAGCCCTAATAGGGACAATAGAGGCCGCTCTAATTTGACGTGGACAGCCAGATCAGCCTGTGTGTGTGTGTGTGTGTGTGTGTGTGTGTGTGTGTGTGTGTGTGTGTGTGTGTGTGTGTGTGTGTGTGTGTGTTGGGTCAAGGGGGGCTTTGGGCTAGGCCCGGGCTAATGGAGTCCCCTTTGGCTTCCAGACAGAGAGCGGTGGGGCCGTCTGAGAGGAGCAGCCCAAGAGGGATTTGAAGTGTTTAGGGATGAGAGCGAGAGAGCGGAACAGGCGCTGGAGGTGACTGGCCTTCACGCGGGCGAGTGACAGCGCAGAGGAGCGCCGACATCTGCGCGTGTCTGTCTGTGGTGTCGGCGGGCTCGCGCAGGGCTAATGGCCCGGCGGTAACCCGTACGCTCAGCCCAGAGGACCAGAGGACCCCCCCACCCCCACCCTCGTCCCCTCACTCGTCCTTTCCGACCTGGAAGAGGGAGATCCACCCAAGAAGTCACGTGACTAGAAGATGCACCAAGTGTAGCGACGCATCTCATTGCTTTTGACGCGTGACCATGGCGATATGGCGTCATCACCTTTCCAGTTTACCAGTTACAACATATATAGTGAGCTGGAGCTGGAATGTGGGGTTCGGGGGGGGCTATAAGACCATTGAGGAGTTTACCTTAAGCCTTTTCTTTTGTTTTGTTCCCCGAACAGGGTGCCTAATGGAGCAGGGAAATATAACATTCACCCATTTCCATGTATTGATTCTGTAGCTGCGTATATGTGTGAAGCAAAGGTCCCAGGTCTTAACCCGTATCTTAGCAGGCTTATTGGGAATGTGGCTGCGCATATCTGCACCCTCCAGCCCCCTGCGTTCCTCCTCTCCCCTGTGAAGGCGTTTGCACTGAGAGATCCCCCCCCCCCCCCCCTTTGTTTCCATTGCCTCGAAAGGGGTTGAACTGTCAAGTTGACAACCTTAGCGAGACCCTCACACCCTATAGCCTAGCCCCCCCTTCTCTTTCCACCTCCATCCCAGAGCGAGTGAAAATCAATACCACATTGTCTTAGGACCACTGTTTGGTGTGGGCCTGACCCCTCCATGCCCCCCCACTCTGGAGTCTTTCATTACATGTGGGCCAGCATTTAACTGATCCTTTGCCTAATTAGTTTCGCTGGGTCCCCGTCACCGAGCTGCTAGCCTCTCCCTCCCTCCCTGTAATGCACACAAACCCACATGGACACTGGCTTCATGGCCCTTCTGGAAGGACAGTCAGGCCTGGGACTAATAAAACACACACACACACACACACACAGAAGCCCGCTGAGAGTCCTGAGCTGGGATCATTGTTTTGTTTGCCTAACAAATTTTTTAAAACTACAATGAAATTTGATTTGCTACCCCAGATCAGGGGAGAAAACATTGGGGATATATCCTACGTAGGTCTGCGCTAATGTCGCTCTGTGGTAGGCCTGTCTTCTAAGCCCCTGCCGTTGTGCAGGCTTCCAGACCCCTAGCGTCCTGACCAGCCTGGCGTTCTGTCTGACTGTTGGCCAATGGCAACGCAGCTGTGGATACACTGCTAGCCAAAGCTGCCTTTTTATATCTGGTTCTTTCTCTATTTACTGTTTGGCCTTGTAAATAATGTATTGGCTTGCCCACTGATATCAGAGAAGTTTTAGTGGTTTGTCTGCCAGTGTGTGTGTGTGTGTGTGTGTGTGTGTGTGTGTGTGTGTGTTTATATACCACCCACATGTCCAGGTGCCGCCACTGTGCCGGCCGGCAAGTCGGCCACTGACAAGCCCCCCCAACGACATGTCAGCCCCCCACCCCCGCCCTGCTCTCCCCGGGGGCTAAAATTACCCTCAGGAATGTAAACAAAGTGCAGAGTAAGCAGCACACTGCTTTCTGTGGCCCTTCGCCTGTGCCCATCTCTGAATGCCCGCTACACACACCCAAGCGAGGACCGTTCCAGAGGGCAAGGCTTATGAACAGGATGCCTTCATTTATTTCTTTATTTTCCTTCTTTTTCTTCTTTTCGATGCATGACAGTTTTCTGCCCAAGTAACAGAACTGTTCTGTTACTAGAACTAGAAATGTTCTAGTTTGGCTGTTAACGTGCGACCAAGTGTTGCAGCACGCACTATTGTAGGTGTTTTGAGAAATATCTTTTTTTTCTTTCTTCAGCGGACATGTTGTGTGTTCGCAGTGCCGGTTCATTAGGCGTGCCGGGCAGCTGTAAGCAACAGCGTCTGGATGGAGGAGTTCCGAGGGCCAGGGCGCTGACATGTTGATTTAGTGGCGGTAACGCGACTGCACTTCCAAAAGGTGCTGACTTGGACAAAAGCCAGGCCCGCGTTTCTCTCCCAGGGACACATTAGAGGCCGCGCTCTGAATTTCGGGGGACTGGGTTCCCCCCCTCATAGGTAGATGCAGGGGCCAGGAGAGACCCCTAGACAACAAACATTCACACCTGCTTTTTGCCCGGCCTGCCACTGACTCAGACGCCACAGAACGCAGCGTATGTGTCTTAGCATGGCTGTGTCAAAATCCTACTGCATTGTGGGTTAAAGGTAGGTAGCGTGTAGGTTTGTACATACCACCAATTCAATTAATTTACAATTAAATGAATTAAATGCATAAAAATAAATTACTATAATTATTATAATGGTCATTTTGTTTTGTAAAGAATCTTGAAATATCTTTAAAATCTGATTCTGTTTATATTGAACTTTGAACTATTGTTCTATATTGCAATATTCCTTATTTCTAACATTAAAATGTAGGGAATAGGATTTTAGTACTGTATGTTGTGTCCAGGTTAAGGTTTTTTAATATAACGTGTATATATAGATACACATTACATGTATGCTGCTTGTCTGGCTGCAAAATCATCATCTGTGTTTTGTGCAACTCCAGCTTGTAGCCGTGTGTGTGTGTGTGTGTATGTGTGTGTATGTTGTGATGGTGAGTGCTTGCGTGTTTATATGGCTACTTCCATAGATTACTAAACGACACACAAATGTGTATCAAACGCATACATCCTATGACCTCCCACACACACACACACACACACACACACACACACACACACACGCGTGCACACACACGCACACGCACACACACGCACACACACGCACACACACACTGCTGGACAGGCGCCTGGGCAGGTCTGGTTGGCCCTCGCCAGGCCAGATAGGGTTTCAGTTCTAACTGTTGTTGATTATGGCCTGGCTGTAGCGGGAAGGGGGGGTCATCTCAAATTGAAAGCACATTAGCCAGCCGGGGTTAAGGGCAGGATTAGGGCCAGGGCTGCGGACTAGCGCCCAGCCGACGCGCAGCGGCAGACACAAAATGGCCGTCCCTTTGCCTGCCTCTGAATGCGTTTCCCCAGAGACTGGGGGTAATTATCGGCCGGGGCTGCTGGGAGTTCACAATAACAGGTTAAAGGAGCGTGTATCCCCCTGACGCTGTGGTCCCTTTCTGTCTGCACAGACCTCCCACCAGCCCCCACCATCCCCCCCC
>JAODLI010000015.1:1394704-1404704 GCA_027575585.1 Percopsis omiscomaycus | reverse complement strand
AGATGAAGGGGAGGAGTTGTTTAGGTCGGCTACATCATCCATCATCCCTGTCACAGAGAATCGGCAAAGGAAAGCAGCACAGGCAATCTACCGTCTGTCTCACCGGGAAGGGAGAAAGAGGGGGGAAAAACTATTAATATTAAAATCCCCTCCATCCACAATAATCCTCGCGTTTTTTCTCTTTTTCATCTGATAATCTCCGCACAAAACGGAGGGGCTCTTCCTTCCGTTTTATCCTGTTGTAATAGCAGCGATGAAAAAAGGGGTTTCAGGGTTTAAATAGTTGACAGAGACTGGCTGCTTCATCTAACATTTTAATCTTAAATGAAAGAAATACACCTTGTTTGATTGTGCTAAAGCATCTAACCTCGCCATATTATTTTGCCAATTTGGCTGGGGTAAATAATAATTAAAATAAGGTTTCTGTATTAGCATTAAACAATGCCTTTACGTAATAAAATTTAGGTCACTATTTCTGGTATGCCTAATGGCATTTCTATAGCCGAATGCATTGCTAGGCCTACACAGAAAATATGTGGGCTTAACTCTAATAAAAACAACTGAAATAGGCCTACTATAAAATAATGCAATAATATTTAAACTATATATATAAATTTAACGCCACAATATCAAGCAGCGTAGCCTATTCTTTTTAGAAAAATTACCAGTTTGCAGAAGTAGCCTATTTACAATTATTGTACGGAATCAACATTAAGAGAGATTTTTTTTCGTACAATGGAAGAGACTACAAATGTAAAACAAAAAAAATGTAATTACGTTACACAATACTTAGTCCATTAATTTTTGAATTATCTGCAAGGGTCAACATAACAAGGGGGGAAAAATACAAGCAAGGCCACGTGCTTCACTGAAAAACCGGATGTCCTTCAGCAAGCCACTGACATAAAAATAAACATTGGAGTTTAAAAACAAAAGGCCTACATTTCAGCCAGGCATAAAACTAAAATATATTAAAACGAATTATTATTATTGTTATAATTAATATTGTTGTTACTATTGTTAGCATTGTTAATATTGTAATTATTGTTATTCTTGAAATTTTGTTATTATTATTATTATTATTGTGGTCATTGTGATCATTATTCTTATTACCATTATTTTTATTATTATGCCCATTTTTAATATATTAAAAATTTGTGTCAAGACAAAAATTAGACCAATGTTGCATTCGTTTTCATCGTCAGTTAGGGATAAAAAGTTAAGCCACGAAGCTCACAGTGAAAGTTTACACCCGTGTTTGAAGGACAGAAAATATTTCAACCAAAGTGATGTTGTCATTTCTGGTTTAAGGCTATGACTTCGATGGCCGCGGGCAAACACTGGCAAAGAGATAGCCTATCAAAGCTCGTCTATGAACACTTGGAACGCATTACTACTTTACGCCGACAGGCGTCGCTGCAAAGCGGCAGAAATAACTACTGTATCAGCCATACAGCACACACAGGTAGTGAAGAAACAGCTTCTGCATAGAGACAATCCTTTCCTAACTGTTAAAATCTATTTTTTTTTCTTGGCCAAGAAAGACATGAGGTGATGATGAATTTGTTGTAATAATCGAATAATCGATTATTCGACATTTCGACTTAAAAGTAAAACCCAAGCAAGTACTTTGTTTATACATTTGCATGAAAGAGATATTTATCATTTGGAGGACATTAATTTTCATGGATGAATTACCATGGCAGAATATTTAAGATATAATTCATAATTTTCATAACTTGACAGAGCTTTCAATAGCCCGTTGGGTGGATTTGTTAAAAGCTCTATTTAAATATGGCTTTTTAGTAAAAATTAAAGTCACATTTTTATGACCATCTAAAAGCAAAAGACAAACTATGTATAGTAACAATAATAATGCAACAATATAGCCAACAAATTTTCCTTTAAATATTTGAAAGATGTATGGTCTGTTTATACACAGTTAATCACACAAAAATCTAACAAAAATCAAAAATGAAATATTTATTACAGCATTTGTGACCGAACACCTTTTAAACATTACGTCACAGTCCTCATACAAGTATTTAATGTAATTTTGACAAAGCTTAAGGGAGAGACGGTATCTTATCATCTAGTGAGGAACACGTGCTGAAAAAGGAAGGAATTCATGGACATACAATATCAATGCCACAGCAGATCTGGAACTAGCAAAAACATTCTTTTTCAATTGAGGTAAACACATAGAATATCTAACATGAAACAATTAATAGACTGAACTCTGTACGAAGTTTTGTTACAATATTCTCTCAGCTTTTTTCCCCCAAAAGCATTGAGTTCATAATTTAAGTTTTTTTTTCTTTTTTTTTTTTTTAGTTTTAGGTTTTTTGGTGCATCAACCATCAATTGCTTCTCCAGCGCCTTAGAATCAACCATTGTGTCAGTATTGTCCTTTATGGCAAGTGTGTTGATCCACAGATGAAGAAACACTGCAGGATGTTGCTTTTCCACTATTAAGCTTCCTTCAAGAGGCTCTTACAAAAAGAGTCCGGGATACAAAAAAATATAATAAAATAATATTAAAATAAAAATGTATAAAACCAACACAATCCAGTGCTTGGGCAATTCAAACTAAGAATTTTTTTCTTTTTAAAAACCTACAGGGCAACATTCATTCATGAACCAAAAAACAAAAAACCAAAAGAGGGGTATGACAAATGTTCAGAGTGAGTCTTCTGGTGTCATTTAGCAGCCTTTTCCCATCATGCCCTGCTCTTATGGGGGACAGGACCCGATTGCCCTCTGTCGTTTGGAGCCATTTTGAGATGTTCCATCTTCTCATTTATTCTTTTTTTTTTCTTTCATAGTGCTGCGCTGTTGAGTTTCTCCCCCGGCTAGGAGCACACACAGTGTGAGAGAAAGGGTTAACCTTTTAATTCTAGAACTATGTCAGGAAACAAATTGTGTGACCAACAAAAGAAATGCACAAGGTTTAACTTAGTTATCTATACTTTTATACTACAGTAGTTATAGCTCTTGGAGTCTTTTTATGTCGTTTCTTTTTTAAAAGCTTCCAGAGTGACTTTTATTTTGAAAGCGTCTGAGCTCGTCACGTGAAAGTGTATCTGAACAGGAAGGTGTGCGTGTGTACGCCGTTTTAGAGTGCGTGCGTCTGTCCGTTCTTAGCACACGTCCATCATAAACATCCTCGGTTGATCTTTACCAAAAGCCCAAGACTTTACAAAGTGTTTTTTTTTTTGTCAGCTTGGTCCTCCTTTTTTGGATGAAGTAACAAAATTGACAAGTAAAAAAAAAAAAAAATCATCACAGCTCATCTGGAATTCTATTTCTTTAGTGTCTAATTCTGGTCAAAAGGGTTTGCTTTTTGCTCTTTAAAAATAGTCTGAAAATAGGGTTTGTTTTGGGGTTACTGTATTATTTTTTCCTCTTTTTTGTGTGTCTTGTAGTAGCTGCGGTTGTCACGGTAACAAAGTTCCCTTATACTATTGGGCGTGGATGTCCAGGCCTTGTCCTCCAGCGCTGGGGTCAATTGGAGTCCGCAGGGTGGCTCTATGCGCAGACATGGTCATGCCCGGGTGCGAGGAGGGTCCTCCGTGCATCAGCATGGCGGGGTGCGGGTGGTGGGCGTGGTGGTGGTGGTGGGGGTGGGGGTGGTGAGGGTGTCCGGGGAGGTAGGGGTGGAGAGGAGAGGGTCCGTGTCGGAGCTGCGAGGGGTGACGGGACATCTGATGTGTTGGGGGGTAACTGGGTGGGGCCATGCTCATGCCCATAGGACCGCCCTGAGGTACGTACTCCGCTGGCATGCCTGGTAGACCTGGGGGGGAGGGAGAGAGAGAGGGAGAGAGAGGGAGGGAGAGAGTCAGTTGTAGTGTGTTTTCCATAGCCAGCGATAAAACAATTGTCTCGCTGCGGTGAAGACAGGTTTGTCTCCCTTCATAAACATACGTCAATTCCATTTTCAAGCACAGCACGGCCTATGGCCCTATGAAGAGGACAGCAGATTTCTTTCAACATTGTCACACATGAAATGTAGCTCCACCCCCATCTTCTTTTTCTTCTGCAAGAAAACAGCATCATTGTTGCAGCGGGGGCTATTTTAAGCTCTGGTGAGTGGTTTACAATGCCCCAGCAGCGTTTGTGGTCAGTTCTCAGGTTGGAAAGCGATCCTCTGCCCTCCACAGACACCGTAAGTCCTGGAGGACATCAGGAAAACCAAGCAGCCATATTGATGTGGCAACGCGCTAATACTTTTACAAGCCGAACAGTCAATTCCCCTGCTGAATTTAGTGACAAACCGAATAGGCGTTCTCTCATGGGGGCACGGCTCTGTGAACATATTTGATTTAGAATCCCTTAAAGAAGTTATTTAATAATTTAGGACTCGGTTAACTATCACAACACGCTGGGCTAAGAATAGCGTTTGAGGCTTTACAGTAGCTCTACCCCTCGACGAGAGCGCTCTTAAGCAGAACAAAGTGTCGCTCTTGGATCTAAGCGAGGACTGGGTTTTGGGTTTTTAAAGTGCAGCACACAGCGGCAAGACGGAAGGAGGAAGATTAAAGGAAGGAGAAAGTGGGAGGAGAAGAGAAAGGCGGGTAAAGGAGGGGATTGAGGTGGAGGAGGGGTGGGCGGCTGGCCCTCTGCGTGCTAGCATCTCTCATACTGTGACAATTCCAGGCCACAGAACTAGCAAAACAGTGCCACTGTTTGGCTTTTAAGGAGGGGTGTGCTGTTTGTTACAAACAGTGAAAAGGTTAGCCTGCGGGGGTGGTGCTCCTGAAAGCCTGGGACTAGAGTATGGGAACATGCCTGGTGCAGAGGCCCAGACCCTGGGGAGCAGCAGGGGAGAGCAGGGGTCCCCCCGCTTGGAGCCATGGTGCCTGGCTCTGCCTTTGGGTCTGGGCCGGTCCTGCTTTGTAATGTGAAGCCCCTTGGGGATTAGAGGGGAGAGGTCGCCGCAAGGTCACTGGGCATGCTCAGTCTCCACATTCCTCCACCTTAGTACACCGCAATTAAGAAATTACACTGGAGGGCCCCGGTAAGGGGGGAGGAGAAGGAGGAGAAAGGAAAGGGAGGGGAGGGGGAAGAAAGGGACAGCGAAGGCCGAGATTAATGACCAACCTCATTGGCTGAAAGCCGTGCCATTTTCGAATACTCTGACCCCTTACTGAAAATGTACATGTTTGTTGGAGCGAGGGTCTCTTAAAACCTCACTATCGGGGTCATAAAAGGGAATAAATCATTTGCAGGGGCTGTGTCATAAGGGACGCCCTCACGTCCATATAACCTGGACGGGCTCCTGTTAAAAGGGCCCCCCGGCAGATGTTTTCTGACACTGTAAGCTGGTAATCTCCAGCCTTGTAAGACGCAGTCATTCCGTTAAGTAGATCATAGAACCCCCCCGCCCCCCTCCCCCCCCCTTCTTTATTAACAGAGTGGTAAAACCATCTGAACACAATAACTGGGGACTGACTGGGCCTGCCTCTCTCTCTCTCTCTCTCTCTCTCTCTCTCTCTCTCTCTCTCTCTCCATGTCAGTCTGTTCGCTCTGTTATGGGACAGTGATCGTGCTCAATGGCTGGCCATAATTAAGTACCAAAATATACCATATTGTGCGGCTGTGTAATCAAATCTAGAGAGGATAATATTGCTCTGTATTAAGCTATTAATGTAATTGGTCATGAAGCATAAAGTATGTTACGTAATTAAATAGTCTCAAAATTATATAGCCCGATATTAAGAATTATCCAACCTGAGCAAATGTTGTCTCTGTGTGACTGTTTTAGGGAACATTGCTTTCTGCGTTTCCCTTTTTTTTTTTTCCTGCCCCTGCTGCCATTAGCAAAGACAGGAGTGGATGAGAGTGAGAGAGAGAGAGAGAGAGCGAGAGAGAGAGGAGTGAAATGGCCTCTTTCTGTAGTATCGCCAGAGTGACCCAGAGTGAATCCCCAGCTCCATTTACATATAAAGGGTTCTTTTAATCAAGGTAAGTGTTATTATATTGTGCCTCATTGAGCAAAGGAGTTTAGGTGTTAAATAAAATCTCTTCTGCCCTGCTGCCTTTAGGATGTGATACGTCTTGATTCCTCAAATGTCAGCATCGCCGGGGCCTAGCAGGAGGTGGAATGGCCGGCTTAATCAGACCACCGCCATTTAGGTGCTAAGGGATTGTCTGTGTGAGTCTGTGTGTGTGTGTGTGTGTGAGAGAGAGTCAGTATCTGTATTTGTGTACGAGAGATCCCCTCCTTTTTTTACGCAGCAATGTCTACAGGCCTTTAGATTTATTCTAGTGTCTCCCCGCCACTGGCCCCTGCCTCCCTTAAATCGTCCCCCCTCCAGTAAGAAATAATCAAAACACACAGAGACCCCCCCCCCATTCACTCCTCCCTTTACACCGCTAAACCCCCCCCCCCCCCCAGTGAAGGATCGGCCGTGTCACCCGCGGCCCGTATATCTCGCCCAGGGAGTGTAATGTACTGCCGTGTTTCCGTCTTTGCATATAAGATAATTTGGGCATCAATCCTTCGCCAGACAGATTTATGTCACTCGGAGGACAGTTTCACTTCTCCTTCTTTATCGCTTCACTGGAGCCTGCTTAATTTCCCCCCGTCAGGCCCTTCCCCGGAGATGTTATTTTTTCCCTAAATGTCCAACATTTGCATTGGCTGTCGGAGACGGCGGAGAGCGATGGCGCTGTTGTGATAAATACATTCGTGCGCGCCAATGCCAGGTTGTTTGACTCCCCTCCTCTTCTCTGTTGTCCTTTCTGCTGTCTGGCGCCACAAGTCCGCCCGTCTCCCTCCCAGGGCCGAGAGGCCGAGGCCGAGGCCTCGCGAACCGACGGCTCCCCCTATTCCCATGTCTTCCATCCATTCTTCCAGTCTACTGCCAGCCCCTTCCCCCCCCCCATAAAGCATCATGCTGGAACAGCCCTGCATGTTAGCGGCTAGCTGTTGCTGAGCTGGGGGGGGGGCTTGTAGGATCATGACCAGGGTCGAGAGGGATAGTTGGTGGTGAAGTGGAAAAGGGAACCATGGGTAGAAAAAGCAAGTATAAAACACCAAGGAAAAGAGCCCAGTACTTACTTCCCCCTCTTTCTTTGCGTTTTGCTTTACAAGATGGAGGTTACATGTAGTGCCACTGCCCATCCATGCCCATATTCATCCCCATTCCACTCATAGGCCCTAGAAAGAGGAGATAAACGCCAGAAAAGAGTCAGCTGAAGGGACGCAGAATCACAGACAAGAGCCTCTCAGAGAGAGAGAGAACGACAGAGAGAGAGCAAGGGTGGGTGTGTTTAGGTGGAGATGGTAACCGCCAAGGGTGACGTGAATTCAAGATGCATTCAGTTAGTGTGAGGGTTTAGCTACTGTGTAGCGATCCGCAAACCTCTTGTTGGCTATGATTGGTGGGTATGACAAGCGAGGCAACAAGCAAGGCAACGAGCAGAGGAGACAAGGTGACAGTCGGGGGGGTGCAGGGGGGTGCAGGGGGAGGGGGAAGTTAGCTGTTTACACGGGGTATTGGTTAGTAATGGTTATGGTTAGGTTAATGCCAGCCCTCCATGCTCCGTACAGAGGGTCTGTGTTGAAGCATGGTACGCTAACACGCTAACAGAGCCTAACACGGGCTGGCATAGCAGGCGGACGGAGGGCTGGGCGGGGTGGGGGGTGCGGGGCAGAGGGGTGGAGATGATGGAAGGGTGATGAGATGGAGACACTCACCAGCAGGCCGGATCCCCATGTGTTGCTGCCCGTCTAGCACGAAGCTGCCCATTGGCTGGCCCTCCGGACTGTACGCTGCTCCTTGGCTCACTGAAGGATCAAGAAGAAAACCTGATTGTAGTCAACACGTGGACACAAGGGGGAGGGGTGGGGGAGGAAGAGGAGAAGAGAAAGACACACCAGACAATCAGCATTTGTCCCAGCTCCAGCCCAAACATACTGTTAGACATTGTATCTGGTGTCGGAGCGCACCGAGGGAGGCGTGGCATGCAAGCACGCGTGTACAGCATGTACTAGCAGTACATGCAAGGGGAGAAACATGCTTTCCACACTAGCTTTTGTGTTAGAGGAGAGACAAGAGGCATTGTTCTCTAGTCAAGAAGCCCAGGCATGCAGTTTGACAGGATAGGATGAAACTACAGGACTGTGTGTCAACACCGGCCATTCCCCAAGCAACACGTCATCAGAAAGCACACTGATATCCTATCTAATAATAGAAATGTTTGCTTAAAGGTGCACTTCGCGATTTGTGTCTTGAATTACCCTGGTGGTTGAAAGAAGACTTCAAAAATGTTGTGTCCCCTAATGTCCCCTATTGCCAAGTGCACTTTCATGCACAGTTGTTTTAAACATACAGTAAACGGTGAACTAGGGGGGGAATTTAAGGTTCTTGGGACTCTATCACCCAATTGATGAGCGTATCTTTAAAATGAACCATTTATCTCTATAAGTGCAAATTGCACTGCATAATATACATGATTTATTGATAAATACCTGATCAAAGCACACCCATAATGATATTTTATCTACGCCATCAATTTGTTTAATTGCATCTTGTATTTCCGTGTATTAGCCCTAATGAATTAATGCTCTTTAGAGTCTGTTTCAAACAGCATATTCCAGACTATAACAGTATTATCCTTGGTAATCTGCAAAGCCTGAAGATTATGGGGCTGTTTGTCACGGCGTCCTTGGAAAGATTTGCTATTTGCCATACTTTGAAGGATCGCTCACTCAAATATTATTCCAGGCAAAAAAGCATAATAATTTTGCAGAAGTCGCCCACATTTGGGAGCGCATCTCATTTCTATAATTGCTTAACTTCATTTGCACAATCTCCACCCCAATTTGTAAGGGCTTTCTAGAGACAGAGCTAAGTAATCAAGAAAAAAAGCTTTTCCCTCTCGAAGATAAATAGCTTGGTTCCTTTTTAGTAATGCCTTAATCAGTGCACAACATAAATACAGGATTTCTTTTTTATATATTTTTTTTGGAGGGGGGGGGGGCATTTTTTGTCAGCTTTATGACTCAATGTTTCAGTATTTTTTGACCAAAAGTCAATGCGTTATCAATTTTCAATGTGAGGCTTTCCATAATCCATTTCAATGCAATGGAAACCTCTCCTGGCGTAGGCTTGAAGTCAGAACATCGGAGATCAATGCATCATATAAAACTCATTCTCCCTCCTAAGGGCATTTTTCATGACCGAAAATAAATTAATTGATACTGTTAAACTGAAATATCGCCGTAGATAATCCATCCCGAGCTAAGTAGGGGAGTTAATATTTTGAAATGGGCTGAATGACTAGTGAACATCAATTCACAGTAATGCTTGAGGGAATGAAATGAGAGAGAGAAAAAAATAGGCAAAAAAAGTGTAGAAAAAAAACACACAAAACAACCTAAAAACGAAGATAACTCAAAAAATGCTCCAAGCGTTTCTGGCACCGCTCTTGTGCCCAATTAGTAATTCGCAGAGAGAGCGCTAATGTAGCCCTCCAATGCACTTATATTGGGAAATCTCCAATTAGAGTCAATCAGCAAACGGTTTCCACCACCGTGGAGAGCATCCCATTGAGAAAATAGAGATGGGTAAACTTGGAGGAAGGAAGGGGGGGGGTTAGGACAACGGTGGAGGAGGGGTAGAGAGCATGCCAAGTGAAGGATTTGTTGTATGTAGGCTGGGGTTCTGTTATTTATCTGTTATTCTGTGTTTTTTTACCTGCTCGATTTGACTGGTCAATCATTGGCTGTACTATTCTTCTCCTGGCATTAATGAACCTGAGAGAGAGAGACAGAGAGAAAAAACAAACGTTAAATCTCCAGGCATTCACATGTAGGTGGGAGATTCATCACAAGCCACCACAAAGACAAGACAGTTGTGCACGACTTCATAGCAACATTAAACTACTGGAGGGAGGCACTCACGACAAAACAGCGGCAACAAAAGGCTGATTGTGAGCTGACTTGGGAACTGGGCGAGGGGTACATTTAATGTTCCTTATGATCTAGCCCCCT
>JAODLI010000015.1:1312276-1329178 GCA_027575585.1 Percopsis omiscomaycus | reverse complement strand
TTGAAGAAAACAGACAAGCTCAATGGGCTGCCTCCTTCATACAAAAGAGCCTCATCATCTCCAGCAAAACCAACTTTCTCCAAATGAGATGTAGCCCAGGGCTGTATATTAAAAATGCATATTAAAGCAAAGAAAAATGGACGTGAGAGTCTAAACTAAATAAATTAGCATATCTAACTATATTAAATTGCCTTCCTCTCTTCGGCGAGAAGAGAGGACAGAAATGAATAATGAAACACAATCCAAATAGTAAAATAAAATAAATAAATCAAGACGTGTGAGGATGGGCTGTTGCTCCACCCGCTCAGCTTTGTGGCGCTTTGCAGCCATATGCGGTTTTTCTGCATTGTTTCCTTTTGCAAAACACATTTTGGGCACATAAGTCAATTGGACGCGGGACATACAGCGGCGTGCGTTATCTATTTATTATAAGTGTTTGAGGCCATGGCGACACAACACAGGGGAACGTAAACACAATCCTAGGGCATGCATGCAGCAGCACCACAGACATTACATTAACTTCAGCAGATCTGTGTACAAAGGCATTATTAATTACTGCGAGCTGCCTGAAATACACAATATGCAATATATATATATATATATATATATATATATATATATACTGTATATATTTTATTGCAGTTTTAGTTATTTTGACAATGCTGTCTGTCTAAGTTAAAATATCTGTCAGTTTTTAATATTGATAATGAAATATTGCTTTCTCATAATGAAAACAAACCCAGGTCTATAAGTTAACACACACACACACACACACACACACACATACAAGAACACACACACACACACACACTGCCGTGCTAAATGCAACTTGCTGGTGTGCTAAAATGTCCCTGGCTGCCTCAAAACTTCCCTCCAAACTGCAAAAGCTAATAGGCTGGGCAGTCCAAAAGACCTCAAGATAAATGGCTTGCCATGCATCTCAAGGGTTTATTTATTGCTACTTCTGATTAGCTTTATTGGCATATCTAATTTTCTAATTATCAAAATATTTCTCACAAGTGGCCTGATGACAAGGCTCATGTGTGAGCATTACAGGGCACCATTGGAAATTGGCTTGAGTAGCAACCATCTGCCATGAAACTAAACAGGCTAGTTTATCTAATCTCTAGAATATAAACAACAGCATGCCTCATTTCTACACTTGCGCTGAAGTTCTTCAATATTGCCATTTTAACTCTTTCTAGTCGGCCCCATAATAATAATCTTCTATCTGTGTAAAATTACACGTTGAATAGCCCCCAAAACGCGGCAGCATTTCAAAGGAAATCCAACCGCTATTAGGCCTATGGCCAGACCCAACAGATGCAACGCCGTGACTTTGCATAACACCTAAATCTCCTTTAATTCCTAATAGGCTTGGGACTGCGCCGCTGCTTTATTATCTAGTCACTTTGTCGCGCGAGAGTATAGCACAGTCATTCCACCAAAACATCAGATTCATCACAGAATGCAGAACGCAATAATTCAAAGTAATAATTCACAGCTCAATAACACAATGCCTGCACACGCAATATTGAACGGAGGTGCCGCGTTTATTCCACCCAAAATGCACGTTGAAACCAAGGGGATCGATCCTCTAATTTAAAGACTGTACTTCAGATGCATGTAATTGAATTCAGCATTATGGAGCCTCCGGTCATAAAACGGGAAACGGAGGAGAAGGACAGTGCGCACAGCAAACCGCACGGCGATCAATACGAAACAATTAAACACATTAACATCAACAGCGATGGAGGACCTCCAGACGAACCGTCATATGCCTCGTGAACTTGACATTGATGATAAGCCTTTGGCCCTGAGATCTATTTCAATAGGACACACCACTTTCTCCACCTCTGCAGCGAAAAAGCACAACGCTTTACGCATAGGACATACACTAACACCAAAGCCGCCAAATAAAGCCCCTTTATTTTTTAAATATTGTCCTAAAGATGAAGTTTTCCAGCGAAACCCCGGTTTAACGTTAAATCTGCCTCACAAATAATTGCTTCACGTTTTCATTGAGTAACACTCAATAACGCACAGCGGCCATTGACACACATGCGCGCGTACGCACGCACACACACACAACAGCTACATACACAACACACACACTCCCACTCGCACTAACTCACATTATGCACACATGAATGCCCCTAATCAAAAGATTAAAACAATAACTCACTCCATTGTATCACATCTAGCTTTTGACCTCAGATCATCGATCGGCACATTTCAGATAATACACTATTTACTTCTGCTACAATAGGCCACACAAGGAACCAAATAGAAGTGTGTGAAACACTAAACAAATAATTGGTGGCTCAGGACATCTAGTAGCCGGTTTTCCCAGCATTGTCTAGTATAGATAACAAGTTACTAAATTATTCCGTATCGCCAGCACCGAAGCGCGCGCACTCACGAAGAAACAAAACTCAACGTTTTATGAAGATAATGGAAGCGTTGTGACTTACGTGATCTGCAAGGTTAGTCGAAGATCCTGATAGCTCTTCGTGGTCTGATTTCGAGCTGCCATCCCGTTCGTCAATAACTAGATCTATTGGCATTTTTCCTTTCAGACAACTGATGTACCGGTGGCAAAAATTGTCGCACAGCTCGTGCACCTGGAACGAGGAAAAACACCTTTTTTTCAGGATATGGACCCGCTGCAGTTGGTCCAAGAATAACTCCAATTAAAAGGGAACTATCGGCCAGGGCAAGGAAACAATAGTGAAATTGTTACAGTGCTTATTATTCTCCTGAGACTGGAGCAACAAGTTGAAAGACAAAAAAAAATCAAAAATCAAAAGCATATAAGATGGAGAGGTAATGAAAAGTTGAAACTGAATCTCTAGATCAATAAGAATAGACGAGTTCAAAGAATTTGTATTATGTGTAATTAATATTATAAATCTGATCCGCATGAATGAATGTCCAAACTGAGTGACCTTATTATATGAATAGTATGAAACTTTTTATCATTCCAGCTGACAAATAAATCTTTGTTGGCAATACCATGTCTATTGTATAATCGATTTGTACATACCATGAAATGCACTGAATTCAATTACATTAGCATAATATTGCTCAAATCTATCTAATCCTCAAAATAAAAATTAATAAAATATTTAAAAAATACATTTACCTTTTCTAATTCCAAAAGGTGAAACCGTAATACTTGTATGGCTTGAATCATCTGAAAACGTAACAAGATTAACACATCAAAATTAGCCTATAAATTAAAATATTATATAGCCATGGCTCAATATTTTCGCGGTTGTGAAGGATTATAATAATTTAACCTATCCATGACACCATGGGACTATAATCATAGTTTGTAAGAGGTTATTGGCTTTTTATGAAATCACATGAAAGTCTTATGTGAGAATTGTATACGAGTTAATACAGATTATTCAGATGCCCCTAAAGAGGTAGCAACAGCCAATGCATCCAGGACGCACCGAGGCATCATAGTGTCTGTATCCCTAATGAGAGTCTCTCCTCCCGGCCTCCTGTGGCAGTTGTACACGGTGTCCCAGCACCCCTCGCTGCAACACCCAGCCACTTCTAAGCAATACGTGCCTTCAAGCTTGATGGCATTTCTTTTACATATTTACTATTTAATGTTGTGGAAACATAAAAGTATCCGTAAACAAGGCAAGTGAGCGGGGGGTTATTATCTACACAACAGAAAGCTCAAACGGTGCGCTTACCAAATTGTCCAACTCTGGATTTGATGAAAATAAAGGTTTTTCTGCTCGGACCTAAAATAATACACCAGATAAAAAAAAATCAGTTTGGCATGAATTGTGAGATTTATGTCGTTCTTTTTTTTTAAAATCATGTTCTGCAATCTAATAATAATGTAGGATAATAACTGAATATTAGTATTTAATCTAGTATTTAGTATTCAAGGTTGCTGTCTGTGTTCTGCGTTCAAGACAAATGCATCGACAGAAGGTAACGTGATGTTTTCTGTCACAAAAAAACAAAAGGCTACCCAAAACTATACACCCAAGCACCCATGCTACCTATATCAAAACAAAGTTTCACCGCACATATGTAGCCTAACCGTGACACAGCAACAACATCCAGCAGAGTTTTTAAGGAATATGTATTTTAAAGTGACCTGTTTGGCAAACACCGCGATGTCCTCGTTGAAGGAGTCGGAGGAGCAGACGTCTCCGCCTGCTACACCAGGTTCCCTCGGAGTGCACGTCGCCAGCTCGCACTTCTCAAAAACCAGGGCGAGCAGGGGAAATAAAGGGTGACTGCAACACAGAACACACGGCCTCGGTACAGGACCTAAACCCTGGAGCTCCACAATGCACGACCAAAAACAGTGCAGTCTAACAGAAGGTCCACGAAATAAACAAACATCCGAGCGTTGGGAGTCAAAAACAGGGATAGATTTGTTTCAGCTTGCCGAATAATCTAAAAAGCAGCTTTGTGATTATATAGTTCATAGTAGGCTATTACGCACTTACGTACGGACGAGGCAATTTAAGTTCCCCATTGTTGTGAATATATAGGCTACACAGTTCATAGATATCCGCGTTATAGGTACAATCTAAAAAAACATCTAAGAAGTTATATACGGATGATAACACTTGGATTAACATTCAGGATAGTTTAATTTTAAAGGAAACAATGCAATGCCGTTAAACAGTTGTTATGGCGTTACAACGAGGATTTGCACATATTATGCAATATTATGCATGCAGTCGGAGACTCTCGTGCTTCAACTAAACACTGAATGTCCATTTTAATTAATATTGTATTTAGAGCTATTTGAAGTTTGAATTGGCCTCTCTCCAAGGTGTAAAATTCAAACTAGACTATTATAAACCAGATAATCCTGACCAACAATAGGCCGTCCAATTTTCCCTATAAACTTTGAAAGGGTCAAATTTAAAATGTGGGGTTAAAACAATAAAACATTACCTAACTCTAAAATAAACGGAAAAAAAATAATAATATATGTAGCCCGGCCTTCTTACACGTTTAATATAAAACCTACCCATAAATTTGATCTTTATCCCTCTTTAATACGTCGTTGACAGCGGAGCCCATGCTGCTGGGCATAACGTTCGGATGGGGCGCGTGTGCCCCGTAGTGCTGGCTGGCGTGAAGCGGCGGGCCGTGGTTCAAGTGGTGGACTTGGGGAAGCGGCCGGGGCGCGTGCGGATCCCCGTACATAGACGCCGGGACTCCGACTCCGTCCATCCCACCGTAATGGGCCAGCTCATCGTACTGAAATAAAAGCACAACAAAGTCAGCGGGAGCCCCGGTAACTCGGGCACAAACGTGTAAAATGTCAGCGAACCAGCGTTACGTTTCATTTTCGCTAAGTTACGCAGTTAGTAAAAAAAAAAAGGTTTTTTGTGCGTTTTCTACAACAACGCTGAAAACTGCAGCTGCGTTTCCTCCGAAGTCCTTGTTAAAGGAGCAAATGTGCTATAATTCCTAAAGTATCAATACATTGAAAAGGTTTGCGATTACCAAAAACATTGAAAACTTCTTTATCCCCGACGGAGAGTTACTTTGGTAAAAGACCGAATTAGTTGAGTCTCCTCTGAAAGTGCTCCACGATAGTCGCGGAGGCTGGCGGTTAAGCAAAGGCTGTCACTTTGCTTGAAGAGTAAAGGGCTCTGCAAACATGTCAAATATACCGGCTTGGACACGAATACTTTGAAAATGTTCGCTACCGACGAGAGGATAGCGATACGAAGGCCTTCCTACAGTGGATTTGTATAGGTAAGTGTTGGCGATTTTAAACCTACCCTTTGCGCCATCAGGCTGCGCTCCAATAAACTCCTGAATGTGTCGTATATTTAATATCCCAGTCCGCTTAGAAAGTGAGTTAGTGGTAAGATTCCTTTTTCAACCAACTTTGCGAATTCTCTTATTCGCCAATACAGTGCAGTTGGAGCTGTGGCATCAGGAGTTTTGCAATTTTTCTTGTTTTCCTCTATCCTCCAAAAAGAAAAAAATCGCCAAAGTGAAGGTTACAATCGGCCCATCAACAACCTGCATGTAACTAAACTGTCGTGTCTCATGGCTTTTTGCCACTCTAGCTGTCAATCAAAGCCAGAGGTTGTCAAGGTAATGAATGAATGATGGTTGGTGATGATGTTCAAGAGAGGATGAATCTTTTTAGCCCCGTTTTCATCCCGCAAGTCCGTGTCTCCTTTACGCCTCCGGATCCCTATCGTGTTTTATTAGTGCTGTAGAAAAAGGCAAAAGCAGTAGAAAATTAAGAGATTGCGATTCTGATCGGTTCCTTTCCCCCGTAGGTATTTCGTCTATCTGGCGGTCTGAGATGAGTGAGTGTCAGTGAGTGTTGGCAGGTTGGCTGCTAGCTTGCTTATAGAACAGAGTCAGTTTGCTGCGCTGATCGGTGGGCGAATGAAATGACGGATCCCGGAAGTGGTGGTGGCCATAGCCAGTCGTACTGCAGCTCCAGAGAGAGAGGAGAGACCAAATCTTGTGATATGCAGAGTATGCACGACGGCTTCAACTCCTCACACGGGGGAAAGCCAAACAACACCGCTTCTCTTTACTTCCAGCCAATTCCTTTCGCCGAGGAGAGAGTCCTAGAAAAGAAAAGTAGACAAACGCAGTAAGAGGAAGGTTTTCTTACCGACGCGGACTAACTTTGCGCACACCACGTATGATAGGTTAAATCATATTAAGACACCCGTTACGCATAGGAACGTTTTACGCACGCTGAAATGTAACAACATGAGATTAACATACATAATAATCAATAAATATTTTAACTTCTACTATCCGCGCGTGCAGACGGTAGACATACAAAACCCCGAATGCATGAACATCGTCCATTGAATTTACCCAGATATCTGATGCCTTTAGAGTTTAATTTATGAGCATGACGCTTACTTGTAATCTATGTTGTGGCTCTAGCCGCTGTGCCTATGTAATATCTGAGTAATACCGTCTAATCTCGCTGCTAATTATGGACGGGTCTGCTTAGCAAATTAAACGACACTGAACACCCCTCTAAGCCCAGAATGAACTTTTCCATGAAGAAAAAGCTTTTGAGGAGAAAGTAATTTTGTGTGTTTCTTTCGTCCAATCCCCTGTCTTGATAGAAATCCGTGCCTTACCTCAGAGTAGTCAATTATCAAAGCCCCCAAAGATGATCAATCATGAGGGGAGATTGAAGTTTAGAGGAGGAGCAACGCTCCGGCCATCGATTGCAGTGGAGACCCTTATTCTTGGAGCCACAACTCTTACGCACAAAACAGAAGCAGGCCATCTATTCCCTTTTAATATTTAGCTCCATCAGTGCTACACAGTTTTGCGCAGATGAACTCATCGTCGCATTGATAGGTTTTCACATAAAAGGCTCCATTTATGGCTGCGTGATATTTTTGATGGTAGAAATTAACTATTCCCTGGTTAGGATTAAGGTAGACACATGCTTCAAGAGGAGAGGGTTGTGGCTACCGTTGGAGGGTCAATAAACCCTCTCCAACAAACAAATAAGCCATCTGGTGGCTCGGGGTTTGACAACAGAAATAGCAATTAAAACGATTTAATAAATGAAAACTGTGACAACAATTATGTTTGTTGGCATGAGGGGGGTGGGAAGCCCCGGCACGAGAAAGTACGACCGCAGGGTTGACAAACGGCTGTGTGGACATTTCTGCGTGCAAATACCCCGAGAAGGAACTACGGAGCAGTGCACAGAGTGCCGTGGCGCTCACGCCGTCTCCAGGTCTGTTTGCTCCTGACGGCGGTTAGCGTCTAGACCCAACGGCAGCCCGCAGCTATTGAAGACCACTGCTTTTATAAGACAGAATACTATCGTCCACGCGCGTATTCGAGCACTAACGCTTGTTTTTCTCTTTTGTTCTCCTCTTTGGACAAACCGTGGTGAGTAGAGAATAAACCTTACTGGATACCCTTTGTTCTAAAGTCATTCTCCCGTACTGGATGTACTTTGTGGAAAGTTTTACTGTGAAACCTGGGCGTTTTATGGTTATAGTGGATGTCGAGGCCAGTCTATATGTTCAACGGTTTGAGCTAAGTTTACTCCATGCTGTTGAGATTTTAAAATTGTTTAGTAGTTATTTTGGAAATATGTAATTTGCCCTCAAGGGGAGTGATGTAAACATTCAAAGAGCGTGTGAAAATAGCAGCGGCTAATTATGCGTATCCAGTGCCTGGGTCCTATAAACACACACTTGCGTAAAACTTCATGCATTGGTTCATAATACTTTATTTTTTTTAAATGTATTCAGTATTTTTGCTAATTGAATGGGATATTCGATATAATTTATTATAATTGACAGACTGATAGAGATAGATTGACATTTTTTAAATCAACTTTGGCTAATAATATCAATAGGCCAAGTGCAAATATATCACAAGTAATAGTGGGTGATACAGTTTGTGGCATTTGTATTTTAATATATTTTAATATTTCACTTATATTTAACTTAAATAATTTAAGTAATGTAAAAAATACGTTATCAGTTTCCCCTTAATTGCTTTTCAAAATAGTAGCCTACATTAGAAATTATTTTCTGTTTCTAGTTAAAGTGTTCCTGCGTTTGGAAACAAAATATTTTTTAGAGTAAACAAGAGATAGTTCAGCGGTCCAATATCATAGGACCAATTTGATTTGTATTATATTTCCCCTAAGTCTCTCACGTTGGAGGCATTTCGAGTGGGCAGACGACATTTATGCGAATAAAATAAAATAAAAATCAGTGTAACTCCGCGCGTAACTCCGTCAACGTGCGTATCATTCGCCATCGCGGAGGATGGCATTAACAGGCGGTAAAATTTCATCTGGTGGTGTCAAATTGAGGTCAGTTTAGGGTTAAAGCTCTCGGTGTCCGCGTGGGACATAGCCAGCTGCGTTGGATTCATTAGGGGGCACGGGATCTATTTCAAGGAAAACAGTACAGGGACAATCACGAGGCTAAAGATCCACTCTATGGCACATCCTGAAGGTGCACATTAAGACCTGGAACCAGCCCGCCGCCCCCAAAAGTCAAATTCCAAGATTCTCTCCTATTTACACACTTGCTGGACTTGGCCTCTTTCCCCTGCTCTGCCCTGGGCTTGGGTGCTCTACACACACAAGCCTGTTGCTAAATATGGAGAGATGTATTGTTCATTTAATTCCTTCAAAAAGATCACTGATATGAAACGCGCTTCAAATCCTCTTAGTGACCTTAAACCCTCCTGGAGAAACAATTGCCGCTCAACCGCAGGAACAAATAAAATCGCCCTAATCTTGTTTGTAACTTTGTTCATCGTCGGCCCTCGCCGGTGTTTGAGATTATGCAAACGATCCCAGCTAATGTATAGAGAGGCTCAGTTAAGACTGGATCATTGACTATTGGAGGGGCTCAGAAAACCAACAGTGGTGTAGCCTGCTCACTCCCTTTCAGTTGGAACAGTTCTGATTCAAAGAAAATAGGTCGGTATTGAATTTATTGTCTTAAAGGCATATAGTCCCAGCCTTTGTGCGCTGGGAAAAAAATCAGTTTAGTATGAATATGTGTAATATAAAGGCTCATAATCAGGCTTTGATGTTGTTTAAGAAGTAAAAATCTGAGTGAGATACATTGTCTTTGACCTTTTATTTTTCGTTTTGGTTATGTTTATATCTATATTTTGCCCAATGTTTTTCTTCCGCCGAAGGCATTACCTCACCATTTTGAACTCTTTTTGACCCCGACGTGAAATGTGACTGGTTTCAGAAAGTGGAGTGAGCAACTCAAATACTTGTAAAAGTTTCGCGACTAACTGTGAATTCTTCAGCTCCAAAGGCTTATTTTCCCCTCCACCGATTCTCAGAGTCTGGTGTCAGAGGGTGAGTACAGGGGAGGGAAGGAAAGGGCCGACAGAAAATGTAACTGTGGCTTTCTCCTCTGTGTGTTCAGTTTGGTAATGTTAAGGAGCCACCAGCAAATGTGCGGCCCTCTAGTGACACCTGGCGGAGCAAAAGTGAACGTCCGCAAACGGCCTAAATCTCTGCAACAAATGAGCACGCACGAAAATTAAACCCATAATTATTCCAGATTTTTTTGTTACATTACAGACCTTTTGTAGGTCTGTGTTATAAAAATAATATTAACGTATGGGAATTCAAATTGTGTCAAAATATGTAATTTTTAAGTAGGCCTACAACATTTTTTGAACAGATCCCCTGATTATTTTAGTTTTGTTATTTTAATATTTAGTCCAATTTTATTATAAGTGCTACATATTTGCCACATATCTAATTTTCGGAACATTTTGGTAGCCTGGTTATTCCTGTTATAAACATACAAAAAGCTTCCTGTAATGTTAGAAGAATGTGCAATGTTTTGTCAAAAGCTGTTTATTTACCATAAACACCCCAAGAGGTGATTACATTTAGGACTGTAGAACCATAAACGGACAGATAAAAATTCGCGTAGCCTATATGCTATAATCATATTTGCATTCATTCATCAAATGTAAAGAAACAAGACAAGATATATTATATTCCACACATATTTTATCTTTGTATAATATATCAAAATATTGATAATATGTTACTCACAACTCAAAAAATACATTTATAAAATATGCCGTAGGTCTACTGTACTTACACAATTTTAGTCATACGATTTGCTGTTATAATTTGGAAAATACTATTTTAAGGTTTCTTTTATCCATACATCAATGTGCCGAAAAGTAGGCCTATTTCACTTAACTAGGCCTTCTACTATTTCACTTTATTTCATATAGGCCTAGTTAAATAGCCCTATCATAGGCCACTGTTTTCCCTATAACGAATTTCAAACGTGCCTTTTCCAACGTGTGAACAGACCGATTTGATCGCCATAATAAGTGGAGACGATGTAACCGGGCTGTGACACACTTTCGACAGGTCAGCGGTCAGATTAGAGCCCGGGTGCGGATGACCGCCATTAACGCCCGTGTAGTCTACCAAATGTTGCTTTAATGAGCTTGCTTTGGCTTGGTTTGTCCCGAAATACCTGGTGTGCCTGTGGTAGTAGCCTAATCTGCATCCCATAATCCCCGTGTTTCTACCGAACACCCGCCTTTACGGAATAAGGGGGAATGAGTGTGAAGGCTAGTGGTTTTTATCTGAGGTTTTGGCCATAGACTTCCTGCTATTTTCTATTTTTCGGGATTGAATAGGTCGACGTCTAAAACGGGCTCGCGTCCCGGGCCACATTACGAGGTGTAATGGAGAGAAGTTGAAGTGGAACCCGGGGAAAGCGAGAAGTTAATAGCGGTGACCCTCTTGCGGTGCCTCTGTCGCTCATCATTTATCAGGCTTAAGGGTCTTAAAGAGCCAGCCCGGGCCCACCTTTTATTACAGATCAAACCCTCTCTACCTTATCTACATTATAGGAAATACATGCGTCATTGCCTGTTATGCGGATTTGGAAATGGAAACATGTCCAATAAAGTCGCCCTCCTCCGCTGATCAGAGGAAAATATGGCTTTAGGCGCCGGAGAGACAAGCCCAGCGATTTAAGCCTTTATTAAATTGTCTTAATTTCCCTCTCCACCTTAAAAACGAACACAAATTCCACCCTTGAGTTGTTTGTCCAGTACGGGGGGGGCGGGGGGGTCATGGTTGGGGGATCCCGTGCCTTTTCATGCTCCAATTATAATTTAAAAGTGAATATTGCACAGAATTAATCGAGTAGGCGTAGCCTATAGGATGTTGCATGACATTCTGACAGCACTCGCAAAGCTTCTCAACGGCCTATACGGACAACTTGTAACCACAGATCATCACGCAAATGTCACAAATAAATTTGTTAACATACAAAACAATGCTTGCAATATTAAAATCCGTCTTGTCAAAGCCATTCAACATGATAACCTAAAATAGATAATAATCTCACGCAGTATTTACGTATGAAAAGCTATAGGCTACATACGTCAGAAATAGTTTCCTATTGCTTGTAGGCTATCTGAGGCTATATTTCCACAACTTCGAGCATCCCTTATTTACAAAGTGTATCGAAAGAGTTTAAAAGTTAGAAATCTTTATTTCTTCTTGTGTCGTTCAGAAATAGAAGGCTATAGGCCTATATCAGTCTAATGGTTTTTATACTAGCGTGACCACATTCTACGAACAAAGCAAATACTAAATATTTATAATTATACACTTTTTTCTAAACAAATTTTAGATAACATAGTCTTAAACGAATATGTAAGGGGGAAACATATTATCCTACATTCGTAGCATAGATTATTTTACGACACTTTTAAATAATATTGAGCCAAAGATATTGCAATAATGTCTGAGTTACACTGGCATAACCTTTCAGAGGGTCCAAGTTGTCTTTTCGCCTCTCCAAGGAGAACTCAGTCAGTCAGCCAAAACGCAGCTGCATTCACACGGAGTGACGGATTTTGATATTCTAGTCACACTGCAGAGTAAACACTGCTCTCTTATTCAATAAACATCATTGACAAGGTTCCATATCCATTGCAAACAGGCCTAAATTCTTTGAGTGTATCTTGCATGTTTCTCTTATGTGAAAACTTAGTGAAAGAAAATAAAACGTTTTTTTCTCTACTGGATATATTTTTGGTATTTTGATTGCTTGTGTGTTAACAGCTAGCTACATCTAGTAAATATCATGTGTTTATTTATTTATTGTCCATCTATATTGCTGTGTTCATTCATTAATGACGTTTTCTAGGTTGGCATTTGACTGATATTATTAAAATATTTCAAACTACTATTGTCTTCTTCCATTTTTTTTTTAAATTGAATTGTGTCCATGGTTACAGTGTATAGTTGCTAAGCCAGGTAATTGTACATACACACTGGGAACACAGAAATAGACAAAACGATTAAAAAAAAAGGTCATATAATCAAAACGTGGAGACCAAATAAGTGAAAATATCCACAAATTATTACATCCAGTATACTGTAATACCAACAGATACATTTCTCTAAGATCCCTCCATATTTGACCCATGATTACTTCGGACTCAAAAAAAGGTGAAAAACAGAAACAAAAACCTCCTAAACACACAACTTGTCTAACACAACTCACAGTCCCTTAGCCACGACTCAATTTGTTTGAAATGCATGAGAAAAACAATACAGGTAAACACATGCAGATAGTTTGTTTGTGTTGTGTTGGTGTGTTGTGAGTCTTTTGTTTTTCTCATGGTTTTTCCTGGTTGTGTGTGTGCCCGTTCCCACCACCCTTCCCATCCGCCCACCCCCACTGTGGTTCCGCAGGAGTTCACACGATCCAGCGAGCTACCCAGGTAATTACCTGGCATTGTCAAATAGAGCGACCACTGATTCAAATGAGGAGTGAAATATCAAAGAGCAGCGTTGCCTTTGCAGCCAGCCACTTATCCACATAGGAGACAGAGAGGAGATCTGAGGAGCTCGGGGACCTGCAGAGTGGCGGCAACAACACTCAGCTTTCCTCTCTTGGATAAATATCACCAACAGGAGCAGCGGAGCCAAACACGTCCCAGGTTCAGTAAGGAACAGTGTATATATTTGTACATACACCCCACACTTACCCGTTATTAGCTCTCTGCTCCGTGGCGGCCCTGGTGCGACACAAGAAGGGGATATTCACTGAAATATGAGGGGACCTACTGTTGAGTTCATGCCAAAGGTCCAAAAATTCACGAATGCCTTTGCGCTTCACGCTGGGAGTTGCTGTTCCGAAAAAGTCAGCAAGTTTACAAAAAACATCCATCTTCTGTTGTCAGACAGCATTTTCCATGTCTCCTAATATTGGCTACAAAGACAGGAACTAAAGATGTGAATGTGCAAAATAAAAACATTTAACAGTGTAACACTATAAGCTAAAAGTACAATGCTGTAAAGGAATTTCTCACAAAGTGTTGCTAGTCCCTCCGTCCAACAGTGTAATGAAACAGTTTCAAGAAGTTTTTGACGATATTTGAATTATAAAACCAGCTCTTGCTTTCAACAACAGACGATTCTGCAATACACATACATCACACTGAGCAACTCCCTCTGCAGTTTGAATGTATAGCGCCTCGATGTGAGCAGAGTTGACAACAAGGCCTTCGACACTTTGACATAGTGAAGTGGAAGGTGATCTCAATGAGCAATGTCACTGCTGTGGAAACAATGGCAAGAAAAGCTCTGTTCTTGCTACCTACCAGACAAGCGGTGCCCTGGGACTTGAGTCGAGCACAGCAAGAGTACCTGTAATTTGACTTGCCACGTCTAAATGGAAGTTGAATAGGTTACATTGTGCAACAACAAATAAACTGCCTGCAATGCTTTAGTGGGTGTTTTTCATGGTTGGAGGCGAAATGGGGTCGGCGAGGATGTTTGAGTGTTTAATACTATAAACATACAGACTTCCCTCCCTCTGGCGCAAAGAAGCCCTCCCCGGGACACGCAGCATGTAAATATTCATACTGTGATAGGATGGGCTATTAATTATTAAGCACTGCAAAGAAGTGTAATACTTCACTGTTTAACATGTGAATCTTGTATTTTATTAGCTGCACTTTAGGATGCAGATGTTGAACGAGGGAGGCCATTTTTCAAAAAATATGTAGTAAGCCTCAGGAATTTAAAATGGCGGGGATGAACATGACATCAATAGAGAGAATGAGAACTTTGTAGAAAAGGAATACTGTATAAAATATACTGGAAACTACATGAGCTATTCAGCAAAGTAGCAACAAATCTATAATTTACAACATTTCCAACAAACATACAGCATGTTTGCTAAGTAGGTAGCGAAGTATGGCAAAAAATGCTAGTTTCATATGATTAGCAGTTAGCATTAGTAGCATTTCCTTTTGTGAAAACAAAATCTCGACTTTTCCTTGAAAACATACAAATAAACATGGAACTGCGATAAACCTGCTGGCTAACGTACTGTGTAGCTCACTGTCTCAGGTGAACTGTGTTCGTGCACATTCCTAAGGTATTATTTTTGCTTCAGGTTGCAGCGAGGCCCGCGACCGGACAGGTGACAGATGTCACGTCACACCGTGGTAAAGCTGGAGTGGGGCCCCACCACCAGCGACTAGCGGTTAGAGGGTTCATACCTGAGCTTCAAGCTCGAGGCGTTTGACGATTGCAAAGCGCATGAAAGAATGTCAACAAACCTGAAATAACAGCAAACAATATCATGGTACAATATGGTTACTTGTGGCAGTGGTAAAGTTTAGGGTGGAAGTGTGTTTGATTGAAAAAAGATTTTTAATTTAGTAAAAAAAAAGAAACAATAAAGCAAAGTTTTTACCAGTGCTTAATTTTTCCTCTCAAGCAGTCTCCACAACTTCAAGCTTTTCATCCCGCATGCTATATATGGTCGCCTGGCTTATGAACAGAATAAAATGACCTAGATATTATTGGTTCTATTTTCTCTCTCTGCGAACATTCTATTGTGTCATTGACAGAAAAGAGCCAGTGATCTATGTCACTGGTGTTGACATGGAGAGTCAAAATCAAAGCAGACACTCGCGCTATTCTGTAAGATCCCGACATCTCAGAAGTCAGCGTCATCTGAGTGGAATTGAATTAACAATTTCCCTAGCTGATTTGGTCTTTTAAAACCCTCATTACGCCCTGGCTTTGTATATATTATCAAATCCCTCGGAGGAATATGGAATAGGCACTCTACGTTCATCCCATCATCACAAAGTTGTTATATTATAATCAATTAGCATGGGTGAGCTAATTGTCCAATCTCTCACACACTAATTAACCCTGGAAATCTAAATGGGACAAACTAACGCAGCACTTTTAAAGGGGATGCACAAATTGAGCTTTACTTACCAGAGTGGCTTCTGGCTCGTCAATATGCATGTGATACATCAAAGAGTAGCCAGCCAGAAAGGAGGTCTTTCACAATAGCAAGATGTACTGCAGTTTAAGATCCAATCCAGTGTTTTCATAACACTGGCTAAGGTGTATATACAGTTTGACGTGTTTGTGAGCTTTGTTTGCCACACGGTGTGTTACAAAGGCCCTTGTCATTCAGGATATTGTATTTTAAAAGGCACACTAGTATATCACTATTATTGAATTTCAATATACCTTCGTATATGGTAACACAATGCTAAATTCCAAATCGATTTAACCAAAATGTGCCTTAAACTAGGTTATTTGGCAGGCTATGTTCTTTATTCAAATCGATCTTTATTACTTAATCATATAACGGTCATGCACTGTTACTACAAAGGCAAGTGTGACTTGTGTGAAATAAAACTTCACCGGATAAAAGGGTTAGCCTACTGTTCAAATTGTACAAATTGTACTGCCCAATGTTGTTTGTTTGTGTTGCTGTACATTAAATCTCCATTGAGTCAACCTTAACCTGCCTAAGTCTCATAAAAAGATGAATAATGCAATTAATGAGTGTATATATGATCTAAAATATGGGTAGGACACAACAACAAGAATCAAACCCCAGACTCATATTTCTCCCTGATGTTTATTGTATGACATCAGGATAAAACTGACCAGGAAAAAAAAATGGCAGCCAACTTTTTTTGGGGGGGTTTCACTCTTTTGTCCCTTTGTTCTATGCTGTTGTCAAATTTGAAATGTAATTCTATTTTTCACCTGGCTCCATCTGCGCAGATGATATCCTGCATTCACCTTAAATATTCACTGGTTGTTAATTATTAAAGGTATGTATTTGAATTATAAATATACTAGTTATACAGAAGTAGGCAAAGCAGGCATATAGCCCCGGGCTAAATTCTTCCATTACCCATTATTTTCCAGGCTGCCGTCTCCATATGCCTGCATCCCTGGCCCTATGTCATATCGAAAAACAGTGAGGCATTCCTTTGTACGTACCTGCCCCCCCCCCCCACCCCCACCCCCACCCCTCCCACCCCCCCAACTTCGGCCACACAAAAAAAATACAC
>JAODLI010000015.1:1274487-1284843 GCA_027575585.1 Percopsis omiscomaycus | reverse complement strand
CCTGCAGAGGAAAGGAAAAGGGTGAAATAAAGTGTTGGAGAGACACGTCCACCACTTGGCCAGTTACTGTAAATCAGTTCCCTCTATGACTCAGGGTTAGAACTCAGGAAGTAGCCCCCCGGAGTCAAAAGTGCAACGGTATTTATATAATAACACTGTTTCATTCCAACATCCCCACAGTTCCATAGTAATGGGACCCTTGCCAGCAGCGCCTTTAATGCTCTAATGGTGGAATTAAAACCAGGGGGGATGGCAACGGATGTAAATTAACAATCACCTCCCTATCACAAAAACGCACCCACACATCACACTCCACATAGACTCGCTGAGAAAAAAAGAGCAAAACAACTGGCTTCCTCATCCAATAAGCAGTTGGAGGAGCTTCTGAGAAAATTGCCCATTGTTTACTAGGGGTGCATGTTGGGTTCACAAGATAGCGCCACTTGGCGAGTGGAAATCCTACCATTGGGATTATTGAACCTGATTAGATTTAGAAAACAATGGCTGGATAGGTTTAACGATGTAGTAACAGTAGTAACTATTTGATGTAGTAACTGTTCCTATGTAGCCTACTGTAGTACCTGTTGTGGGCACATATGCCAGCTGGTCTTGGTAAGGTAAGGTAACGTTTTATCTTATTGTAGCATTAGCATTAGCATTAGCATGATCAACTCTGTATGTAATTAAAGGAAGTTCACACGAGGGGATTTCACCCAGTGGAGCAGGAAATGTTCATGGGATCTAAATTAGCTCACGATACAGGTGGCTAAGGTATACTGCAGCTGAGCTGATCTTCCTCTGGGGAAATGGTGTATTTTCAGTAACAATGGGCCTGGCACACGGCCTGCAGTATTAACTCCCAGCCGTGTGTGGGTGGGTGGATTGGGGACCAACAACCAAATCACAGACAAGGAAAGCTGAGAGCATTTTGGCTCTTTTATTTTTACATACAAAAGAATAGAAAATAGACCCTTTTTTTTTAATCAAGAAGTTATACTTATCATGGATTAATATTCAAAAACCTATGCGCATTTGAGTTTATTCAATGGCTCAAACATTATAGAGCTATAAAAGAGCAGTCCTTGCCATTTAGGGTAATGATTCAAAATGTGTTCTAGCATTTAATGTTCCTGTAGTGTTTGCTCTGTGGGGGTCTGGAGGGGAGAGGAAGATGGCAGCTCTAGGTCACTGGGGTGGGATGACTGCAGCTTAGTCGATTAGCTAAACTCTTTTTAACCATCCCAGACCTCGACCGGCAGGCAGGCAGGAAGGCAGTCTGGCTGGCTGGCTTGGGCACAGTCAGGCTTTTTGTTTTCCTATTATTCCGCTCGACGATCGAGATAATAAGCGAGGCTTTCTCTCGTTTCTTACGTTACAGCCCCCATCACGCTATTTCTGTCTGTTCTCCAGGCTTGTCTGTTCTCCGCATCTTCGGTATTCGTTTGCCATTTGTTGTTTTTCTCTTTTTTTTTTTCTTTTTTTTTTACAGAAAAGGTCGTTTTGAGTTTTCCTTATCTCTGATGCCATTTCCAATCTATTGGTACCATCGGCCACTAAAACGCTCAGGTCTGTAATCGCTGAATCCTGTCATATACTGCCCCCTGTATACGTCAGGGTTGAGGCCTGGTCACTGGGATTCCCCGGAGGTCCTGTCAGTTTAACCAGGAACAGAGGAAATCCTATCAGCCCCTATAGTACCTCTGACCTCGGTGAGCCTTATCTTTTCCAATAAGACGCAGAACAGACAAGTGTCAGCATGCGAACACACACATGTGCCACTCCCCAAAAATTTGCACATACACTCTCTCTCACACACACACCCTAACACACGTGACCGCGCACACACACGCACACGCACACTTCCACATTTTGTTCATGAGGTTGACTGTTCATTGTCATTTGGGGCCAGGTGCGTGGTGAAAACTATACTGTAATTAACATATTTGATCCTGTGTTTGTGTTTCTCTGTAAAGCCGTTCCTCTCGTTCTCGACAGGTGACGTCCCATGGCTCCATCTGGCTAGCATAGCATATTCCACCAATTCCACCAGGGCTTTACTGTAACAGTCAACCTGGTAATGCTGAGATAATACCATTACAAAAGAGCTATTCAGTGAACTACCTTTGAACAAACTCTGACACAGACCTAAGGGCCAGACTACATATGTTAAGGGATTTAAATACAAGGCGCTTTAAGGTTAAGTGCCACAAAGCTTGCCCCTCCTCTACCCACTACCCCCCGTGATTCACCATTAGCTTTTGTATAAACCAAATAAGGAGATTTGGGGAGATAAAAGTAAAGGGGACTTAATTCTGGCAACACACTTATCGTAATGTGCAGTCTTGTAGTGTGAAAACAGCGTGTTTGTTTGTACTGCTCGACTACACGTCGCTGATGCAAAATACAAGCTAGCAGCTAATGACTTCA
The DNA here is from genome assembly GCA_027575585.1 of Percopsis omiscomaycus. Classification (NCBI taxonomy): domain Eukaryota; kingdom Metazoa; phylum Chordata; class Actinopteri; order Percopsiformes; family Percopsidae; genus Percopsis; species Percopsis omiscomaycus. The sequence continues at coordinate 1,282,416 of JAODLI010000015.1, read as the reverse complement.
TCGGGATGAATCTATTAGCCTTAGCGTTGAAGGCGCTAAACAAACCATCTCTTTACTGGAGGTGTGTAACAACCACAAAGGTCTTTCCAGACATTTAACATCCAGGAGAGACGTGCTGTAGCAGGGGTCAGGTAGAGTTGAGGGGTCAGCGGAGGACAGGTGTTACAGAGGGAGTGAACCCAGGCCTATGGGAGATACAGATATCATCAGAGAACCGGGAGACCTTCATGTGACCCCGGCCCACCATTAGGGAGTACACAGATAGATGTCCTTATCATTCCCTGCAGCTCCCCCGCAGCTAGCTGACAGGACTGGGTGCTGTCAATCACTGCTGACATGTGATGACTCACTCTGCCGGCGGATTGGACAGCACCAGACGAATCACTTCTAAATGACAAATCAGTGTTGCGCTAGTGATTTATCACCATCTCGCCTCACCACTCTGATATGTCTATCAGCGCCATAGAATCCCAGAGAGGTTTAAAAGGAGAAATATTTGCAAAGTAATGATGATGAAAATGATAATGATAATTTATTTTTATTATTCTTCTTTATTATTAATAATAAGTATACCAATGTTAATATTAGTAATAACAATATGCATGTTTTAGGAATTATTTTTAATATTATTTTTAATAGATAAATAACAAATATTTAATTCTTTTTAAAAAAATCTAAAATCACATTTGCAACCAGATTGAATTGACAGAAAACAAAGGAAACACAGTGTGTTATTAGTTCAAAAGCCCCTTTCGCAAACAAACGGCATGAATAAAAGAAGGAGAATTCCCTCCACTTAAGTGGTGATAATTGAGTGCTGATCTCTGGTCCCCTCTTCCGTCTAAAACTGACATCCCTGACGACCTCCTCTTTCTTCCCCCTTCTCCTGGCAGCCTCCTCCGTATACGGCAAGCCATAATGATACACGTTGTAAAGTCTTTGTAAGCACCACCTTCAGACTCTAAAAGTGACCCTCAACAGTGTAATGGGGCTATATTCCTCGTGGCATTGTGAAAAGCTGGTGAAAAAAACACAATTTATATCTCTTTGTACGGCCGCGTAGCGGCTACAGTCGCATCGGTTCATTTTCAGGAAAGCGAGGAAGCTTGTAATTTTCACTGTCTGTGTCGCAAGAAAAATAGTCCTGTATAAGTAGCTGAATGGCAGGTTCCATGGCAGGTTGAGGGTTGCGTTTGAAGTGCTCCTCGTTAAGTGGCCGTGTATTTGCGTACAACAGAAAGGGACGTTAGGTATTCCCGAAACCTCTCCAGTATGGAGTAATGGAGGCATGTCCACGTTTATTCACAGGTCACAAGGAAATATATGTGTGGGCATAGCCTTATTAACATACTGAGACAAAGTCATAGGACCGCTTTTTACAGTAGTGTTTCTCAGGAAAGAGGAGATCCCTGGGCTTGCCTTGAGCTGGCTGTGGCTTTCATGCTTAGCTCGGGCCTGCATCAACCCCAATAAGCTTTTAAGTTCCCTAATAACTTTTAAACTGCAAGTTATAGTACTTTTTTCACACGTGCATTTCTCTGTGTGAAGACTTTAATTCTTGTTAAAGCCCCCCACATTGGGAGTTGTACTTCTATACTATATAACGTGAAGATTACAGCAAAAGTAAGAATCGGAGAAACTGTTGGTATTAGGAGGCCCGGGAAATTACCTCTCCTCCATTCAAGTGCCTGGACTATTAATCGGCCCAAGAATAAAACTATAGACCCTCTGAAACCGTCCTGGCGAGAGAGGGAATGGAGCTGAAAATAAACTTGGCGAGGGAGAAAAGCTCCTCGCTATCAGGTTCACATTATATGAAAGATATTTATTCAATTTCTGAACTCAGGGGACGGGGGATGATAATCCGTTAAATGTCTGCACACACCTTCCCTGTTACTGGCGCCTTATTAAAATATGTAGATTAATTTGCGGCCAGTTCCGCGTGTGATTAAAGCGGGTGCATTGGGTGCTCGAGATTCAGCTCATATTTGTAATCTTCTGAATTTAACAGCGAGTGAGCGCTTGTCAATTAAATGGGATGAAACAAGGGAGAGTACGACTCGTCTTCATCTCCTTGTTTTATGCTCGAGTGGCCACAGCGTTATCATTTACAGGGCTTCACATAATTGGCAGGAGTTTTGTTGAGCACCTTTGATTCTGGGTGAATTTGTATTCTTCAGCCAGACAGCGTCTCGTTTTGGCAAAGTACAGCCAGTCTTTGTCAATTAAAGCGTTTGGCAGAGGGGGGAAAAATATCATGCCACTCCAGATGAGAGTAAGGTAATAGAGAGCAGATCTTGTGGAATTTAATGGTATTTATGTTATTTTCTTTGAAAGTCATTGATTTGCTATTTTGTTTGTAGCCTTTTTCTGTTTTTCTATATATTTGAACTTCGACAGAAGCTGTACAATTACGATAGAAATGTTTTTTTGTAGAAAAAAATATTAGCGAGTGGGATAAGACTCTTATCCCACTCGCCAATCCTGGCCAATGCAGGTTACAACTTAGTTACAAAATATCTATAATTTCCCCAGTGGCCCCACTGGTGCAACTGCACTACGCCTTTGAAAGCTGTTTTTGACATTTTATTCGCTATTCACTATTTTGCTGACATCACTTCAGGTCTAGCTTTGTCCATGTGAGTCAGAAAGTAGTGTTTGTTACAGTAGTAACTTTCTTACTGATGCATATGCAAGTCTCATATTGTGTATGCCATTGGTGTCACAGATTCTTATACAGTACCAATTCCAATAGCAATTAAAAGTATTATTTTACCATGAAACCCTATGTCACCCTGTTACTTTTACTTTACTATTGATTGATTGTGATTGTGTTTCTTTTGTAAAAGATTTTTTTAGATCAACATCCCAATACTTCCTTATAATACCTTATCCCATGTATTGTCTAGAAAAGCTCATACACCTACTGTATGTTGTGTGGAGCCCTGTGTCTAGGTATACGGTAGACCAATCTCAATGAATAATGTTATAATAATGTGAATATCCCTCATTGACAGGTGGTCCTTCTTTGTCAACCATTTGCTAAAGCTGTATGAGACAACAGAACAATGATCTGACAATGAGGTTCCCCCACAGAAACCTCTTTGTCATTCAACACAATAATGTAATTTGGGTTAATTAAATCCGAGCTAACAGGCAGTGATTGAGCCTCGCTTTTTACCCAAATCACATTAGCTTTTACTTGAGACAATGCCAGTACTCCATGACTGTGGTATGGAGAGGTCACATAGGTCTCTGAAACAGGTTTACATTGATTTGTACAGATGAAATTTTCTCCCGCCTGAACCGCAATCGATAAGTCAAAAGGTACAGGACATCACCATTCTGAATGGCATTCTATCGCAGAATAAACCAGTGTAATTCAATGATTCGATCCCAGCACTTGCTAAATATGTTTTACCCTGTAAACTCGGGTTGAGCTATCTTGTTTTACCTTAGCTCTGTTGTGTTATCTCAACAATTAAAGGAAAAGTTAGTACAGTAGAACTTAAGTAGATACAGAATGTCAAAATTGAATAAATAAATAGGTTATTTATTTTGGCCAAACACAAAATGTTTGTTTTTTACAGTGTACCATATATCTCTGACTTTATGCACTGTGCAGAGTTTTAGGGAACGTTTCAGTGGATCCGTTGTGTGCTATATGACAGGTATAGCCATGGGGCTCTCCTTCTATTTGTCCAGACCTCAGGAAAGACCCCAAGGCTCAAGAAAGGCATACGCAAAAAAAAACCACACACACACACATACACACAGAGCACTATCTTGACAGTGTCTTGTTTCACCTCCCATCAGCACTTTCACACCCCTCCGGGGGAATTTTACAGTTCCACTTTTCCACCACTTTGAGGCTCAAAAGTTTCGACTCAAAACTAAAACTCTCTGTGGCGCCATTTTGTTGGCAAAATAGAAAGCCCAAGCATTCATGTAGCTCGAGTACAGTAGGTGGTCGCAGGGCGGGGCAGGGGGGGTTTAAGGCTGGTATGTAGTGGGTAGATTGGTCTGGACAGGAAAGCCTGGTGCTGAGTGGCCGGCCAGACAGTGAGACAGGATTAGAGGCAGTTCCTGACATTTGGCATAACACCCAACCGGGGGCAGAGTTAATTTAGCGGTGAGAGGTCACGGGTTCACGGACTCTAACCCGCGAAGCGCTGCTGCCCAGCTGAGAAGGATATGAGGGGTGCTCCAGCCCCACCCCTCTGTCATGGGGAAAATGTCTGAAGCAACCTGTTCGTCTAATAACAGAAAAAAACACACACTTGGTAAGGCAACTTACGGTAAAAATATACAGCAGTTGAGTGAAGGGGTTATAATACTGCTGTACGTGCTCTTGTCAATAAAGTGCACCATTTTGCATGGATTGTGTACGTTTGTGTGTGTTGTATGTGGATGTTTGCATATGTGCATTTATTGCGTGTGTGTGTGTGTGTGTGTGTGTGTGTGTGTGTGTGTGTGTACATATGGGCTCATACTGTATGTGGCCTTACGGGCACGTGTGCGTATTAATGTGTGTGTATATGTGTGTGTCCCAGTTGGGTGTGCCGGCGGTTCATAGTAGGACCAGCAGGCCTCCTTGGTCCTTCCCTCTCTCAGTCAGTCACTTCCTCTTGCTTGACTGCCTTGCTCATCCAGGCTGAACGCTGCAGCGTTGTCAGGTTGGAGTGTGCTAATTAGGCTGCAGTCTAATTTCCCACAATGCTCTGCTGCCCTTTAAACGGCCATTTCAAATTCAACAGTGACGGTAATTGGACCAATGCATGCTGATAGTAATCAGCCCGGAGGTTTTCTCACTCGCGTCTTCTTTATTCCCTTATGTGTGTTATTATTGTCTGGGTTATTTTGTGCTTTATAAAGAGGTCTTAAGTGGGGCCCCCGCAAACAATGACCCTTAAGTTTGCCTGGCTCTTGCTCTGCGCCAGTCCTTAGCAGGTTCTGAGGAGCGGGTCATGGCAGCCAGGGGTAAACAGCGGGTCTAAATTAAATGTCAAAATAAGTGGCTTCTTCTGGCGATGGGGCATTGTGGGAATTCCGTTTAAATCGGGAACTGTCACACATTGAGAGCTCAAAAAGAGCAGTACGGCCGATGACAGTTCTACTTGGCTCTGTGCAATGGAGGCAGTCGGCGTAATTCCCAGCAGTCATAGGGCCACGCACTTTACTAATCGGCCAACTGGGAAGGTATTGAGGGAATGTTTCGATGCTAATAGCTTGTTGAGAAATTGTTGAGGGCAAAACTTGACAAAAGGCAGAGGATGGACAAATGAACACTGGTCAAAGCATACATTCATTCAAGGTAATTAACCTCATGTTAAACTATTTCTCTTTGGCTTACGTCCCAGTGTGAGACAACCAGATTAAACGGGTTGAGGAGGAGAACAGCTGGACGAGGACATTTTATTCCAAAGAAAAAATAGAAATTTTGATTACCTCCTGTAAGACTAATTGGGGTTAATGAATACAGTACATGGTTTAAAAAAGGAAATGATTACATTTGGTCCAGTCATTAATAAAATCCCATTTCACAATAGCGCATATGCAGGTTTATGATCATTTCTTTAGCCAACAGAACGCAGATATGTTGTCCTATTTTCTATCCTGAATTGCAATTCATTCAAGCGGGCACATTCTCCCCCGTTACAAGTGGAAATACCCTCGCTGTTTGATGCTATATACTGGGTGTCCTCAGCTAGCTTTGCTTTGTCAGGTGAGGTTTCATTGTATCTTGAAAGGGATTCCTTGAAGTGACTCGGGTGTCAGGCTTGTGACACCTCCTCTCTTCAATTGTCTTTGCACTCTGAGGAGATGTGAAGACTTGCGTTTCCTCATCCGTCACAATATTGATACTGTACGATGGCTGTCGAGGCACCATCCCCGGCTTCTAATCTGCCGTGACAGACCGGGCAGCGCGTGACTGATAGCAGGTGTGACATCACAAATAAAAAAGAAATCAAATCAAATGAATAGTAAAGGAAAAAAGCAGGGGTTGGAAAAAAGTTGTTTATTTTTATTTTTCGAGTGGTATAGAAAGAGGGCAGAAAGTCGGGTATTTTAATTTACATTCCGTCATTTAGCCGACACTTTTTATCCAAATTTATTACATTTGTTCCCTTTTCCTTTTTCCCTTTGTCCAACATGTATTATCTTTTCTCCTTTTCTAAGTTCAGGTTGGGGGGGGGGGCTTGGTTGAATTGTCTATTCATTGCATTGGTAGATTTGTTTTCTCTTTACTGTGTGAGGGGGGAAGTCACAGGACAGGATGCTTCAGATTGTAGACAAAGACACACAATAGACTTCTTCACCTTGAAGACACTGATTCATCAGTCAGACAAGCAGCCTGTGGGCAGGTGTCTGACCACAATGGGTCACTCAATACATAGGCACATGCGCGCACATTACAAAAAAGACAACACACATGCCAGCTAAATCAACTCATTGCTTTCATTGTAACCCTGTTAGAAAAGCCCCACAATGCACCATTGCCGGAATTGTCTGTGAATAGAATAAGACAGCAATGCTAATTGTTAAGGTAGTAAAATACAAGCAATTTCTACATTGATGTGTATATGCACACAGTTTGTTGTGAAATAGCAGCCTGTCTACCTGGGAATGTTGAATGTTGTCATATTTTTATAAATGCGTTGGTATTGATAGCAAAACACAAACAAACGTATTTGTCTGTGACAAAATGATTTGGCAGTGGTATTTTTTAGGAGCGCCCTATTTCTCAAATGCCTCAACCATTTTAAAAGTCCTGGTTTAGAGGCCAGGCATCACAAAGACCGCCAACTAAAAAAAAGATTAAAAAAAGGCACAAAGACTATTGTTTTGTTTTTGTTGTTTGAAATTGAGGAGGGAAAAATTGATGTGTTGGTATATTTGAGCAGGTGGGTAAACACAGAGGAGAACAACAAGCGAGTGCTTGTCACACGTTGATATGACAATAAGTGGTTTGCGTGGTCGTATCGGGTGCATACTGATCTACAGTTGGTCTATATAGACCTGGGTATGAGTGACATTGTGGGAATAGGGAGCAAATGTCCCTTCAAGCTTCTGATTGTGCACCATTTCAATTTCAATCCACCATGAACCTCAGTTGTGTTTACGAATGAATCCCCACTAGCCAGATATAGTTATTTGTGTTGTATGCTTAATTTACTATACAGCAAACAATTGTGACATAAATATAATAAAATTGGTCCCCATGCTTTGTTTGCTACAAGTGAGCTCAACTTTAAGTGTGTCTGTATTTATTTGTTAGTTTTGAATAAAGCATTTGCACAGTTCCTTGTGCTATTGCATCAGAAAATTATGTTTATCCTGCAGTTTGCACCTAATTTACATAGCCTATTTATTTTCACTAATAATAACCCCTGTATTTGCCTTGAGCCTGAACTTTGTGGGGGTTTTTGTTTTACTTTTCTCATTGCCAGTCCAGGTCTTTTTTCCTTCTCCCACAGGAAAGACTCTTGAAATTGTTCATTTACCGAGAGGAAGAAGTTGAAGGCCAGGACATTCTTTTTTTTCTGTCAGATTTGCAAAGATTACTCCCATCATGATCCTATTAGCCAAAGGGAGAATGTGACTACTTAAGGGTTGGATTTATGGAAAAATAGTTATCCCTAAAAAACATTAGGCACTGGATGAATCCAAGCCCTTTCCACAGAAGTTATTCCCGCTGCCAAATCATCCCGAGAGGCTACATTTGTGTTCTCAAGGCCAACAAGTCTGAAAGTCATAATCTCAGACCACAAGCACCACTTCAAGTTCCCAGCAGGCTTCGTTCGTGGAACTTTTAGATTGTTCAGGGGGAGCTGATTTGGCATGGGATTAATCAGCCACAGCACCTGCAGTCTGAAACCAGCCATTCGGCCCAGAGAGACACAAGAACAGGGGTTACCAGAGTTAAAG